>JAQFVV010012443.1:6967213-7456030 GCA_028023455.1 Epiperipatus broadwayi | reverse complement strand
CGATACTCTACGAATGATCGAGGTTTAAATTCAATCGTCCGCCACCAATCCCGAGCCGGTCCTTGCAAGTACGTGCTGGCAATATTAATTCTGTCATGTTCTGGTTTAGTGCTCTTCCGATCTCCGTACGCTTTCTACGTGGTCCATGGGGTTCTCGTTCTCGCCTGCCCGGAAGGTTTCGATTTTGATTTGTCTCTCGGCCCACGACTGGCTTGGCTCCCGTTTACTTATTTCCCGTTCGACTCTTTTCTCCAACTCCTCCAGTCGTTCGGTCGTGATTTTTTCCGGTGTGTTCCGCTGTGGCTCGATTTCCTCTATTCTTCTGTCCATCGCATCCACCTTTTGTACGATGTCTTCCAGCCCTGCCTTTGCTGTTTTTGCTTCCATTTTCGCCTCTTCTATTTCGGCCTTGGCCGTGCTGATCTCTACTTTCATCGAGGTTATTTCATTTTCCACTTCGGCGATTTTTGTTCCCTCTCTACCCTGTTCCTCCTCTGGCTCTCCGGTCTTTCCCTTCGCTAGTTTCCGGATCTCCCTAATGAGTTCCTCTCTACCCTCCTTCATCTCTTTCATCATCTGGCTCATCATTCTTATCAATATTTTTGTATCTGATTCGGCCTCCTCTTTCACTTCGGCCTTCTTGAATGTTATGGGGCTTTCCCCTGTCTCCTCCCACGTGATATCCATATTGTTATCCATTTGGTGATAAGTTCTTTTTTATTTTGATTTTATTCGTTTATGGTGACAGCGACCGATCGGCGTCCGCTCCCTTATCTCCTGCTATGCTTTATTTGTTTTGTTTATTTTGCTCCGGTTCCCGATGTTTTGTTTACCCATTTGCGATGTTAAGAATCGCCGCGATTTTGTTCCGTTTGTTTATTATATATATATATTTTTTTTTTTTCAAGCTTTTTGTTTACATAAATATTTCCGCGTCTTCTCCCAGTTCGGCCGCTTTTGCTAGTATCTAGATTTGCTTTTTCTTTATGTTTAGAAGCTTCATTTATACTAGCCCCACGTTGGGCGCCAATGTAACGGGAACCCCTCTCTATCCCCGAGACTACGGGCTTCGAAATAAACGTGACATAGCGTAAGGCTTTATTTTTTTTCTTACATCGACAGTTATTCACGATCCACATAAGGGGACGCCAGATACGATTATTTAAGTTGATTTTAACTACTCGCATCACCTTACATCATGTCAAAACGATTTCGAAGTCTAATCCCACCCACTAGCTCAACACTCCCAGCATGGACCAATAAGGTGTCTCAAGGTTGTTACATGATTGTTTCTAGAATGACTCCTCCCGGAGAAGACGCATTGTCCGCTAATGAAAATCAGCAAGGTTTTTTAATAAGTCGATCACGGCATAAAGATCGTTTATTGGTTATCACTGACCTATGAGGTTGTTCGCTTACGCCCCGAACACAAGGCTTACAAGTTCATCCCCCCGCTTTATTGTATATAACATAATTCATTGACGTTTACTTTGATTGATTATAGACCCGCCCGCCCTTAAATCTATCTTAACTAAGGTGAAATAAGAAACATCGTGACTTACGGCACGATGGTGACATAATTAATAAAATAACTAAATTGAAACGGAAATTAAAATTAACTAAATCTACTTCAAAGATAAGTTATCAAAGCATAAATAAACTACGGTTTCGATTGTGTGTGAAAAGATTTGAGATATGCTCGACTTGATTAGATATTGAACAAGTTTATTAAATATGAAAAGAAAACATTATTAATTGATTTATTACAAAACATTATTAATTGATTTATTACAAAACATTATTAATTGATTTATTACAAAACATTATTAATTGATTTATTACAAAACATTATTAATTGATTTATTACACACGCGCACATACATTCACGCCCACAGAGAACCATAAGTATTCATAACACAATTTGAATAACGAGAAAGTTCCTTTCTATTTGATAAATATATAATCTTTCCTTAGATTCACTTAAGTTCAAAGTTCATGTTTACAAAATTCAGTAACAAAGATAAACTATTATGACGAGGAAAGTCTTAAGATTTATTTGAGTAAATTTATGTTGGTTAATTACGAGATTGCCTTACGAGTTTATTAATTGAGTGAGTGAACATAATATAAAACATATTTACCTAGGATTTGTCTTGGTTGCAACGAAGGTCGATTGGTCTGGACGAGTTTGGGTGTTTCACGGAACATTTCTTTTATTAGGAGCATTCACTTAACACGACGATGTTATCAGAATTTCATAGCTTCGGAGATATTTCAGTAGCGGAGCGCCGATCAGTCACTGAAGGGTTTATTAGCCCCTCATGACAGTCGACGCTCTTGGTATTAATTTCATGATGATCATTTTAAATATTGAGGAATAACCAAGCTAATTCAGAACAATTCTAATTTTAAATAAAAGCATAAGCATCGGAATAAATGAGCAGGTGGTAATTCAGCGTACTGAGAATTGGAAAATAAAAAAAAACACAATAATGAGAACGTATCAATCGAAATGAATCGAATCGAACTGAATCCAACCATTGAATAGGTTTTGACTGGTATTTATAAGGGTTGATCCATATCTTAGGATCCAATCTACCCCCATAGTTCCCTGTTCTTGGAGTTGTCGTTCAGGTCCGCGTTTGAGCTACCTGTTCACTCACTCTTTGTGCTAAAGGCAATATTTATTTTGAGACAATCCCATTTTGCAATCTCACTCAACCAACCTTATTCCTTCACACCTCGAATGCATGCGTGTGTGCGTGTGTTTTACTAGAACAATACAAGTTATTTTAAATTTAGAAGTCGAGCATTTATCTTTTCCTCAAATCTTTTCTATAAGTTTTATTCTAGTTAAAATTATATTTCTAAAATAAACATTTTTTAATTCCCCGTGGTGATTTTGATTGATAATTATTTTTATTATTTTAGGAGTGCATATTATATTTTATTATTTAGGAGAGCAAATTATTTTTTGTTATTATTTTTATTATCTAAAGGCTTTAATCATTTAATTAGACGTTTTACCGTCTGCATTTTATCAATGTGTTTTATAAATGTATTTATGAGAGAAAGAAACTATTACTAATTACGAAAATAAAGTTACGAGTGTTTTATGTTGCTTGCTGGTGTGTGTGTGTTTATCGATGTATCCTAGATTTAATATTGATGTAACGCTGTCTCGTTACACTAATGTCGTGATTTATAAAAGTGCTGTATATTTTTGATTCCTCAACTTTTAGATCAAAAGGCTCTGGAACCAAAGAAAATACATGACGATGACTTCATAATTTTTTTTTTTTATAGAGTCATTTTTATTGGCCCAAGTGGATTCTTTAAATAAACTTATTCAAACAAAAATCTTATCGCTATTACCAGATATCATGTAATAATATGACAGTAATATATAAAACAAATGAAATTGTCACAGATTTTAGCTGCATTGTGGCAAATATCATTATTAAATTTGAAAAAGTTGATAATTCCAATTTTATTGTATAAAAAATACATTTTCTAAAATTTCCACACAAAGCCTAATATAAATAACAGAGCTCAAGGATCTTCATTACACAATGTAAGAAACAATGATATATATATAGATAAAAATTTAGCTTCATATATACATATAAAGCTTTCTTAGTACCTGATATTTAATTGCTTAGACAATAGTGACACCTAAAGAAAACTACCCAATAATAGCAAACCTATGCTTAGATATTTGATTAGAATAGTGAAAGAAATAAGATAAAAAAATTATATTTCATAATTTAGTGTTATATTAATAAAAAGAGAGCAATATTATTAGCTATTGTAAAGCAAATCCAAGTAAATAAAATCATATGACTATTCACTTATTATTTCTGGCATAAAAATTCCTAATTTTGAAAAAAATTATATAAAACAAATGTCTAAATTAAAATTTCCAAAAAAAGTTTTTTAATGTAGTCTGGGATTTAATAGATTGCCAAAAAACTAGATTCAAAAGACTTTGAGAATTTGAATCATCAGACCTGGAAACCAGATTTCCATGATAAACATCAAAAGTAATAATAAATGTTTACTCAATGCAATTCAATACTCAAATAATACATTGTATATTTATTATAGAAATAACTCCCCTCCCAGATGCATATTTACCAAATAATTAAATACTTTTATGCTGGTGACAATACTGAAATGGGAAATATACATACAACTTCAAAATATAGATTAAAAAAATATGTAAAAAAATACTTTTTTATGTTTTTGCTCGAGAATGTGAAATGAATCTTACAATAAGTTTGGAATCTGATTGATCAGAAATATTATTATTTTGACTTTGACGTCTTCTTCGAAGCCTTGATTCTGATAAGTTAGGACTTTCAGGACTCGATATTATACATTCATGCTGGTTTGTAGTAGTAGCTAAAAAAAGAATAAATAATTTATATATAAACACTTGAACATAAATATATTCATACAAACATGCAAATATATAAGCTACAAACACATACATAAATATACATGCAAAATCAAATAAATGGTTATATGTTTAATACAATTTACCCGATCCATGACAATTCTACTCCATATAACTTCAGCAAACTTCTTTATCTTATCTTTCCATCTTACATGTAGTCTCTTTCTAGTTTCTAATAATCTCTTGGAATCAAGTGTTATAATTTCAGGAGTTTATATATTATAAACTCTTCTAACAATATATTCAACCCAGTCTCAATTTCAGTAATTTAAATATTTTAATAATAACAATAATACGTGTTTGTTGTACCACTTATGTATTTCATCATCAATCTCTCATTAATCCCAACACATATTTCTTAATATTTTATTATATAATCTGCAGTTCACCTGTACTAATTTATTAAATGACCAAATTTCAAACCCTAAAATAAATAAAGGAAACCATATTTATTAAAAGATTATTTTTCAAATTAAATTATTTTTATCAAAAGCACTCCATCCAAATTTAATTATACATTTAATTTAACCCTTACATTTCAATCAGGATTAATAATTTGATCAAAATATTTATAATTATTATTTTTGTAATTCATTAACTATCAGTCCTTATTTTTATCTTTTTAGTTTTTCATCATTATATTTTTCATGCTTTTATGCGATAGCTTTTGTAACATTTCACAAATACTGAAGTAGTATTTCTGAAAACAACCTTAATTTCTACAAAATCTAAATTAGTGTATTGGAAAAAAAGATAGAAAAATCACAATAAAACTGTAGCATTTACTTTTATATTCTGATACAAAATATAATAATCAATGTTATTATATTCTATACCAATTGTGAATTTAAAAAAAATCAATTAATAATAAATATGAATTAAATACTAATTTTCATATTTCTTTCCCCTTTAATATTTGAACTGAAAAGAAAATAATCAATTAAATACCACCTGGCCTGCTACTACTCCCTACCCACGACCACCCCAATTAACAATATAACTTTAAATTTAAACTATTTTTAAATTTCTTTATCAAAATAAACAATGTCTTTTTTAAAATCTATTTTCAAATAACTGATAATGAATATTTGGCAATTCTATATTTTTTTTCAAATTTTCACTATATTTTTTTATCTTTTAATGATGTAATAAGGACAAGTCTTTTTTTTTACTTATTCATCTCATAGTCGATTATGAAAACAAAAAAAAAACATTTAGCTTTATGACAATCCCTTCATCTAATTTTAACTGATTTTCAATTAAATGTTTGTTAAACATAAGCAAAACTAAAGACCTTATTTAAGTATTCTTGTATATTTATTAATTATTATATAATAATAAATTAAATATGATTGGCTGTACAAAATATAAATAAATGCAATATATATTGTGTCTGTAATATAATATTCAATTTACTTATAATATTTATTTTTATATCACCAGCCCACAAAAAATTATTTGATTTTTCACTAATTAATAGTGAAAAAAATTGAGAAACACTAATCTATTTATTAGAATTTTGAATCCACAATTTTTTTCTATAAAATGGCTGTAAAATTTTTTCATAAAGATATAGTTATTCGGCTGTATGCCCTTGCTATTGAAAATCTTCTAAATCATCAGTTAATCTTAGCATTTTTTAGAATTTGATAATAATCTAATTTCATGTCCTATTCATTGAGGGCCACATTGTCTTTTGAAACACGTCTAGCAGGCCACAAGTAAAATAAATAGAAGTATTATTTGAAAACCTAATTTCCATAAAAATTTATTAAATATATTTACATATATCACAAAAAATATATAACAAAAAAATATTTTATTTTATTTTTAATGAGGTTTATGTAATTGTCTACAATTCTGCTCTAAACTGTCGTATTCCAGATTGAAACTATTAGTATCTATTCGTAAAATTACATTTAAATTTGAATCCGACAAAACAGATCTATTCTTTGATTTGTTTATATTCATACAGGAGAATGTCTATTTACAAATATACGTTGAAGCAAACAGTACAAAGATTTTTTGGACAAAGGATTTCAAATTACAAAATTTGTGTGAATTGAGTGATGCATAAAAATAGTGAGTGTCATATTCATAAAAATTTCCTTCAGTGCATTATCTGATTGAAGATCTATCAATTCAAATTGCAAATCATCTAATACTGTTTCTACATTGCTGGTAGAAGGATAACATAACAAATTAAATTCACTTTCCAGTGATTTAAAATCAGCAAAATGCCTTGAAAACTCTTCTCTTAAAACAGACAACTGCTTACTATATTTCTTTGAATAAACTTGATTGATAATCTGTGTTTGCAATATTAAAAAATGCACAAAATTTTGCTCATGGAGGTGTTTGGCCAAAAGTTGTAATTTCACTTGGAAAGATTTAATTTCCACAAATAATTCATGTGCAGAAATATTTTTGCCTTGTAATTTAATGTTCAGTTCATTTAATTTATTGAAAATGTCAACTGCAAATGCGAAATCACATACCCAATCATTGTTTTTCATATTAGTGACAAATCCACAATTAATGTCTTTCATTTGAAAGAAAAGCAAAATTTCTTGTCTCAGATTCCATACCCTTTTCAGAACATTGCCAAGGCTTAACCAATGTACATTATTATGATACAACACATCTAAATAACCACAATTCATTTCATCCAAGAAATTCCTGTAGTTCTGTCTGTGATTTGGTCCTCTTGCTCTGATGATGTTTATAGCATGCACTACTGGATCAATCACATGTTTAAAGTCTAATGAAGATTTGCATAAACTTTCTTGGTTAATTATACAATGCAATGATATTAAAGAATAATGTGGATGCTCTTTTTTCACTTTTTCTCCAAGAAGCTTTACGAATCCAACTGCTTTTCCTGTTAATGAAGGTGTACCATCAGTTGTTATGCTTACCAATTTACTCAATGATAATCCAGATTTATTCAGAATTTTCAAGGCATTCATACAAATCTTTACTAGTTGTTGTTTCCATCAATTTTTCAAGTAAGAACAACTCTTCGGTAATGGCAAAATTATTATCAATTCCTCTGATGAATACAAGCAGTTGTGCAGTATCTTTAATGTCATTGCTCTCATCCAGTGCCAAAGAGTAACAATCAAATGCTTTGCTAACCTTAACTAGCTGTTTTAACAAATTCACTGAAATTGCATTTATACGACATATTATAATTCTTCTTGACAAAGATATTGCTTTAATTTTTGTTTTGACTACTGGAAAGACAATGTCAACAGTGGCAAGCATGCATTCCTTTGAAAATTCACCTTCAGAAAATGATTTGTTACATTTGGCAATATTATACACAAGTACAAAACTAGCTTTAATTGTACCACCTTGTATGTCACTTTGTTTGACAAAAACATTTTGTTGCCGGTTTAAACTTTTTAATAAATCATTCGCTTTTGCTGTATTTCACTTTTTGATAAAGTACTTGCAAACATATTGTGTTTACTTTGCAGATGCCTCTTCAAATTATACTCCTTGAAAACAGCAATGCTCTCACGGCATATTAAGCACACTGCTTTGTTTTCAACATTTGTGAAAAAATACTTCCATGTCCATTCATTGTTAAAAACACAGCATTCATTGTCAATTTTACATTTTTTAACTGTATTCTTTTTTAAGAACAGATTTCAAAATTTAGAAATTAACAGCCATGTGTGAACACTAGTGAAACAAACGATAGCAAGACCATGAGATTTAGACAAAAACCGAGCTGATTGAGCGAAGAGTTCCGGGATCTTAATTTAAACAATTATTTATTTTACACATATAATGAAAACAAGTTAAGTTGATAGCTTCTACTCAATGAATTTTATCTTTTATTATTACAGCATTTATGCAGCTAACATAAAGAGTAAAGAAAATAATTGAGAATAAAAATAATAATTGACATTCCATATATATATTTCATCACCCTTTAAAGATGAAAATAATTTTTTAATGTTAGCATTATTAGTTTTTCAAATCAACTAAATTTATTATTCATTTAGTTATTTTGAAGTTGTTTACAAGAACCCTGAGTTTGGTAATTATAAAATAAATTTAAAAAAAAAATTTCAACTATTGATACATGATTAATTTATCTTTAAACAGTAAAAGTAAAATCTTTTAGAAACAGATGAGAGAAGTTGGATAAAAAAAAATCTTTTAGCTGTTTAACATTCTATTTAATTATTTAATTGTATTTTTTTAAAAAGGGGATACATTTTTAAAAAATAAAAGTTATCAATAATTACTAACCTGTGTTGTCTATTTGTGTGTTATTGCTAACAAGTTGTTCAATTCTTAAATGTTAAAATCTAGCATGACTATACATTTTAAATAAATTTGCTATTCATATTTGAGGACTTCGATGTTCTGGATTGAATGATAATAGCAAAAGAAGACTAAGAATAAAGATAATACATTTTCCCCAAGTGTTTATACACTTTTATTTCAAAAGGGACTTGGGAAATGTTGAGATGTTTATGGATCGTAAGTAAGATCTTTCTTTAATGGAAGTTAAAAATCTTCCATTTGTTATAACTTGATAAAATTTTTAGCAAAACTGCTTTTGTGTACGAATTTTCCTTTTGGTAAAGTAGATATGCATTAATTAACTCCTTTAACAGAAGAAAAAATACAATATTTTATACAAATATCCCAAAAACATTTATTTATTTGTTTTACTGATTTATCTTATTTTAAATCTCATGTCATATACGCATTATGAATTAAAATGTATTTAAATAAGTCTTAAAATTTTCTTTCTTCCAAGTTTAAATGAAAGAAAGCTAACTAATTAAGAAAATGTTAATGACATTTTTTTGTTGTTGCTACCAGACTAATCTGTCACTAAAGATTTTGTTTTTATTAAAAATACTGACCATGCATTTCAGTTCAAAGTTTATGTTTGCAATTTAAAAAAACATGTTTTTATAAACAATTTTTTAAAAATTAGTTTCATTAATTTGAAAATATTCACACATTCACAAATCAAATTTTATTTTATTCTTAAAAGATAAAAATATATACATGCATCAAATACAATATTATTTTATTTTTAAAAAAACAAATATATACGTATATATATATAAGTCAATTATTAACTGGAAGCTATCACAGTAGGTATTTTTTATCAATATGTAAAATCTACACGATAATATATATATAAATATGACATTTTTAAACTTATGGGCGGGTCGCACAAATGCACACCAGGGGCCGTAGTTTTCCCACCCCTATTATAGAGTCAAATGCATTTCCAGAATCTAAAAATTTAATGCAAAATGCTATCATATTCATTGATGCATTTTATCTCTGTTAATTTCAGTTTATTCTTTTAACTGATTTTAAATCCAAATTTCTCTGTAAATCATCAATAATGATCTTAGTAAAGGTCTTATATAAATTAACAAGCTTGTAATTTTTTATATTTCCTTTTCTTCTTGCTTAAATATCAATATCATTAATGCAGTTTTTTCAACCATCTAATACAAGGGTCGGCAACCTTTTAGTGGTGTCATGCTGAATCTATGATACAATGTTATTCTATGTGCCAACATGATTTTACCAATCTTATTATATATAATATCAAAATTGGTCCAGTTATAATGGGCTTCAAAATTATACATTATATAGTTTTGAAGCCCATTATAACCAGATCTTATATAATTGGTCATTCAATATTTTAAAATACATAGTATCATATCAGAAAAGTATGTTTGGTTAAATTATATTACATTTGAAAGACATGCTTAAAATTTCCCCCGCCATGGAAAAAATTCATCTTGTTGGCACTTAAAAAAAAAGTGTATTCTTTACAAAATTGCCTATTAATGTACAGAGATTCAGAATATGCAAAGTACATTTAGCTTTCAATGGTTTAATTTAAAAAGTTGTTTAATGAATTCTAACAAAATAAAACAAGTACTTTTCTAGAATTCATCAAAAATGTTTCAAAGAAACTCATTTTTGTGATATAAAAAATCAACTCAAAATTGGAAATTTTTCATATATTCTTTTCTTTAACTATGGACATTTGGAATATTTCTCTATGAGAAATTTGTTTTGATTATACAATAGACATTGAAAAAAAAAAGATCTTTGAAATCCGAACAACATTATCAAGTCTCACATATTTGCGGACATCATTTATACATTAATCCAACTATCACTAATTATAAACTTTTTTTTCCAAGTAAACACATCAAAAACTTAAAATGTATTATTATATAATTACAAATATAACTTTTTCAAATGAATTAATCGATATAATATTATGTCTGAATATAAATTTATTCTGAACATGCAATTGCACACAAAAGTATCAACGGCCAATTGACTGTTAAAAAAAAAAAATCCAGGCAAAATTAATTTTCCATGGAAAAAATATATATTTCTATCCCATTTAGCTCTCACCTTTATTACAATATAATCTTCAATAGCTGCTCTTCGTCTTTCCTTCTCTATTTTTGCTTTTCTAATATATAACATATAATAAGCACAATCCACTGCTAGGAACAGTCGAAACTGTAATATTAATGAATATATTTTGCTTTAAAGTGTAAAAAGAGTGGAATGTGCTTATTATATCTTACCTTTATTGAAAATAACAAATGTTCAAAATAATTAATAAATTAAACTGAATCATGGTTTCCATTTTCATGTGTGTCGTATATGTAAAATGTAGGTGATGATGCAAACACCTGCACTGTTATTAAAATATAATTTTTTATTATTTCAATTCAATCAGAGTGACATTGATAATCATTCTGCTCTGAATTGATTATCAGTTGAGTTAAAAGAAAAAATCTAGTCAATTGAATGAAATTATTTATCTGATGCAATCACATGAAGTTTGAATCCCACATATCTTAAGTAACTGGCAATACAATTATTTATTTAATGTATAACATATCTCTTTATTTGCATTACATAGCATTTTAAATAATATAGACATTAACATACTGGATAATTTGTTTTAGTACTCTTTATCATTATACAGTTCTTTGTAGAATTAACATATTTCATAATATTAGTCCTACTTTTACTAATAGTACTTCTTTAAGACTTTTAATTTCTTCTATTTTCTACTTGCCACTTCACAGTTATATTTCTTTGTTATAATTAACTCTTTTATGTACCATTAGTTTAAAATTCTTTTTGCATATAGTCAATAATAAATTGGCTACTTTTTGCTCTTGCTATCTGCATATATTCTCTTGGTAAATTTTAAATTAAACTTGTTGGAGTATTTCTGAAGATTAAGAATATTAACTGTTGATGTGGTCTTTTCATACTAGTTTTGTCTTCTAGCTTTGCAATTGATACATTTTACTAATCAATTTCACATTGAACTAATTAAGCACATTAAATTTCTGTAGCCAAAATATAATTTATTTTGCTACATCTTTATTCAAATGCGACCATCACCATGTTCTATGGATTTTATTTTATAAATATTCAAAATTCATAACATAACAATTTTCATTTCTACATAAAATCAATGTCTTTATTTCATTTCTGCTTATACATATAGATAAACAACTTCCATATTTCTCCATTCTTTTTTACATACAGATTTATCCACAAGTGTTTTCATCTTTTAAATATTTTCCAATTTTAATATTAAAATATTCCACGAAAATTGTAAAATGTAGTTTAGTCTGTTCAAAAATCTATACATCAATAAAAAAAAAAATCATCTCCTTCTTCACCAATATGAGGACTTTGAGACAATTAATTTTAACAAGATATCTAATAAAAAATTAATGTAGTCATGGAAATATATATTATTTCTTTATAATCAGTTGCTTTAATTAATAATGCCTCAATTACAGAGGGTTTTATATTCCAAATCAAGCATCATGTGGTTTTTTTTCACTCTCCTCCTTATATATGGACAATAGTGGTCTGTATCTTAATCTTAGTATCATCAAACATTAAGTGACAATATCAGAGCTTGACTATAAATAAAAGTATAGGCTGCTTCTAAGTACATATAACAAAACACTAATGTTTACATTTATATGAACATGTACACACATATGCTATAAAACGGAATCACAAATTTTATACATTAAACATTTACAATTACAAAGCAGTATTGAAAATTAAACAAAGAAATAAAATAAAAAAACTAATATATTTTCTTACCAACATCTCCTGAACCCTGATTTTCATGAGACCGATTATCTAAAGACTCACTATTTATAGCAATGGACGGTTTTGACACTGTGACTGGTGGATTATCAGTTAAAGGATGGGTACGTAAAGATTTACTAACAACACTTTTTGCTTCTGTGTAAGTTTCACTTAATTCCCTAGAATCAGAAGAATCAGAACTTAAAAGGAGGGAATAGCATCTTGTCATTTAATAGTTAGAAAATGAGACTTTAAAATCATTTTCATTCATTGAATAAGATAAACATAAAAAAAATTAGAAAATATAATTCAAAATGATTATTGCTGTTAAATATGTTTTAAAATATGCTATAAAATAAATTCTAAAATGCCATAAAATTTACAAATCTTAAAAATTGAAAATTTTTATAATTCAGGCTAAATATCCTTTATACTTTTTTTTTTTTTTTAAACATCAAAACAAACTTCAATAAATTAAACTGATAACTATTTAACTGCTCATGAATATTTTATCAAATTAGAATTATGATTGCTCAAACCATAAGAATACTTTAAGTAATTAAGCTACTATTGGTTCTTTAATGAAATAGATTTATGGCTTCTGAAATGCTTTATTTAATGGGGAAGACAATTACAAAAAAATCCTTATTGGTAGATTTACGATTGCCAATAACTCTACTCAGAAAGCAATATAACTTTGAAAAATAAACATTAAGTCAAATTATGAAATTTCAATGGGATCACTTCTATGATTAATTTCACAAATTGTTTTTGATGTCTACAAGAAATGAAATTTATGTTAGGCTTAATATATATATAACAACTTCCACTGAAAGAATCTTTAGCATAATGAAAAATGAATTAAATTAGCTAATACAAGAACTTTATAATCTATCTAAGATTAATTATGTCTCATGTAGAATTATCCTCAAATGGAAAGTATTATTTAACTAAAAAAAAATAATTTATTAAAAAAAGAATATAAGAGTCTTATTGATGTATCTGCATTATTCTCTTATGATTATATATTTAAATTATAAACAATGGCTATAAAATCAAGTTATATACTTGAATTAATTAATCATTAAAGCCAGTCAACACTGAATTAATTATTATATCAAAATAGCTTTATAAAAGAACATTAAGAATCAAAAGCACAATTTCTGATTTAAAAAAAAAAAAAGTTTGTTAATCAAAATGATTGTTTATACACCTAAGAAAACAAATATTAAAGACTGATAAATGAAAAACTACATTAAATAAAGCAGAAAATTGGTCAATAACTTAATTGGCCATTTTATTGCCCAAATAAACCATGTTTTTGAAAGCAAAACAGAGTGATAAAATAATTGCATCTGTCATTTTTAGTCCAATCAATATCAAATAATTAAAAATTTAGTTTTTAATACATAAAAAATTCCATCATTGATGATGATGATAATGAAAATATCATGGCACAAAAAAATGCAGCAGAAACACAATGCCATCAACTTTTCATTTCAACATTTTTATTTTTGAAAAAATAAAACTGGATTTTGTATATATATTATATTTAGTCTTATATATATAAAACACTATTACTTAAACATGTAGTTTAATAATAATATATAAAATAAGCAGCAATTATATTTAGTTAAAAAAAAAAATCTGATGTGAATGCTAAGACAGACAGCATTCTGAGTAATACCACTGATAGAAAACAGTGATATATAGTCATTCTATCTATGAAATCATTACTGAATAAAACAATTCAATTGAAATGTAAAATGAAATATAAATTTTCTTAAGAAAATTAACAGCGATAATATAACAAAGATAAAATAAACATAAGATGTGAGCCATAGCCATTTGATCCACTTTTAAGAATGAAAAATAAAAAAAAATTTAGTAAAGTAAAAAAAAAAATTTTAAAGTCTCACTAAAAAATTGTGGGAGGGAAAAAATATGGGATAAAAAATTCAGAAGAGGAAGCTTATAAATTATATTATTAAAATTTTAAAATATAAGTGTAATAATGATTAAAATTATGGAAACATATAAAAAAAAACATTATTTTGTCAAAAATCACTAGACTCCTATATTATAAATTACAACTGTCAATTAATGAAAACATAACTATGATATATTATCATATTTACATTAAATATCCCAAAGCACATATTCTATTAAATTTTGAAAAATAAGAACTAAAAAATATTTCCAAATCTCATACAATGCTTCTGCCAGGTTTTGTAATGAAGCAAATCCATTATTAGAATTCTTGATATAGAATTCCAACCCATTCCAATAAGATATCAGATTTTTCAAATTATTCTATAACAGTTATTTTATTATGACAAATTATTTTATTCATATCTCCATGGCAATCATAGCATCTCTTTATTCCAGAATCAATATTTTACATATATACAATCAATAAATAAGTAAATACAAAATGACATGCATACAAATTCCCATGATAAGTTTCTGGCTTTCTAAACATCTGGTAGAAAGCATAATAGTTGAATTAGATTTATCCAATAGTATCTTTAATCATATTATGTTATTTAGAGATAATGGTTCAAAATCCACATATAAGCTAAAGTTTTTAATCCAATGTAAATACTAATTCAGCTTTATAAGTTTCATATCAAATCAGTAACTATGTACTCCAGTGATCAAAGTTTCAAAATAATTTTAGACACATTTGATCTTTGACATCCAGTAATATATAATAAACTAGTGTATCATATAAGTTCTTTAACTTACAGATAATCTACACACAATTACAGTTATCTCTTTGTTGTCACTCTATTAATTGCACATAGACTTGTGAAAATGAAAAATATTGCAGTAAGATAAGATACAGTTTAAATGTAAATTAAAGGATTTATGTAGCATGCCATTTTCTCAGGATATTTATGTAGGTTTCATCATCAAAAATTTGATATGAATTTATTAAAATCAAATGCTCATCAAATAGATATAGTGTGATTTAAAAAAAATGTCAAGTGATGTTTAGCAAAATAGGTGAACACCAACAGCAAAATTTAAAGATAATAAGTATTCAAAAGCATTTGGTTGTTAATAGGAGATAATCTTACAATAAGCAAAAAAAATGATATTAAACAGTCAAACTCTCTCATAATAATAAAGACAATTAATGGTTATTGAAATATTATCAAAACGTTCCTGAAATTAAAACAATGAAAAGCACTTTAAAAAGAATAAGTACAATTAATAACACTTTAATATATACACAAATTTAAATTGGCATACAATTAAATTTTAATGATGTGAAGATACCTTATTTTCCTGCTATAAAGTTCTCTTCGCCTTCGGAGTTTCTTTAGCTCATCATCAAGATCCATTTTCTCATTCTTCATTTCATATACTGCTTTCTTTTCTGACTGAAGAGTTTCCTTCAGCTTTGTGCATTCATCCTTAAGCTGTTCTGAATCTCTTTTCAGCTTCACTAACTAAAATGTCAATACTCAAACATATATATCATTATAATGTTAACATATAATATATATGTCATCAAAAATGGAAAGAAATTTAATCCATTATGCTGTTTTTCATATATTAAATAAATCATATGATAAAATATAAACCAAAATATCTTTAAATAACAGCAATAATTATATATATACATGTAATATTTAAATGCATGTATACTGTCTATATTAAAATTAATGTAATTATAAGTGACTTGTACTCAGACTTTCAAACTCCCCACAGCTATTCAATCCATCTTATACAACTGATACACATGACCACATACATATGAAAAAGATAAATGATCTCCAATATGTGTATTTTGTGCTGAATCAACACTCATCAGTTGATCAAGATCACCATTCCCACACTTATATACAATCAGTGCTCAGTTTATATTAAGATAGCAAATCTTTAAACTTTAATGGACAAACTTCGATTTTCTCCACTCTCCAGCCATCTATATCATTGAAAACCCAAGGATGAAATTCTCAGAGCAGTGATTGTATATATGGTTCATCAATAAACACATGTACATGGTCATGTGTATCAAATGTATAAGATGGATTAAATAGCTATGGGGAATTTGAAATTATGAGTTCAAGTCCCTTATAATTAGATTAAGTTTAATATAGGCAATATACATGTATTCAAATATTACATATTCAGCCTGTATTCTGCCATCTCTCTTATGTATAATTAAATGGACATATTAAAGTTAAGCCAATCTGACCCCTCACACACTATGTGTGAGGGGTCAGACTGACTTAAAAACTTTTGTGCAATGTTTCAAAAGTTGTAACTTGTTATAAGATAAAGATAATTAGAATTAGTAACCAAAATATTTTATTTTGTATTGAAATAAGCATATTGTTAACAAATGAAAAATATTATTTGTATATTACAACACACATAGTGTGTAAATCATTTATATATTGTTCACATAAAAAAATATTAGTTTATTAATGATCGAGATATTTTTATATTATAATGCACACCATATCTAAATTCATTTATAATTAATGAAATGTTAAAATAAAATAATATTTACTAGTTTATTAATGATAGGAATATTTGTGTTATTACATCTGCATTTGTATGCATACAAATGAACACTATCTATAATTTATATATATATTTGTAAACTAAAATTTAAATATAACATATATAGTTTTGTTTGTCAATTTATGAAAATATCTATTTGAATGTCAATTAAAATAATGTATTTGTATTATAGAATACCCATCAGATTTTGAAATTCATTTTTTTATTATTTCTAATTAATAAATTTGTTGATCATTACTTTGGAAGTTGTCTATCTTTAAAAAAGATATTATACATGGGAGAAGGAGAAACGTAAATAACCATGTGTGTGTGCTGAAAATCAGATATATTAATCTTTAACTTAGATTAAAGTTTATATCTGTGCTAGAGAAAATCTCTAGTTTAATAAATGATTAATAATAATCATTACGTGCTAATCAAAAAGTTGATAACATAAAAGTAGGGAGAGGACTAAATTGACGCTGGAAAATAAAAATGAGACAATTTGTTCTACATAAATAATCTTCATGTAATAAAGATATATATGAGAGATGATGACCTGACCCAACTGCTGATTGCTGGTTTAGCACGAAATGCATCTTGGAGGTTATTTGTCTTTTATTGTATCTGTATTTATATAAAATAATTTATGAAATAAAAAAAAAGGAGAAATATGAAGTTGTCTATCTATAAAAAAGTAAATAGATTAAGTTTTAAATACATCTATTTTCGCTTATTCACAATTCCAGTTATTAGGGTTCTTGCGATACCAAGCTATTTTCAAGCATAATTGTATTTTGCAATATATACACATGAATATATTGTGTTTAGTCATCCAGATAACGCTCTATGGGATTATTTGGATTGCTCAAAGGTAGTAAATCACCTTTAAAGTTGACTATTTTATAATTACTATTTTATGGTGGTTAATATGCTCATTTTACCTAATGCCCTAGAGCCCTGATGATGAACAACAGTGCTAGAATGATCACAGTATATTTGATGTAAAAATTTTATAATTATGGATTCACAGAGGCAAAATTCTCCATACAGTAGCGTCACTCAGTACAAGCTCAAGTAATCAATGGATGTTTGTACAGAGTGGTGCTACTGTATGGAGAGTTTTTGCCTCTGTGAAAAACAGCTTGTGTAAGCATAAAGAATGTAATTATGTGATGTTGAATGGTTTAATTACGGACTCCTCTTATAGTAGGTATGGCTAAGTCTGATATTCACTAGAATGCAATTTATATATGAAAATTTAGTTCAAGCAAACAGGAAAGTTGATTTTTCTTTCATATATTTTGGATACTCCAATAAATATTTTTTGTCATTTATTTTCAGTCTCCTTGAAATCCTTCTTGACAATTATTAAATAACAGGATCTGTCAATAGTATGTGAAATAGTGATTTTTTATTTATAGTTCTCAAGTGTCACTTACCTCTCACTCTCATTACTCAATTATTTCAATTTATCAGCACTTTCCAAACATCATTAAATCACAAATAAATCATTTTCTGTTCTAAATTGTTGCAATCACTTTTCTTCCAAGATAACTTTCTAAACTTATGTTATAGAGTTACTACAAATAATTTGGGTGAGATTAGACTTTCTTTGGTTGATATTTCTTCCAATTTAAAATAGTTACAAATAAAAAACAAAACAGCTTTAAGTATTTTATTGCAGGACCAACACAGGCAAGAACAAAACACTAATTGGGCTTTTTCCAGATTTTTTTTGTTTTTCATCTTCATAAATAAATATGGTCATTCTAATTCCAAAAAAAAAAAAAGTTAAAGATGAATTTTATAATGACTATACAATAAATAAGCATTGCACACATATATTATATACTGGTCCTAGTTGTGATGCAATCTTAAAATTCTAAAAAAAAAAATTTCTGAAAGACTTCAATAATTCCTCATTGTATTTTATCTTCAGCTATATATTTCCAATGAAAGCAATCATGGTTTTGAGACAATTTATATAAAAGTAAAATAGTGTCTGCCTTTCCCACGTAACCCATGTTCAATTTCATTTATCATTCATTTATTGTACCTGCAATAATGAAAAACTATTCAAATCTTTATTGCTGGCAATTGTTAAGTTTAGTGAATACTTCTTTTCCTTTGCTGTGCTTTTATGGCAGCTATTTAATTAAATGCTGCTGGATCTTTTTTTTAATAATTGCAAAATAATCTAATAGTTTATTGCTCGGGAGATCATGCAACAAATGAGATTGGAAGTGACATGGTAGTTATGATTCTGAAGCTTTTAGTTCCTAAGTTCATCATTCTACCAATATTCTAAACTGCACAAGCTAATTATATTCATAAAAATAATAAATACATTTCTGAGTTTATAAAACATGTATGAAAATGAGTTTAATGGCATTTTAGTTATGTGCGCATTTAATTGAATGTATATTAACATAAATAATTCATGGATAAGAGATGTCAAATATTTTTTTTAAATTTTTTTAATGTATAAAGATAGACAGAAGATTATTCATGTGCAAAAGATCAGTCAGTTATTGTAGATAAGCATATCTACAAATACTTTGCCAATGTTTCAGTATCACATCTCTTTTCTATTTCAGAATGATATTGACTGGAATTAAAAGAGTAGAGATGTGCGCGCATGTGTGAGCATGCACAGATACAGACACATTCTGTAATATAGAATCAGAAGTAGATTAAAATCCTGCATACTATGAATATATACTTACCTACCTTTTTTATGTCAGAAAATCATAAAGAAAATAATCTAGTGCTTAAGCTTTTGTCATTGATTAATACAATTTCCATCTTTAATTTCAACATTGCCAGAAAGCCAAATATTAGTAACAATGGAAGATTAAGGAATCGATGATCCATTCTACTCTTTATAGTTTTCGGATGTAAACAAAGTGGATGTATACATTTAGTCACAACCTGTGGGACTTTAGTTTACTACCAGTTCTACTCCATTCATTTTCACTGCGTTTATTAATATTTACACTCATATCTAATATATAATTAATTCATGCACATAAATTATTTCAAAATTTTAATATTATTAACTTATGATGTTTAATTTTTTTTTTAATTTCAGTATAAAGATTTATATATCTAAAAATAAATTCTAAAATATTTTAATTTCAGTATACAGATTTATATATCTAAAAATGCATTCTAAAATATTAGTTTAAACAACCCTAAATTAAAAATTAATATTTCTTGCAAAAAAAACAAACAAAGAATACTACCACATAAATTAAGTATTTAAAATATATATATATATATAATCTTTCAAGCAATGTTACTGATATGTTTATGAATGAATTTTTAGCTTTATAAATTACATTTATAATTAAAAAGAAGAAGCAAAACTATATTACTGAATAATAAGAGATTAAATAATTAAAATAAATAATTCATTTTTAATGAAAATTTTTTAAATCAGTATGAGAACATATTTATACATATATATAGTAAAATATATATATATAATAATTCATTTGGCTTTTATAAAAAATAAATAATAAAAATATTGACAAAACAAAATATATTTTAGAGATTAGCAATTAATGTACTGTTATAGAAACTGCATTTGTTAAAGATCAAATTGAAATCCAAATTAGATGGGGTGAAAGGATTTAGTAAAAAATATAATAATTAAAAAATCAACATAAAGATTTAGATCACAATGATAGAATTCATATTGAAGCTTTAAAAACTTACTTAAATGTAAAATAGCATTAATAACTACATTATAATATTATACTTAACACAAGACATAACTCTAAAATTTCCGTATTATTAGATTATATACTTCTATTTCTAAAAAATTGTTCCTTGCATGTCTTACGATGTCAAACAATAATCTGAAATTATGGCAAAATAATATTATACTAAAGGCCATGAATTAATATTAATCTACAATGAATATCAATACTTATTATCATAAACTTAAAAGATTGAGAAACACTGAAATAAATAATAAAAAAATGTTTTAGAGTTAAATTAGATGGTAGAAAACACTTAACTTCGTATCTTATTTTCTGTTGATCTTTTTATTATTCACTTAAAGGTAGTTTCTTTCTATAAAAAGCTCATTATTGATTAAAATAAAAAAATATCTTTGTTCTTTTCTTTTTATTTTACTTCCATATTTTAACTGTTAAAAATGTTTATTCTTCTCAAGTATGTATTTCATAATGAGTAATCAAATGGTTATTCAATCAGAAGATCATGTGCCTATTTGAGTCCTACAAGGGATGGGTTAAGCTTCAATTCAGAGATCTACCTTTTTGAGCTACCATTATATTAGCCCTGTATAAAAATTTCATAGAGGAAGTATGTATTTTTATGAATGTAACACGTGTTTTTAATTGTGTTACTATGAAATATATTACTATTTAGAATGGAATATTTATTACTAAACCTATAGAATTAACTGTTCATAGAGCAAAATTTCAAAAGATACAAAATATTTTTGACAAACCATAAAATATTTCTGAAGTTTCAAAAAATATAACAGTTTTCATAAAAAATATCAATAAATATATTAAATGACATGCATTTATTTTAAATTTCATATGTGTGTACATATCTTTAATATAATAATTAAAAAATATCCCTATATATTTATTAACATATATTATGTAGTGTGTGTATACATATATAACTATTAATAATATGAAACATAAATATTCATATACAGAAACATCTCTGTAACAATTTCAGCAACCTTGATTATACTTACATTCTCGCTAAGCTGACTTTCTTCTTTAGCAAAATGTTGTTTTTTGATATTTAGTTCTTGTTCCTGTAGGGCAAAACAATGAAAATTTAATGTGAAATTTAATATAATGCATATAAAAAAAATCTAAAAGTTAGTATTTTATTCCTACTAAAATGATTGCCTAGAGTTTTGAAAATTTAAATTAATAAAATGAATTCACTTGTGACTTTATTAAGTCCTTTGACTCTAACAATAGTGTCACAGACTAGTTTCTAGTTAGTGGCTTTCATTAGTGAGGAGTCTTGGTTTTGAGAGCACTGCACCTAGATCTTAGAATCAAATGCACCCCTCCAGCAGCAACCTTTTACTTAATTAATTATTAAGCTAGAAACCCAAAATGAAAACACAATATGTTTTCAATCCAAGCTCATTTTCTTGTATAGTCATATATCTGAGCTCAGTTCAGCATCTATACATTTTGGTGTCTTTGGTTTTTTAAAAACTACAGTCACCATTATCCCATGGCAGAGTAGTAGATATAAACCATCAAAACATTTGCTTAAACTGTTAAAAATAGAAATGTGATGTGATGCACTGTGATTTCTCCTTATATGAAATCACGAATCTCTCAGCCACTATGCCTAGAGAAACCTGTTAGCCACTTTATCTTCCCTTTCCATTCCCTGCCTTAAGTTTCTCCATATTCTTCTCTATCCTGCTCCATTTCATTTCTACAACACAATCTTTGTCAACTCCATAGTCTTTATATTTAAATCACCCTTATCTTTTCCCAAACCCAGCATAAAAACCAATAACCCACTTTCTGTACAATCACTTTGTTTATATTTATTCTTCCACAACTTCATTATTTATATCCTTTCTGTTTTCAATTGCCTAATACTGTCTATGCCTTGCTTACATAACTTGCTGACTAAATCATCCACATTTTTCCATTTATGGGTATATTCCCTTGTTGCTAAAGATCCTATTCGAGCCTTAAACAATAAACTACTTTCCTTGCTATTATCATAAATTAATTCACACCCAATATTCCATTTACTTCTATATATATTTAAACTCTTTTTACTCTCCATATTAGTTCTCCATCTCTCCAACTCCCTATTCTTTATTAGTGCATCTATCTATTCTTCTATCCCATTCCTTACCACTATAACACTTAACAATTCTAACCCAATCACTGCACCCTTTTGAGTAAGTATGCTGACATAAATTCTTTATCCAAATCTTCTGCATACCATACTACCTTTCTCACCCTCTTATTGCTTGCTTTTTACTCATAACCCAATTAAATACTATTTTGGCTATTCTCTTATTATCCATAAACTGCAATCTACTGAACATTTTCATTTTGCTTTTTGCATCTATCATATAAAAACCTGACCATCCCATTTCTTCTTGAATTGTCTCCTTTGCCATCCACACATCTGCATCTAATGCATGTCTTCCTACTTCACTTTGTACTTTTTCTAAATAATCTATATCCTTTACTAACACAGAACACATCATTACCATATGTTAAACCTGCTACTGCCACTGCCTTCCATACAATTCTAGCTACATCATATTTATTAAATGAAAACCCTGTTAATTTCTTTATCAATCCCTTTCTTTTCTTTGCTTCATTTATCAATTTTTTCTCCCATTCATCCAAGCAATTTCTCTGATTACTTAAGATGATTCCCAAATAGTTATACCTATTCACCACACTTAACTTTATATCCCCCAATAAAAATTCTTTGTCTTCTCTTTCCCCAGTATTACTTTTGTTTTTTTCCTCATTAAATTTAATCCTAATCTCTTTACCCACCCTTGCACATATCCTCAGCATAACTTCCACATACCAAACTCTCCATACAGTAGTACTAGAAAGTGCAAGCCTTAGTAATCAATGGATGTAAAAAGGCTTATACATAAAATCCCTATCTAGTGCCTACTCATCCAATATTCCCACTGATGAAAACCATAAAGTAGAAACTAGTTTTTACTTCAATAGTATATACATTTCCTCTATTTTATTTTTTTTTAATTTAAACTGGTTAATCTATTAAAAATGTCCATTCAACATTTTCAATAACAAATTCCTGATGTTTTAAATTTTCAAATCATGTCATAAATTTAATAAGTGGTTGCTGGATTATACAATATAAGAAGTGTATCTTATCAAAAGGCCAACTCACTAAAAAGCAGTTTGCTTTGAATTTCAGACTAGTATTTACTGATTAATCAAAGCTGAAATGGTTTCGTCTGTAAATTGATTTGATAGTTATTTATAACAGAATACACTTTTCCCCCCCTTACAATAATTACTTTTTTTTAAAAAAGGCCAAATTCCAAACCACAGAAATAATTATGAAGAAATGCCAATGATGTTAGTTCAAAACATGCATGAGAAGAATGTTTTAAATAGTCATCACTGTAATAATAAAAGGAGCAATTTATCATGTTCCAAAAAAAAAAATACTCAGGTTGGCATTCATTTTTACAGATATCAACATTTTAGAATTGAAAAACTATGGCCTCCCTTTTATACCTTTAATTTTGTTTACAATCTATATTACAATCATTTCTTGATTATTTTGTATTAAATTCATGTAAAAATTTCATAGCAAACAATCTTTTATTATTAACCCTAGAAAATTTGGAGGCTTTTACAATTAAAGACATTTTAATTTTATGCAATATGCTCTCTCCCCCTCAACCATCTTTATTTATTATCACTGCTATAAATGTGATATCTTGCATGATCGAATATTTAAAAAAATATGTTTAAATATAACTCATGAACTTTTAGTTGACAGCATTAGATTCATGAGCAAAAGCTCCAAGTTTACATGTGCAGTAGGCAAAAAAACTATGTCAGGTAAGAAAAGAACTTTAAACAATATATATGATGTCTCTCTATTCTTTGAGACAGCTAACCCTCATGCTTTAATAAAATCAATATATAAAAACACACACACACATCAGATACAGAAGCACAACTCTGGAAAATCTTTGATGTAAAAAAAAATTAATTAAATGCCATAATTAATTTAGATTGCGCTTTACGCAAAAAAGTGAAGATTATCTCTATCTTATTAACAAGTTATATGGCTTAGCGCTTTCAGAGACCTTGAGTCTCCATAATATGATTATGGAGACTCAAGGTCTCTGAAAGCGCTAAGCCATATAACTTGTTAATAAGATGGAGATAAGCTTCACTTTCTGTATCTATAAATAATATATACTGTATAGGAAATATGATTTCAATAAATTAAAAATAAATAAAAAAAATTCATTTATTATTACCTGTTTCTCTGACTGTATATAATCCTCTTCAAATTTTTTTTTTTGGGAAGACAACGATTCTTGTTTTTTCTTGATTTGTATTTCCTTTACAAAAAAAAAGAAATATTTTTAAAAAAATTATACATAATTTGTTAATTAATTACAGAATATCTAATATTTTGTTATAATAGATGTCTATACTGTATCAGGTTGAGAAGAATCATGAATACATAATTATAATTTATTAAAAGTTTATTTATTAACAAAAAGCAGGCTTTAAATTTAATTATTAATTATTAAAAAGTTAGAAAGATTTAGACAAGAATGCAATTGACAAAATTAAGATTTAAGCATCATCATTTCAACCATGAAGACTTAGCATATGCCCTGTATAATTTAAAGTAATAAATAATCTTTCTGATAACTATTGTTAATAAAATTCCAATATTTTTTTAAAAAGATTTTTAATTTGACACATAATAATATTTTAAGTTTTCTGCATTGGTTCTTCTTTATTTTTAAACCACAATCTAAAAAATTTTAAGTGTTATATTACTTTTTTTAAGTGCAATATATTTATAATACTGAAATCATTCTCATTTATTAACACCCATGGATTTATTATATATAAATATATATTTAGAGATACATATAAACACCTTCACTAAGTTATATCAAAAATTCATAGTTATTTTACCTTAAAAGAAAAAAAACCCAGTTAATTTTTATTCACCTCTTCTTCCTGTTCTATTAATAAATACTTCATCCGATTTTCAAATTTTCTTTTTACTTCACCTAATTCCAAATCTTGCTGCTGTTCCATTTTTTTCCTTGTTAATGCAAAATTTTCAATCAAAAGTTTTGATTCTTCCAATTCCTATAATATTCAAGATAAATAAATAATTTTTATATATAGAATAAATTGACTAATCAAAGTTTTCAAATAAATAAATTATATTAGTCACACACAATCATAAAAAAGCAAGACTACTAATTACTAACTTGTTACTCTACTCATTTCTTTTCACAAAAGAAAGATCATCCAGATATCCTGGAACCAAACTTAAGACCCTAATCAGCACATGGATATAACAATGTTCTTCTTCCTTTTCTTATGTATTGTTTTCTACTTTTATATACCATACTATTTACAACTTTCTTAAACACTTTAACAATACTGTTTTTTTATATCAAACATGTCATAGGTTTAGAAAAATAGTATAAAAATGATTATTTATACAAATAATAGAAGGGACAGAAAAACTAAAAGACAATATTGGTTAAAAATATTAAACAAAATCTTAATAGGGATTTTGGGGTAAAAACAGTAATTTTATAAATAATTATTATTAATAATAGTCTGAATATGAAAACGGTTAAAAGAATAAAGTTGAAAAAAATGACGATAGAGGAAGGTGTTAAACAAGTATAAAAATTTTTGAAAATTTTGTCAGTTGGATTTTGGAAATAGTTATTGTAAAGAAGTAAATAATTTTGTAATGTAAAAAAATAATGTGTAATGTGGATAAAGTTGATAGTTAATTATAAAATATTTAATAAAAATAAAAAAAAGTTGGAAGTTGATTAAAAATATAAATAGAAAGACAATAATATGTATTAAATAGTAGAATAAAAAGTTAAAAGTTTTTTAGAATTAAAATTATAATAAATAATTTTTAAAAATAAAATAACGTAATATAAAATAAATGTGGATAGAATTAAGGGAAATCACTATTTATAATGGTCAGGTTAAAATGTATATTTTATTTGAGTATTTAATTATGTATATGAATAAGTGTATAAAATGTATTAAATGTATAATTATATATTTGGATATTGTAGCTCTGATGATGACTGCAGGACAGCCGAAACTGTTAGAATAAAGTTTTGATATAAAAAACAGTAGTTAAAGTGTTTAAGAAAGTTGTAAATGGTATGATATAATAATGTTACAATATACAAGTTATGAACATGTGATTCCATACAAATTATAATGAATAATTTCAAAAATCATATACAATAGCTATATAAATTTATATTAATAATAATTTACACTTTAAAAGTCTTAACGTTTGAAAAGGGCATGAAAGAATGTGCTGAAAAAGGCTTTTAATGTTTAATTATTATTAATACCATATATATTTATATAGCTACCATATATGATTTTTTTAATTATTTGTTATAATTTATATGAAAGAACAGCATTATTTTGGATAATTCCATACAAGAATAAAAAATAATCTGAGTGATGATTGTTATTTACTATTTAGTTTCAGGAATACATGACTGAATTTCCTATTATGCTATTTGCTTATTTCTTTGATTTGATTAGTCGAAATATGTTTCTTAATATTATACATGTGTAATTAATAATAAAATTTAAACAGAAGTACAACTCTCAATGAGCTTAAATGATCTGAAATCACTATATAACTATTCAGAGGATCAAAGGCAATGCCCTAGTTTTAACAATCTTCAAATACTAAATAAAATGTCAGTTTAATAAATGTAACTACAAACAATCATAGCATAATTATATGAAATTGAAACAGAAGTAACTGCATCCTCCAATGAGCTATCTATAAGCTAACAGTCAAACATCAATAAATTATGAAAGGAATGGTACCATCTAATTCTTTTAGATTTGTTGGTGTTTAAACATTAGTTTATTTTCATTATTCAATTTATATTGTTAAGCTAAGATTATGTTACATTTATTAAACTGAAGTTTCATTTGATATTTGGATATATTAAAACTAAGGTATTGCTTTCATCCTCTAAATCGTTAAATAGTATTTTCAGATCATTTAGAAGTGCATAAATTAAATTAATATTCAGATTTCACTCTCTCATTTATAACAACATCAATAAATTAATGTTTAAATACCAACTAAGCTAATAGTATAAATGGTATCATTCTATTATTTTCATAATTTATTGATGTTTGATAATTGATTTTTTTATAGCTCATTAGGAGTTGCAATCACTTCTGTTACAATTTCATAAGCTACAATTATTTATATTAATTAAAAATAAGAGTTCAAATATGACAAAAGTACTTAATTAAAAAAAAAAATCTAGTTTACTTTTATGAATAATATTAAGATAATTTGAAGATAAAGGCCTCAAAAATACAGATAGCATTGTAATATCTCTTTGTGTGTTGGGGAGGTGAAAGATTATTTGACAAATTGTTGTTAACACCTGAAATCATTCTAAAACTATAAGATGACACTCATGAGTTGAAATTATTAGGCTTTCTTTAACTAGATATTTTTCTTATAAATTTAGACTTTATAATTAATTACATATTTGTTCTTTATGGGTTTTATACTTTTTATATATCATAATCACTCTACATACCTGCACAATATATATAAACACACACACATATATGTGTGTGTGTATCTTTGTATGTATACATAAAAGTTAAACCTCCTTAAACAGCCTATTGGAGGACAAAGATTTCTCTCCAACATTCCTCCAAGCAAAAGAAAAAAAAAAGATATTACTCAACAAGTTAATCAAATGGTGAAGTTTATAATGGTTTTTCTTCATTCTAAGCTCTAGATAAAAATAGTTAAATCCTTATTAACTAAACAGTTACTGAGTGGGTAGTTAATTTGGATATATATATTGAATAAGTATAATCCTAATGTGGAGAGCCTATATCTTATTAAGTTAAAAAGCATATTAAAAAAAAAAAAATCCCTACAAAAAAAAAAAAATTAAGAAATTTTACAGAAAAGAAAGATGAATTATTAATTAATATAAAACTTTAGATATTGTATATTTACAAAAATAGATAGTTCTTAGAAATAAGCAGCCAAGTACATAAAATAACTAAATATCAGTTTATTTAAAACAGAATTATAATAATTATATTTTTTAAATAAATACAACTACTATAATAAATTTACTGAAATAAAATTGTAATCACTTTAAATTTTAATTAATTTTCATTTTACAATAATAATGTTTACAATCAAAATTAAATATCAAGTAAAAATATGTGTTTATGTATGTGCGCACACATCTATATCACATAAGGAATAAATTAATCTTATATAATATTATTTATTAAATAAAAGCCATTTACTATTAAATTTCAAATTTTAGGCAGTGAAGAATAACACAATCTAATTTCATGTGTTATATAGTCAATTCTTTAGAAGTAATATTGGATCTCTATATGAAGATTTTATTTTATTTTACTAATGTTTTACTTTATTATCATCATTTTATTTCCATTATTGAACACAAGATTATGATCTATCTGCAATAATTGGTTAACATTAAAATAGATGATTAACATTTGAAAAGAGCACGAAACCATATGCCGAAAAAGGCTTTTTATGTGTAATTATCATTAATATATATATATTTATATAGCTGTTGTATATAATTTTTATTATTTGTTATAATTTATATAAGATTTATAAATGGTTTCAAGTTCTAATTATAGTTTAGTAATGAAAAAAATAGACTAATCAAGTAGAAGGTTATGGAGAAAAATATATAAAAATTTTGAAAAAATAAATAAAAATTGTTTTTCGTGATGGAAAATGTCATGCTTGTATTCATGTAGTCATATAATTTAATTTTATTCTTAGTCTGATTTGATATTTAGTTTTACAGTATAAAATTTCTAAAATCAATGCAATGTTGCTCTTCATAAATTATAATAATATTTAAGTTCAATGGTCAAAAAATTATTTGTGGCTAAAGCTAAATGTTTCTTATCTCTTTATAGAATTCAAAATTGAAAATTTTTTTAAAAACTAATAAGTTCCCTTGAAATAAATCAAGAAAAATATTTTATTCTAATATGTTAAATTCTAAATATAATACAAAATGCAGTTACAATATTTTCCAGTGATATTTTAATATTTGTAATATAAACATTGATTCCTGAATTATATATTATTAATGACAAATACTTTTCAAATAAGTCAAGATTAAAATAATGGGAAAATGTAAAATAAATACACTTAGAAGCATTTTAGAAAAGCAAACATTTAAAATTTTGTTGAATTCAAAACTTTTATTTACGATAATGATGAAAATAATTTGTCTTAAAGGATATTATATTAAAAACTTAACATACAAAAAAAATTTTGGAATTATAAGTTTGAAATATTTAATTGTTCCACACGACCATTTTATAAATTTAAGATAATGAATTTCAAAATTATTAATCTTTGTTATATACACCTGGGTCTCTTTTTACGCGGACTTATTTAACACGATTTTGAAGTTACGCGATTTATGTTTCACCGGAAGTCGAACTCCGATAATGCGCTATTACTTTAAATAATAAATTTTGTGCACTTACGTTATATTGAAAGTAATAACACATTATTGGAATTCGACTTTCATCTTAGTAATTTCAATATTTTCAGTGCTTTATAATAGTAAGATTTTATGTAATAATGAATTTAAAATCATGATTTCCACATTTTATGTATACACACATTAAATTTTACAAGATTATAATGTAAATTTGTTCAAACATTGTGCGTGTTAATTTTGCATTTTAAATCACATTCTGCTTTTGCTTTTTAAAAAAGAACGTAATCAATTATTAATCATTTAGTGTCCATAAGTTTATTTTTAAAAGATGAGTAATAGCAGTGAAACGAAATTTGATTTTTAAACGGAATTGAAAATTAAAGACAAAAATAAGAATTTAATTTTTAGTTGTTAGTTTTAATTAAATTTTTCCCAGCAGTGGTGAATAAATGTCTTTTTATTATCATAAGCCTAAGTTCATAAACAATTAATAAAATCATCGTCTCAAAGATTAATTACCAATTACATTGTCAACAGAAAACCATTAACACAACATGAGAGTGAACTTGGTGCTAGTTGTATTTCCTCTTATGAGAATCTGATTTTTTACCAGTTTGCAAACAAACATGTATTTCGGCAAATAGCGATAATAATTAAAACGTGTATAAAAAAAATGTAAATTACTGTACTGTAAATTATGCATAAAAATATATTATTTTTGAATAAAATTAAATATTATAGTTAAAAAAAGTTTGTCTTGTATCAATTTTTTTCAAATTTGAAATTTTTTATTAGTCATATTTTATTTCCTTATTTTTTTTTTTTTTTTTTTGCGCGAATTTTAAAGTAATTTTACATTGGTGCATTGCTTTTACGCGAATTTTGAAAAATCACAGACCACATCCCCCTTTTTCAATGTAAGTTACGTCTATTTTTGTGCGATTTCGTTTGCACATGTTTTCTGAGGAACCTATCTATCACGTAAAACGAGACTCAGGTATATATAAAAAGAGAGAGAAGAAATTAAATTCCTATAAAGCCAACTGTTTTTTATAAAATATTTCCTGAAAAGTTCTTTAATATGTAAGCATTTTCCAAACAAAGAAAAATGTTCATCTTTGAAAAATTTAATTTATTACAAATGAAGGAGGATAACAAAGGAAAATAAAACATCAATAACCATCATTCTTAACATATTTTCTATTCAAAATAAATTAAAATACAATATTAGGGTTCCCAAATGTAATATATATATATATTTAAATCAAGGACTGATGAAATTTATAATTATTTTTGCCAAAGGAATCACTACAATGCTCTCCACACATATTTAATATTATGCACAAGATAAATACTTAATAATATATTATTTTAAAATATATACGCATTTCATTGTACTGGAAATGAAATCAGTAAATAAAATATAAAATACTTAATTTGATAAAAGTTTACTTCCTTAGGAACAAAAAGAAAAAAAAGCAAATCCATGATACTGGAAGTTAATTACTTATCTATGAACACGATCGCAAGTTATTAGATAATAAGTTAATAAATATTGGTTACATAATAGGTTAATTTTAAATGCAAATATTTTATTTTGGCATGAGATGGTTAATCTTTTAGGTTATGTACATTACATATCAATAATAAATAACATAATACATGTTTAGTATATGATTAAAATATAGGTGCTTAACAAGAGATTCAAGAGTGCATGTTAGTGTTGCCTAAAATTAAGTGAAAACTAGCAGTAAAGCAATAACGAATAAAAATGAAGGATTATCATCAACTATATTATCATTATTTCAGATTTTACTAAGTTTGATATTAAACATAGAAATAATTATTATGGAACATAGAACAAATCCATGATGACTTTAATAACAATTTTTAAAAAAACATTATGATAATATAAATCACACAATATAAAATATTACATACAACAGCAATAATTGTATGTGTGTATATATATACTAAAATAGTTCATATCACATTAATAGACAAAAAATATTTACCAAAAAAAGTTTTTATTTATTATTTTCGTAATATATATACAATTATTGCTATTATATAATGATACTTTATTTTATATTATATTGCGTGACTTATTTAAAACTATAAGAAAGAAACAGCATAATTGATTAACTTTTTTTGCATTTTTGATGATAATATAAATAAAAGTCCAGATTAAAAATAAGTTAAATAAACATTTGCATTATAGATGTATGTTTGTGATTAGTATTTCAAACGATTGAAATAATCCTATGTTTACATCATTACTAAAATAAGATGATAAATCATGTATGTACAGTATAATATAGAAATAAATTAAGAGTATTATTTCTTGGAAGTTTAAGATGGGCAATAGAAATAATATGAATATAAAGTTTGTAAGTTCATATGTATATGGCAGATTCATCAGGCAACATTTACCCATCAATTAATGCAGAGATAATTTGACTTTAGAAATACATGCCTGCAGTGCCACCTCTAAATCAACCCATGCATTATGTAACTACATAGTTCAGCTATTCATCATAAAAATTTTAATAAGCTAGCCGGCTGAAACCCACACAAGTTACATGAAATTTGACCCTGTGTTTAATACTTTATTCCACAATGAAACAATGCATTAACATTAAATTTTGTTTTAAATTTAGAAAAACTCCTATTGAAACATATGAAATGATTCAAACTGTGTGTGGAAGTGAAGCTATGAGTCGCAATTTGCAATATTTTATGATGGCGGTGAGAGTATTGAGGACGATCAAATGACAGTATAAAATGTAGTGTCATGTTTTAAGTTGTAACTTGTGTTCCAGACACACTAATGCTTTAAAATATTTGTGGTAAATAGTCAAATTATGTTGAATGCAACACATATTAATTTACAAATGGCACTTCAGTCAGTTTGGAAAGAATGAGCCACTTTTCATTAAAATATACTGTATATCATTAGAAATTATATTCATCATTTAAAATTTTAATATAAAATGTGATGTAATAGCTTTCAATCTGTCATCATATTTTCAGCATTTTCAAAAGATTATTTTGAAAAGATACTAACTTATTTCTTTATTTCAAGGTATGATTTGGAAATATTATATTAAATATCTTCTTCTATATATATATAACATACTTTATCTTTGAATTCTTGCTTTAATTTGACTACTGTGCGACTGTGCTCCGAGTGAAGAGTATTCAGTTCTCTATGCTGTTGTTCTTGGACTTCTTTTCTCTTTTCCATTAAAATCGTCTGAAGCTAAAAAGACAATAAATAAATAAAATAAGAGAAATATATTATTAGTCACAATAATAATAATGAAGATAACAAGTAAATTAAAAATGATTAATACTATTAAATATTTAGAAACAAATTTAATAATAATGAGGATTATGAGACACAAATCAAAATGAAGAACAGACTTTTAATAAAAGTATGCTTTAATTTTTTTTAGCATTTATGTAATAATTAGAAAGGAGTTTATTCTATACTGAGAGTAAACATTATACGGAATAGAAAACTTAAATAATTTAAGAAGAATGAGAAAAATAACTTGAAAAAGAAAAAAAAGATAAGTAGATAATAATCTATCAGTCTTATAGCTACCCTCTTTCTCAAAATCTGATAATTTCTTTTGCAGTATTCATCATAATTCTTTTACTTTTATGCATGTGACTAATTTTGTTTGTGATTTTTAATTTTCTAATTTATAATGATTTTTCACTTTTTTTTTTCAAGACTTCAACAGTTCTAAGCTAATTTTTTCCACTTTCCTCCAAATCGAAATTGAAACTTTTTTTTTTCTTTCTTAATCAAACAAATATCTTAATAACTTTAAGGAAATTACATCAATTAACTAATTTTTCAAATAATTAAAAGTCCAAACAAAGACTATCAAAAAAGAAATATATCCATAAAAAATTAAAAGTGCATCTATTATTAGAAGTGAAAAAATAATAAGTTAGTGAAAGAGAAAGAATAAAAAACTTGGCAGAGTATTTTAAAAGATATCTATATGTATCAGTGATAATGACAGCTTTGTGTAAAAAAAATATTGCGGAATGATATATAAAAGCTAAGTAAATGACTGAAGCTGATCTTCCAACTGTTGCATTGTTATTATATACCTGAAAGATTTTCTATCTTTAAATAAATTTATAACCATCACAAAATCTATCAAAACAAAGTATCACTTGACTCTTCCAGCTCAAATATGATAACTGCAATCTCTTTCTTTTCTCTCCAGAGTCATAACATGAATAATCATTAAGATATTATATGGTAGTATCATATTGATCCCTAACCTCATTTTCAATAATTGTCTTCCTCAGCAAGGCACACTACTATTTGTCCATATAGATTGTTTTACATATTACACCATTCAAGTTAACAAGATGATACTTTCAAATACAATATGTACAAATGATCTATTTTAAATAATATTGCTATTAAATTAATTGCAAGTACCTTTGATATTTTGACAAAAAAATAACAATGCTATTTACAAAAAACCAAACATAATATGACTCTCTTAACTTTCAATTTAATCTATATTAGTTAGCATAATCTCTGTCCTTACTCTAGAGATAAGTGGTACAACAAACAGATCCCCATTCCTATTTTTTGGCTTAAATGACTTTTTTTTGATAAGCATTGGGTTTCAATAGTAACTCATCACAAGTATCATTTTTTATTCATAGTGTACTACTGAAAAATTCAAATATCCAAAGGTATGAAGCTAAAATATATTTACCTACAACCACATGCCAAGAATTAAATCAACAACCCTTTTTGTTTGAACCCCTCCCCCATCACCACCACCATCACAATCATCTAAACACATCATAACTCATAAAATAACAACAGTGATAAATTACTCTATGACCTATTAAAATTAGATCTATAAAAAAGATGTTAAATACTTCATTTGGAATGTAGTATTCATATAGGACAGAAACACTGATGATTAAGAAAGAAATGGAAAAAAGGGAAAAGTTTGGAAATGAAAATTTGAAAATGCTAAGATTAGAACCATAATGAAAAAAAAACTGAGTAAAAAATATATAATTATTGAAAAAAATTGTTGAGATCAGTTTACAAATATCTATTTGTCAAATGGTGAAGGAAAAAATCCCAAGTTTCCACATTTTCATAGGACATAAGTCATATATTCCATGTGTGGAAGTACCAATTTATACATGTGTACAGAAAAAGTTATATGATGAAGTCTAGTTTTTATTTTTTTTAAACATAACTTTAATCACTATAAGAGGATGCCACTATTATTTCTTTGATAGGCTGACTTTTATTATTCATTACTATCCTTCCAACAACATGCATAGTTCACATTTCTTGGTTATCTTTAGAAAATAAATCTTTGACTATGATGTACCATACAAACACACAATATATAAAAAAAATGTATGACCAGAATGTATTATATAAAGTAAAACTTGTATCTGATTCAAAACATGAATTTAATAGAAGTTTACTATTATATAACAGATAGAAATTAAAACAATATAACAAATAACATTTAATACAAAACAAATTAAACAAATATATCAATATTAGTAACTGAAAGATCTCACTGCTTTGTCTACAAATTACTATAAAAAATAATAAGAATAGCTTAATTTAAATATGCTATTAAATTTACTTTATAATCTGATCATAGCAAGATATATGTATTACAGCTGGTTTCAAAACTGAAATCATAAATATAATTTATACAATCTTCTATGTAATTTAATATATCCAGCACACAGTTCTTCTTTTCAAAATAATTCATATATATCTAATATAGAAATAAACAAACTAACTCCTTCTTTTTAAAACTTGATTTTTTATGACTATAATCATGAAAAATATATCCAACGTTTCGACTATTTTTTATAGTCTTTTTCAAGGCACCCTAAAATAAAATATATATACAATAAATATCACATATTCCAAAAAAAAAAAAAAATAAATAAATTAATTAAAAATTACAAAATATATTCATAACCAAAATTTTCTTTTTTTTACCTTATCTCACTCCTCTTTCCTATTACAATCACAACTTAAACACAACTAATTTCTTTTTTAAAAATCTATATATATCATATAAAAACTTTTAATTAAAAACCTATTATTTTCTTTTATCTTTTTCTATTAACATCCTATTTAATTCAGATAAATGCATATCTATTAATAAAATGCCCACACACATATTGTGTTATCCAATGATATAATTTAATAAAGAGTAATGGCTAAGAATCTGTTATTTATTTTAATCTAAAGTAAAGCAGTAGTAAAATATGTGCGCTAACATTGATTTAAAGCTAAATAAATGTGTATTTCATGAAGACTTTTAAAAAAGAGAATATTCGATTTTAAGATAGAGAATAATTAAAAATTATAAGAAAAAATATTCAAAGTTAAAATATGTATATAAAACGGCCTTTTAAAATATATATTTTATATTGTAAAATTTTAACAGCTCTTAAATATATAATTTTCTTGTTGATTTCGATATTAAATTTTTTTACTGTTGATATCTTAAACATTAATCCTTAGATTTTCTGATTTCTTTGGTATATAATATCTTACAGCAGGCAAAATATTAGACACAGATATTTCCAACTCATGATTTAACAGGCGATACCATTTTCTTTTTAGGGATTCTACAATTTAGTTAATGTCCTCCTCTCAAATTTATTACAGAGTTACATGACTAAGAGAAAAATGGAAGTTGAAAATGAATGCCCAAGCTGATTATTTTGATACATTTATCCACTATATTGAGATATATTCATGTTAGTAGAGATACAGACAAATTATGAAAATTCCATAACTTTGATAACTTTGATTTCAACTTAGCAAATTTCCAATAAATTATTTTCTTTTCTCTTGATTTCCACTTGCAACTTTCCAATATGAAACTTTAATACAATGAATTACTTAGATAATCTATATAATTGAAAATATGAACTGGAACTGTCTAACTAGCTGATAGTCTGAACTGGAAAATGAATACTGACCACAGTCAACACTCCTACTTATATTAAATTAACTGTATACATGATCAATATCACTATTGACATGTTATCATTTGTCTTAATTCAATAATTTGCCTGATATTGCAATTAACTTCTTGGTAAATATGCTAATTATTCTTCTTTTAAATGAATGTTATATTTAATTTACATATATCCAAATATTTTGCGATATGTACACAAATTTAACTTATAACCAATTTAAATTCATATCCAATCTTAATAAATTTTATTCTAATTGTAAATGCAGTTATAAATTACTTTAAGTTGACTTTTCCACATTATTGATATTTTAAAAATATTAATATTAATTAAAGCGGGAGTTTTTGCTGATATTACAAGTGCCACTTTTTTAATATATAGTTTATGGCTAACTCATGTGATATTCTTTTTAATTCTAATTGTATAGATCCTCTAAAGATTATAATTAGAAAAATCAGATCTATAAAAGAAAGAGACAATAGAATATCATCACAAGATTTATTTATTAGTACATGGGATCTTATTAACATTTGAAGACCAGGTTGGATATTATAAATTACCTTTTTTTTTAGAAAAGACATATATATAAAATTGTATTTTTATTCTATTTTTATATTTTTTTATTTACTTGTTAACACTTGGCAGATTCTGCCTATTGAACTTTAATTTGCTTATTGTTTTTATCATATAATATTATGTATTTATTTATTTATTTTTTCTGGTTTAATAAAGTTTGTTTTGTTAAAAAACAAAAAAAAAATTAATATTTGAAAATAGCAAGAGAACAGTTTCTCTTTCAATGTCTATGTTTTGACTTTAAGGAAAACAATAACTTTCTCAAATAATAATAAATATTACTTACTTGTTTTAGCTTACCCTAAATATTTTAAATATATCACATAGTTCTTACTGAAGGATAGAAACCAAGATAAACAATACACTTAATTTTACAGCATACAAATTTTAATGATTTTTAAACTTTGACAATACATAGTGATAAAGAACCATTTATAATAATTTTACTCATATTTTTCCTCCTGGATTTCATCATAACATTATTTTGCATAAATTTTCCTTCTAACAACGCAGTTTCTAACAAGATAGTAGCTATGAATATGAGAGCAAGAAATCTCTCAAAAGCGCTTAGCTAAAATAGTATTTTATATTTGTTTTCGATTATATATATTAGCTTCATTATCTGTGCATGCAGCACATATGTATAGTATTTTACAATTTAATGAAGTAAAAAAATTCAATTATTTCATAACATTTAATACATATCTAACATAAATTAAACTGTATTAGATTATAAGATAGTTATTTATTACAGAAATTAAATTATTGCTATACAACTTAGAGTTAAGTATCAGTACTTATATCAAAATTATAGTGAAAATACCTACTCCTCGTTCCAAGTCTTCTATTGTTTTCTGTTTCTCTTTTAATATCTTAATTTCACTTTCTTTGCGACATTTTTCTTCATCTCTCAATTTTTCAAGCTCAGCAGTAATACTTTGAAGTTCCTAAAAAATACAAAACATAAATGCTTAAAAAACTCTGGAACAAATGATGAATTTACAAGAACATTATGATCACACAAAAATGAAAAATCTTGAGACCAATAAAGTAAGATCACTTAACACTTATAAAAATATTAAGTAGCTTTGGTTTGGATTCCAAAGAGTGATTTAATAAAGAAATCTACAATCAAGTAATAAAAAGACTTTTGATTAACATAAGAAGTAATTTGATTATTCTTTCAGTCCGACTTTTGTATAAATAACAAAAGATATGTTGGAAAGCAGGTTGTTTGCTGAATCTGAAGTCTTCTATGATTAAGCAAGAATTAGATGCTTGATATTTTCAGTCTATTACTGGTTGTACTTAAGTTTGATATAAATATTAAATGGTTTTCTAAAAAGAAGAATTTATAATTTCTAAGATTCTTTTGACAAATATAAATGGCCCTTGTTATCTATTAACTCTTAACTAAAATTATAATAATTTTTAATATTCAATAAAGAAATGCTCTTAATATTACATCCAATATACTGTAATGATATATAAATATGTCGTTACATTAATTTAAAATAAAATCTTAAAAGTTCGCAAATAAAAATAAAATCTATTAAAAATAAAAACTAAACGCTAAAATTAAAATGTTTGTTAAACGTATATATTCACACGGATGCTAAACTTTAAAAATATTTTTTTTTTTATAAATAAAAAAAGTATTTGAACGTACTTTTTTTAATAAAAAAATAGAAGATTTAAATATAGAAATATTTTAATAAAGAAATAACCTAAGTTAAAATAAAAACAGGTATTAATTAATTCCTGTAATCTGTAAATGGAAATGATTGTTTATTAATTATCCAAAAGCTGTGTAATTAAAAAGTCAGATGAAAAGTTAGATAAGAGAATAATTAGAAATTAGCTTGACCAATGGAAGCACCAAGCCTCAGCCCGGACCCGAATGAAAAGGATGGATTAGTGATGTTTGTTGGTTGAATCTGTGTGGGGATAGTATAAAAGGAGAAATACAGTTCCCTGATGGTTTTTTTAGAGTTTCCAACTTGATTTGGTGAGATGAACAATAAAGACGCACTTGTTGTTCTCTCTCATTTAGTTTAAAAAATGAAAAGACTATGATACCAGAATGGAAACAGCTAATGCTACCTCCAAAATATCAGACCGGCCTTCCTGGGAATTGCCAACAGGAACATGGATTCTACTGAGAGCTATATGAACTAAACAATTTTTAAAATCATAAAAAAAAAAAATAATTAAGAACTTTCGTCCAGATTTGATAAATTAATAAACAAGCCAACTTAAATGTTAAAATGGACTCTTATCTGACTTTTGTAAGTTTTTAGATCAAATTAATAATGTTTAAATTTATATGTTTTGCATTGATAAACATCATTTCCATTTTATTATTTTTTATTTGTATTAATACTTATCGTATAAATTATTTAAATGCATGAAATTTAAAGTTGGGTATAGACGTTGCATCGATTCGTTAGCGGTTAATTATGTTGCTGTTTCATAGTCGATTGGAATATATAAGTCATCATGTCACTGCGGTGTCTTATGATGAACACCATTGGGTTTTTTTTTTTTGTATTCCCTATGCAATTGACATTATCGATGACTTTGTATTTTGATCGGTTATGTTTATTTTGAAATGTTTTTAACCGTGGAATCTGTGCAGCCGATCTATACTCAACATTTTAAAACAAATTTTATAAAATTCATCTGTGCGAACGTATTTAAATGTTAAATTTAAGTCGGGCATGAATGGCTATATAGTTTTGTAAAGTTATATTAAGGGAGGGTAATCTTAGTTTATTTGTTTCATAGTTGAATTGGCTCAATGGATTGGATATATTTGTGTAATTAGTAGATGTAGTATGAGATCCGCTACGGGCAGGATTGCATATATACGCCACACACCTTCTGATTGCCTATGGATGGGTTTGTAAGACGGCAAAGGACCGCAATCCATTCCTATGGAGTTTTATGTTTATTGTTCTACTTGCCAACAGATGTAGCATTCCTGTTGGTGGAGAGACAATGTCTTCTCTAACTCTACTTACTGTTCAGACATACATTCCTGACAGTATAGTATTTTGTGTTGTCGTATTTTCATGCTACATTGAATACATAAATGTATCAGATGGATTGACGCCAGTTTGACTGCGAACTTTTTGGCCTAAGGTTAAATAAGGGATAGAATATTTTCTTTTCAAATACAATCTATATAGTCTATTCATACTCGACTCACTAAATAAATATTAAACTCATTATTGAAATCTATTTAAATGTAAAATTAAAGATTAATATAAACATCTAAAATGTTAAACTTATTCCTCAAATTAGAATGATTTTATATGTGCGTAAATAAATATTTTTATGTGTTAATTTCTGGCAGTGGCTTTTATTTTTTTTATATTTGAGATATAAAGTTATATTTTATAATCTCTGCTGTTCCACTGAGCTAGTGACTTGGGCTAATGATCTAAATATTTAAATAAAGTGGAATCTTAACAGCGCGTATCTACCTACTCTATAAATTTTTCTAGGTTTAAATGCCTAGATGGCGCCCTGTAGAGCAGATATTGTAGTTTGCGGTTAGATTCGATCTTCACTTTCATTCCGATCGTTATAATACTAAATATAATAATATAAACATTCAAGATAGATGTCATTTCAGTAAATATAAAATACATAGAAAAATATGAACAATAAACTTTTGTATCTCTTATTAAATTACTACATTCTCACACCTACATAAGATTTCAGTCTTGCTTAAATATGTTTTGGTTGTTCTTGAATTGTTGAAGTAGTTTTTTTTTTATTATGTTATTTCCTTCATAAAGTCATAAAAAGAACATGAGAAAATTACATTCAGACTAGAGTTCAAGATTAATATAATATTCTTTAAATGATCTTGTCATAACAAAAAGGTTAAACATAAAATGGATATTTTGACATTTTAATTTGACCTGATGAGAAACCCTACAAAAGATATGATTCCGATTGCTAAAAAAAAAGAAAGCTGTTAAATGTGAAGAGTACAAGACAATAAATTTACTATCTCATGCTTCTAAAGTTTTATTGATGATTTTAACTCAAAGAATTTATGGGAAGGTAGAAAATTATATTGAAAAACAGTTTGGTTTTCAGAGAGGGAAAATTACAAGAAATATTTTTTACTGTTGTTAGAACAATTGCAAAGATATATTGAAATTTAGAAAAAAAAATATTCAAGTTTTAAACTGAGACTTAAAATATATAACATTAGACTAGAGAAAAGGAAGATAATTGCACTTGGAAATATATGAAATAATCATGTAATATTGTTGTTAGAATTTAAATTCCTAGCCAATGAATAAAACAAACTACAGTTGTCATAAAATTAAAATATTTAATTTATATGGAAATTGGCTTGGGGTCAGATCTACATAACTGTGCACCTTAGACTGGGTTGAAAACGTCAGGGTTTTATCTAAATTTCAGGATATTAGCTTAAATAATGTAAAAAAATAATAAGTACTTATTGGATGCGTAAATGCATTAATTGGCTCTAAATTATAATTTTCACTGATGAAATCTAAAGCCATAAACCAATTGAAGATAATAAATTTTATAGCATTACTTTATCTGGTGTCCATTAAGTATTCAAATGTATGTACAGTAAATGATTCTGTAGTAGAATGAAGATATTATACTTGGAAGTATATGAGAAAGCAGTTTAAAAAGTCATGTGATATTATTGACAATAATATAAACAAACAACATTTTCCTTTCTCTAGTTAGTACATCTTATCAAAAACATTTATTATAAATTCCTCTCCATATGTGTTTGATGTCTTTAATCATTATCTTAGTCCAAATTAACATCCTACACTAAATCAGGAAGATGAAAAATTATTCATAATATCTCTACCAAGGTTCAGTTACATCTTTGCACTTTTTTGAGTCAAATAACATTTGCTCTGATTTTTATATAATCAGCTTTAAATAATTAACTAACATAATTTATATGCACATTATGTAAGAGCAATATATTAATTATCTAATTTTTAAAATGTACACTAGATAACTTGTTGAGTAATTTTTTTATTTTTTTTATTAACAAAATAACAATGAACATTCAAAAACATTAAACAAAATATATATATATTAATTATAAAATTAGATTCTCCTATGTTAAAAAAAAATTGTGAAATAATAATGCAATATCTTGAAATAATAATGCAATATCTTGGCATATCTGGCAATGCCTACAGTTTATTTAATGTTTTAGCATCACTAGATTTAGAAATTCACTTAATTAATGACTAATTATCTAACATTACCAAGGCTTCATTTTAATATCTTTAGCCCAAATTATGATTATATTTCTGGAATCCTTATATTCACAGACTTATGTATTATAATAATAATAATAAAATATTAATGCTAATAATAAATATTATTAACAAAGTATTTTCAACTGGAAATCTTTTAAATTTGGCAGAAGTTAATATATATCATCTGATATCACAAACTTTTTTTATATTTTTTCCAATATTTTGTAATTTATCACTTATAACATTATTATAAAATAGAGAAAAATCTAAAACTTGTCATTTTAAGCACAACTGATATTTTTGATTTTTATAGTATGTACATCATTTCTTATAATGGTTTAATTAGTAATTTATAATTTAATAAATCAACAGATACATCAAGATATTTACATATCTTTATTCTGTCTTTTTTGATTGTCCATTTTAAACTGTTTAACTTGGTTAATTTAGTCACATCATCATTTATACTACTTTCAGATCCACAAACAAAAACATCATCAACATATCTTATGAAATTTTATTTTGTCTAAATATTGATCTTAAATCTTGACAACTTCTTAACTACAAGTGCTGTCCTCCATTCTGATCTTGAAGCACTTGTATCAAGAAAAGTTTACACATTCTATGTATCTATATTTAGAAAAAAATAGATTTATAATACTTACCTTTAGTACTATCACTGCTTCCTACTTTACCATTAATATTGATATTGTTATTACTATCATTATTTTTACTCTGTAATAAATAATCCACCTGGCATGACAAGCGAACTAGACTATGTGAGATAGTTCATTTTTAATTTTTTTTTAATCACTTCCATTTTCATGATAAGCAGGGGATCACTAAATAATGGCTGCCTAAGCATACAATCTTTGCTAACCAAAACTCCGGTCTTACTTAAAATGCAGTTCGTCATCAATTCATCAATAATTGTACTGTTTAAATAAAGAAATAAGTAAGGAATGCCAGCCAATTAAACCTAACCCAGTCATTGCTTTCTTAATTATCAAGGGCAAAAGAGGAAAAATGGAATTGAAGTTAGAAATGCTATACATGTAAGTAAATAAAAGAAATGTTACACAAATGTGCAATTCCATCATCACAGTTACTATAAAGAGATGGCTGATGGCATGAGAGGTCCACAACAACTGGGCCCTACAAATAACTTAAGCAACTGAAGAAGAAAAAGCGAAAAACACAAAAGATTATAACTCAAATAGTACCTAGCTTTGATGAACTAACATCCTATCATACAAAACAATAGGAACTCTTGATCAGGCTTTGTTTGTTTTTCACAGTATGCCCTCATATTTAAATGTCATTGCACTATATACCACCTGAGAGGTTATTTAATAGCCTGAGCACAGCATCTGACACAAGATATTATATAGTTTAATATAAATCCTAATAATGCTTTTCTAACTGACTATCAGTTTTTGAAGCAAATTTTAACTTGCATTTCTCAAAATTTTTAGGGTTAATTTTTGCTAACTGATGAGTTAATTCTAAGTCTCTTAAATTCTTATCAGAATAGGTGATATTTAATATTTTTCAAGTAATATTAAGATTTTACATATCATTTATTTGTTGCTCATCCTAATATACATATATGTTTCCATGGTTGTGTCAAATAGGTAGCTTTTTTCTAATTATAATTATATATAGCCATTAACAAGTATGTAACGAACATTTTTATAATGATCCATTTGTATGTTTTAATTATACAATAAACTTAATTTTACAATATATAATCATATAATATCAATTTTTTTTAAAAACCTATTAAATAACAAATGATTCACCTTATGATGTTTTTCTTCTAGTTCTTTAGTAAATGATTCTTTCTGAGTTGCAAAGCTAGTTTCCAGTTCCATAATGGCCTAAAATATGCAGAAAATATATTTATCAAATCATTTAAATACAATTCATATTCACTTAATATATCAAATAGTTTCATTAACAATATCAAAATGTTTCGGTAATAAAATAATGATTGATTAATCTGTAAAAATATTTATATTTAAGTTTTCTAAATCAAATTATTTTGGCTAACAATATTATTAAAATAATTAGTGACCCATCAATTTCATGATTAATTAACTAAAAAGTTCTAGCAATACAATTATTAATAATTTAGTTAAATTCTTATACATAAATTGATTTTAAAAATTTACTTTTTAAATAGAACAAAAATTAATTAACAAAAAAAATATATTTTTACAAAAATCCCTGCACATCTTTTTAAAAGTGCATTATATTATACTGCTACAAATCTGAATAAGCAGATTGTTGATAAAGATTTAATAATTTTTTCTAAAAGAGATATAATAAATTATTTAAGGACAACATATTTCAGACATTATGAATAACTATAAAATTGGTGATAATTCTGGCAGACGATAAAAATAATGAAGAAATCACTGGCATTGATGGTTGTTTATTATGAGTTTATCTCAATATTAAAGAAGATTATTTGTATTAACTTCAAACCCTCATAAGTGTTCAATGACTAAAGGTAGACCAATATGATATTATCAAGTTTTTAAAAAAATAAATAACAATTTATAATCTAAACATTAGTGATTCTTAACAATATAATTTAAAAAGTTCAAAGATATTACAAAGGACAGATTAAGAATCATGACTCTCTTCTTTAACTTACATTTTATGTATTATATATACTAATCATATGTACTTTCACATGAAATCATCTGAAATAGTTAGATGCATTTTAATGTGCTGCTTATTAGAAATAAATAACTATAATATAATGATATCTTTCCTATTTGAAACAGTGATACAATATACGGTATTTGTGAGTATTAGTTCTACGCATTAATCAATTTTTTTTTTTTTACCTATTTGAATTTTATTCAATCAAGATAATGCTATCAAAAAAATTAATCATTTTATTTTTACTATTATCTAATCTAATGGAAGTTTCTATATCCTAAAGTAAATTAAAAGCTTTTACATAGCCCCCAGCAAGTCAAGTCCTTTCAAACAGCAATCTCCCTCTTCTCATAGACAAGCGTTTGGCAAACTTTTAACATGAAAGAACATTTTGCTTAAATACACCTCCATCCCACCCCCTATCCCCACAATAAAAGAGCCTGCATGAAAAGAGGTGACAAATAAATTCATGAAAAATATGAATTTCTGAATGACTACGGATCTATTTAAAAATTTATTTTAACAATAGAATATAATAGAATCTGGATGCATCCCAACAAAAATAAAAATTATCTTAAAAAGAAACAAACTAAAACAAAAATTACTTTGACAGTTTGACTTAGTCACAAATTTCTTATATTTAAATAGTCATCATATACAATAATTACTATTCTATAATAAGGCTGAATTCAAAAAACAATATTGTATAGTACATTTTTCTTCTTCTAGAGGAAATAAAAAATGTGTTTATGTTTATCATGATAAAAAGATCCGTGAGATAGGGATAAAGAGCTGCATGTGGCTCACAAGCTACAGCTTGCTGACCCCTGCCATACACAAATGGTAAAAGAAAAATTATTACCCACCAAGCTTTCTAATTGGGAAAGTAAAGGTTTTAGAGTTTTTGTATCTTTCTTTTTGTTTTCTAGCGAAAAATAGCAAGATACCAATTACTGATCAATACTGAATAGTTAATTAAGTTGACTATCAACCAATTATATGGAAAAAAAATTCTAAACTATTTGGTATCTGAAAAAGTTTTTATATTATACCTGCCCAGTATTGAAACCAATTGGCAGATATATCAACATTAGAGTATATACTTTTGCAACTATTATATTATAATGAGATGGGGAATCTGGGGGTAAATCTGGGGAGATGGAAAACATCATCATCCCAAAATAACATCAAAATATAAAGTATAAAGGATCATATTTAAGATATAAAAGATGTTAAAGTAAGAGATATTAAAGTAATGATTTTTGAAGAAAATAACTTACAGCAACCTCAGAATCGTTTTAATTTCATTTTAAAAAAGGGTCAATCTTAACATACAAGATAATAGATATGGAGAGTTTTGCCTCTGTGAAAAACAGTTTGTGTAAACATAAAAAATTGTGATCATGTGATGTTTGACGATAGTAGATAGGCCTGTATTTGAGTGTAATGGCTAATTTTTTTGACCAGTTTTTAAATAAATTGTTGATTATAAATAAAATGGAGCTATTTTATGCTTTTTCCAATTCAAATTTTTAATTGCTTTTTTATAGTCAAAATATATTTTCATTTTTAATTAATAACTTTAAAATGATCTTAATTAGCCATGTTGTTTTTCTTCATTAAAATCTATTTTGATGAATCTTTAGAAGGAGTTCAATTGTTTGTTCCTTCAAACTAAAAATGGCTAAATCAGACTTTTACCATAATTAAAATTTAATTAAAAAAAGAATTAAAATCATATTTTTAAAGTAAAATCAAAATAAAATAATCATATATATTATTTATACATATATAAAATAATAATTATATCAACTCGTCACATATTTCTGTCATCTGTTTTATTTATTTACATAATGCATATATATACACTGCTTTATAAAACAATGAAGAGACATAGTCATCATCAATGATTAGTTTGCTTTAATATATATATTTATAAAACATACATAAAAAAATAAATATTTGAAGATCTGTTCTTCAGTTGCAATAATACCACATTTATTTGCTAATATTATATTATATAAAGAGAATATCCTTCCGAGATTGATGATTGAATTTGTAACTTAATATTACCATAAGACATCTCAATTTGTGGCTAAAGTTTTAGGAAACTTGCTAAATTTACTTTTGAATTTGTAAAGTATTCTAAAATAGTCAATAATTATATTATCGCTTACATGAAGTGTGCGAATTATATAGATCCACAATCATTTATAATCTATAAATATTATCAAAAAGCTTTTATTAAGATATAGTGTAAGTAAATATAAGTCAAAATTTACTATTCATATATTGGAATGAATTGATTAGATTCATATAATTTATTCAATGTATGATTTTATTACAGAAAATTGGTCCAAGTTCTCCAGCTTATGTTTCCAATATATGTATCACCGAACTATAAATTCAGGAATAAAATTAATTAATGTTTAGATTGAGAGTTCAACATTTGATTTTATAATATTTCTCAGTTCATTTAATAAATGTGTCCATTAATCAAAGATAATATATATGTGAATTAGATATTTCTTTTGCACTTTAACTCTTTAATAAGTGATAGTCTATTCACTAACATAAATTTATTCAGAAAGTGATAGACTTTGCTATCACTTAAACAAACATATGATAGATTGATATAAAAAAGATTTTAAAGAAATGTCTAGTGACTTTAGACAGATGGTGTATTTTATTTACTTATCTTAGTATTCGATAATAATTTTATAATAATCTTCATTACTAGATGGCACAATAGTTTATATTAAAGATCTAATGGAAAGAAATCCAAACCTCTGAATGCATTAGCACTAGTCCAAAAACTACTCAGACAAGTCAAAAGATTTAGCTGTTATATAGTAGAAAAGTTAATATATGGTTAAATGTTAACGTTCAGATTATTTTAGTTTTAGATATTTTATATCTATATCTCAAAACTCTACACTTACTATAATTTTTAAATTGATCTCATTTCATATTCTTAGAATGAGATATATCAAAAAATTAACTTTTAGATTAAAATTTTCAAACAAAATTACATAATTATTTCTAAATCTCTCATCCCTTCAAAAAATTTTTTTCGAACTTTGTCAGAAATTATTTTAAAAAATTTTTTAAACATGAAATTCACCTCTTGATGGCGCTCCTCTAACTGTTTCTTAAATTGTTCGATCCTGGTCTTATTTTGTTTATCCAGATCTTCTTTGTGCTTGGTGACCGAAATCTCAACTTCCTTTTTAAGTTTTTGGAGAGCAACTGCTTTGTCCTTTTCAATTTTCATTTCCTCTTCAGCTTTGACCTTCTCTGCTTCTGATTTCATGTTAGATAATGCTTTTTCCAGCTCATCCCTAAAACAGAAAATGCAAAAAATAAATACCAAAACATTTACCTACATCTGGATGAATATATATTTCTGAAAACTAAACTAGTACAATTTTTTTATTGTCTGAAATTTGAAATTCCACACATAAATAAAACACTCCATGAACTATGGGTGGTTAACCCATGATAGAAGTGACTGATTGGGTATCTTATAATTTCTGGATCAATTTTGCAACTAAAAATTAATTATCTTTTGAAAAACAGGTTCTATGTATCAGTCTAGAAAGCTTTGTTTTATTCTTTAAAAACTTATAACTACACCTTTCTTTCAAACATTCCTTTCATAATTCCTTAAAATACAGTACATATCAATTCAGTTATTTTTCCTAATTTCTACACTTACTCTTTTCAATATTTCTTTGATTCTAAGTTATTATTTTTTGTTTTATTTTTTATGAATGTAAAAGTAAAGTGAAACATCATTTCATTGTATCTATTTGATTGCAAATCCAAGTAGCCATTGGATGATGACCTTTTATTTAGGTATGTACAACTACAAATCACTTTCAAGTGAAGGAAGATTGCAAGAATTGGAAGAAGAACTGTCTTCTAACTTCACAATGAAGAGACAACTAATTCAAAAAGTGGGCATATACTCTACTACAAAGTCACAAACATTTGAAGTACAAGCGGAGTAGAATTCATTATAAATAAAAAGTGGAAAAACAACATTGTGGAGATTGATGGTGTATCGAACAGAGGAGCAAAATTAGTTACTCAACTCAATAACAGATAATTCAGATTTATGCCCCAACAAGTTCTGATAGTGATGAAGTAGTAGAAGATTTTTATCTGGATGTATAAAAGGCTTTTGATCAGACCAAACAATATTTTAAAATTATTATGGGAGAATTTAATGCTAGTATTGGTATACAATTGAAAGATAAAAGTGCTGTAAGTAAATTTGGTTATGGTGAAAGAAATGAGAGGTCATAGACATATGGAGTTTGCAGGAAAAAAAAACTTTATATTATGAATTCGTTTTTTTTTTTTTTTTTTGAGAAAAATGTTGAATGGAAATGAACATGGAAGCAACCAATGAAGTACAGCAAAATTGGATGCTTATATTTTGATTAACACAAAATATGTATTTCAAGATTGTAAAGTTCTTAATAAATTCAATAAAGAAGTGGTCATCGTTTTAGTAAGATTAAGATACGTGTTAATGCAAAACTAAAGAGACAAAAATTACTAAGAAAAACAATATTCACACTTGATATTCCTAATTTTCAGAAACATTCTAATGAACTTAAATTAAAACTTGCAAATCGTTTTCAAATATTTGCAGAATGTGAACATGATTCAGATTTGAATAAAATCATCAGAAAAATAACTGATACACTTTTATAAACTGCAACAAAGATAGCTGGAAGAAAAAACCAGCAATTGACCAATAAAATTTCTCTGAACCTAGAAAATTTATGAAGACAAGAAGGAATATGAAAATATACAAAAATGATGCATTAAGAAGGATTGAATATCTTGAATTTTGTAAAATGGTGTGAAAAAGAGTTGATAATAATATAAGAAAGTATAATTGTAAACAAACAAAGAAAACTATAGAAGAGAATAAAAGTCTCAAGAATGTAAAACAAAATTTTGATATTGGTAGGAAAATTATTTCTGCAATAAGAAAAAAGATGGAACTCTTACTAAAAAAAAGAGATGACATCATGAAATGTGTATAAGAGTTCAATCAAGAATTATATAGTAATAAAGAACAAAAGTACTTCCTACAATTATTATATCTTCTGAAGTGAGATATGCAATTTAATTTATGAAAAAGAAAAAAGTTCCAGATAATAGTGGAATTATAATTGATACTTAAAAAAAGCAGGCAAAGAAATAGAAAATTTTTTGGCAAAGTTATATATCAAAAATGTCTAAATTATAAAGATGTACCAGATGATTGGAAGAATGTAGTATTAATATTAATGTTTAAAAAAGGTGATAAAGAAAATTAGAAATTACAGACCTATCAGTCTTTTATCAGTTTATAAAATTTTTACCAAAATAATTACAAATAGTCTACAGAGAACTTTAGATTTCAACCAGCCAAAAGAACAAGCTGGATTTAAAACTGGTTTTAGTATGTACAGTAGATCAAATCCAAATATTGAGAGAAGTTGTAGAAAGAACCAATGAATATGAGTTGCCATTATGCTTTGGATTTGTAGATTATAAAAAGGCATTTGATTCTTTAAACATTTTTTCAGTGATTAAAGCATTGGATCAGCAAGATAAAAACCCAGGATATTGTCATATTCTGAAGAATATTTATAAAAAATGCCAAGGCAACAATTTCATTACATAAAAATATTAGGAAGATTAACAGTGAGAATGGTGTAAGACAGGGGGACTTCACATTTCCAAAACTTTTTACAACCGTGCTGCAAGAAGTATTTTGTGGATTAAAATGGGACGCTAAACGAATAAAAGTAAATGAAGATTATGTAAAGTCAACTAGATTTTGCTGATGATGTAGTTGTTTTCGCAAATAATGTTTCAGAGTTTCAGGAAATGTTGTACAACAAAAGTTATCAGATGAAAGTAAAAAGGTAGAACTAAAGATAAACCTTAAAAAGACTAAAGTAATGTTCAATGAATTTTCTCAAAAGATGAAAATAAAGATTGATAATAATGAGTTAGAAGAAGTTAACAACTATCCTGGTTAGATTATTACTACAGATGGAAACATAATGAAAGAAATTAATCATAGAATTAAACTTGGTTAAAGTACTTTTGGTAGAAATAACTTAATACTAAAAGGAAATATGTCTATGTGTTTGAAAAGGAAGATTTTTAATAAATGTGTTTTACCAGTTCTTATTTATGGATCTGAGATTTGAACACTTAATAGAAGAAAAATACAAAGACTTCAGACTACCGAAACAAATATGGAGAAATGCATGTTAGAAATAAAAAAAGATCAAAAATGCAAAACATGAGTAAAAGAACAAACAGTTATTGCTGACATAATTGAAAGAATTAAGAGACTAAAGTAGTTGGGCTGGACATATTTCTAGAAGAGATGATAATAGATGTACAGCTGAAATATTACAGGATTGCAAGAGATTATAAAAGACCCAAAAAGAGATCACATATGAGATGGATGGGTGAAATAAGTGAGTGGGAGTGTTGTGGAAAAAAGTTGTTAGAGATTGGAGAAGATGGGTTGAACTTGGAGTGATCTTCATCCTGCAGTGAATTGATAATGATTGACAATGATGATTAGATTTACATTTTCCTTTGATTTATTTAATTCATATTGAAGATTATTTTGACATAATATCGTAAAAGTTTTTGAAATATTAAAAAAAAAAATGTGATAAAAATAGTTACAAAATGTAAATTGTAAATATCTCACTATATGTAGGGTTTCTGTACTAAGAGTTAGAGAGTGTACCATTATGTTAAAAATAAAGCTTTACCTATCTATAATATTAATGTCTAAAGTAAACTTCATATCGAAATGTAAGACTCAGAGGCCAAACTCTCCATACAGTCGCAATACTAGTGCAAACCAGAGTAATCAATGGATGCAACAAGGTTTGAGCATAAAATCCATATTTAGTGCCTACTCATCCAACATCCCCAGACTAATTTCCAGCTTGTGGCTTTCATCAGTGGGGAGCCTTGGATCTGAGAGCATTGCACCTAGATCTTAGGATCTAATGCAACCCTCCAGCAGCCAACGTACACCTTATTAGCTAACTATAAAGCTTGGAGTCCAAAATGAAAACACAACAATGTTTTCAATTCAAGCTCATTAGCTTTAATAGTTGTATAGATCTGAACTCAGTACAGCATCCATACTTTTGGTGTCTTTGGTTTTTTACTAACCAGTCGCATAATCCTATTGGGTAGGATTGGTTTTAAATGATTAAACATCATATGATCACCATTTCTTATGCTCACATAAGCTGTTTACATAGAGGTTAAATTCTCCATACAGTAACACCACCAACACAAGCCAGAGTAATCAATAGCTGCAAGAAGGTTTGTGCATAAAATCCCTATCTAGTGCTACTCATCCAACATTCCCAGACTAGTTTCCAGCTCGTGACTTTCATTAGTGAAGAGCCTTGGATCTGAGAGCACTGCACTAGATCTCAGATTCACAACTCCTCAATGATGAAAGCCACAAGCTGGAAACTAGTCTGGGGATGTTGGATGAGTAAGCACTAGATAGGGATTTAATGCACAACCTTTTAGCAACCATTGATTACTCTAGCTTGCACTGGTGGTGCTACTGTATGGAGAGTTTGTGTAAATAGCTTTGTAAGCATAAGAAATGGTTATCATGTGATGTTTAGTGGTTCAAAATATAAGACATTTAAATTATTTTTAAAAAAATAATAAACTTTCTTTTTGGTGTATAAAAGTGTTATTTAGCATAGGTTTTTAATGCAACAGGGTCTACCATCTTGATTCTAAAATATTATCAATATAGAGATGATGAAGACAAAGATAAACTCATAGCTTTTCCTAATATTTATTAATAAGGATTACTAATATAAATAAAATCAGTATTAGGTATTAATGATTTACTATAAATCATAAAGTTATTGATGGCTTTACTATTAGCTAAACTACTAATGACTTCATGAATTAGTGGGTTAGTGGAAAAAAAATAATATCAACACTAAAGAAATCTTAAATTTAAGATGTTAAATTTATATCCTTACATTAAGTTTACTTTAAATCTTGATATATTATTGATGGCAAACTTTCATTTTGAGATTTAATAGTAAGCAAAAAACCTGGTGATACTATTATTCTGTACATAGAAATACCTACACAAAGAAAAGTAAAATGACATCTCACAGAGTAACAATGAAGGAGAAGGGATTCTAGGCTTTTCAATTGTCTGTTGATGAGAATTTGAACAGTTTTCATATACCCATTTACTGACCAATATTGGATGATTAATTAGATTGACTACCAATCACTACTTGAAAAAAAAAAAATACCAAAGTTACTGAAAAAAATTTCCAATTTTTTGATTTTGAACCTAAGTAATAGACAAAGCAGTCAGATATGCTACTATTGTACCAAATAAAAAGCAAAGATAAAAAATATCCTACAATTACAGAAAAAACACAACACATTCTCATAAGTACTTATAATTTAAATTTCATTAATTTCCAGAACTTTGACAATATCAGATCAAAATAATCTTATACATGATTTAAATAAATTAAAGCAGTTTTTTTTTTTTTAATTCTAGTGGATATAACAAAAAAATATTTCATTATCTTTACATACACACACAAACATAAAAGGAAGCCTAAAGAGTACAACATAGCCAAATAAACAACTATCTTATACAAAAGATGTAATAATCCATATAAACAAAATATTCAATACAGTATTAATATTCTCTATACATATAATAAAAAGACTGAAAACTTTTAATAAAACTCTCACCAAATTTGCCTTTCTTACATTAATGACATTATTAGAAATGTAGACCTGAAAAGAAGAATACTAGAATGTTGCAAATATATAAATTCATTTTCTTTTCCTTTATTACACTTATAATCATCATTGGCTGCATTATAAATTCTGATGAAAATTTAAAATTCATTTTAAATGCAGTAATTTAAAACAAAGGCTTATTTAAAAAGCCAAAGAAATATATAAAAAAATCCATCAGTTTAAATAAAAAAATTAAAACTTCAAAATTATCTAACATTTGGGTGTCTCTATTTTGTTTATTTTGCCTCATTTTATTTTCTCTTTTTTTATTATTAATTTAGAATTTATTAACACTGTTAAGTCGTACGTTTAAAAACTTGTCACTAGTGCTCTAAAAAAAAAAATAGCTGTGACAATGTCATGTCAGCAAATAATATTGGATATCAAGTGTAGTGCCAATAATGATCAAGATTGTTTACCTACTGACTTTTCTCTATAAGAATGGTTTCCTGCCTAGGTTTTTTTTTAAAAAAAAAAATCTAATATTTCTTACAAAAATATTTGTGTTAGCACCTACATAATCTATTAATTTTAAAAATATTTTATACAAGCAAGAGATTATTAATATTAAATATATAGAATGGGAATAGATAATAATATTTATAAAGTAATAAATTTCCAATGTGCACACCATAAAGATAATTTATAAGGCAGCTATTACAGAATCATTTTATTAAACTTTCAACTAACATCCTCACTTATATCAATATTAATCTAACAATTAGACAAAGAATTTGATTACTTTTATTTAATCTCTTATATGGATAATAAATCAATCATTGATAACAAAGAATAAAATATTATATCAATCATGATCTTTGTAAAGCATGAATCAAACTACCTCAGTTTCAGATAATAATTCAAAATATAAATTCTACTAATTTTAACAACTTTGTAACTAAACAACAATTATTAAATATGTAGTGCTGAAAATATATAATAATTTTTATAAAACAATAATCTTTCAATGAACATACCATAAAAATAATTTACAAATCAAACTTTCTAGACTCATTTTTAGCAACGAACTTCATAAAGTTTTGATCATATCAACTCAAGAGTTTTAGGTAATCAATTCACATATATATTTTATTAATTTTAATAACTCCATAAATAAACTCCTTCAAGCATCAATGCTTAATTTACTATGTGTATAAGATCAGATAAAAATGATCCATTTTTCATCTGATTGGTGGATTAATGTTGCTGTAAGAGAACATTATTTGCAAGTTATTTGGAATGATTCTAAAAAATCTGATTTGTAAATTATTTTTATGATATGCCCAATTGAAGATTATTACTTCATCAATATTATTATATATTCTTAGTGCTACATAATTAATAGCTGTTGTTGTTTATTTACAAGATTGTTAAAATCAATAGGATTTAAATCTGAATTGCTTTCTGAATCTGTTAGCAGGTTTGATTGAAATTTTATGAAGATCACTGCTATTATAACTACTATAATATTTCATCCCTTAAGATTATCAATGATTAGCTATTTTTTATTTTATCAGAGGACAAACACCGAATGAGAAGGTGTTATTTGCAAGCTTATTAAAATGTGATTCTAGAAAGTCTGATTTGTAAATTGTTCCTGTAGTATGCACATCGGAAGATTATTACTTCATAAATATTATTATGTATATATATGGCATAATAGAAAAGCATCATATTAGGAACAGTAATTCTAAAATGAGTGTATATTAGAGGAAATGTCTGCATAAAAATACTAGCATTTTAACTCTTAAAAAAATTAATTTACCTAGAGAAATCATGCTTTAATATATGATAAATATATAATAAATAATATATCACTGAATACATTTAAATAATCTATTTTTAACAGGAGAAATCATTTACAGTTTCAATGCATTGAGTCATCATCTATTATAATGAGAAATTACATCAAAAACAAAACATTACATCACTTCTTGATTTACATTTAACATCTGAATGAGATAATCTCTCACAAAAATAAACATTAATTAATTTTTGCTAAAATTTTGATATAGTTTTAAGTTGGTTATCTTATATGTCTCTTTAGAAAGTAAAATTACTTTTTAAATAATTGATAAAATAAAATAAATCAGGATAATATATATACATTAACAAATTTAATATTATATTAATAACAAAATTAATTAATGGCATTTGTTACAAAAATAAAAAATCACAATAGTAAAAAATAAATCACTGTACTGCTACACATATATTATAAAATTTCATAATATACTCCATATACATTATATACACAATTCAAAAATTAAGTATCCATTCCTATTTTTATGACTTTATCACTGTTATTATGAGCAATCTTCATCCAAAGAGAAACAACATAGTCATTCTTTGATTCATATTCATATCATTTTATTAACCCTCTCAAATAAAGATATTTTCTACTGTTAACCACTTGGTGGAAGTTTTCAAAAATACTCAACTTTTCATCTCTGTATAAAACTCACAAAACGTGATTTCTTTTTAATTTAATTTTACAAATGAAATATATTGTAAAAAATTATATTTGAACTTCGCAAATATTGAAAAAATGAGTTATAAATAAGAATGGAAATAAAATGTACTATCGTATATATGAAAGTAAACAATTTTGAAAAAATAAATGAATTCTTTTTTATTTTAATTTTTTGTAATGCAAATAAATAAATGTGAAAAACTCTAATATTTGCATTATAATTATTACAATATTTGAAAAGAGTATAACACTGTCTAAATTCTCACAGATAAATAACAAGCATAATCAAATCTTGATCACAACTTTTATTTTTAAAAATAATATATAAATGATTAAAAAAAAGTGTATATGTGTATTATATTTGTTTTAAATTATCAATGAATTAGTGTGTAAAAAAAATCAGAAATATTTAATAAATAAGCTAAAAACATTGCATGAAAATGAGACTACAATGAAGAATTGCTTTGAAGATATGGTCTCTTGTGGGTAACAATAGAGTAAAGAAACTGACCTCTTCAGACTTTTTCCTTGAATTGATAAATTAATAAAAATAGGCTCACAAAAATGCATTTTTAAAAAATTCTATTAATATCATTTATAATAATAATAAAACAAGTGAACTAAAGCTGCAGAACTATCATGTTATTTTTGAACTAAACAAGTCATAAAAATAAAAATAAGCATGATTTGAGTTAAAGTCCAATCATATATGACTGTATCTATTGTTTACACACTTAATCAATAGCCAAGTTTGTCATATAAAAGATAAATTGATTGTTAAATTTCTTTTCTCTACTTTTAGCAATGAATAGATTTTATAACTACTGCAAACTGTTTTTCCATTGAGACATTATTTCAATATGTCACTCTTAATTTCCCTTTTCAATTCCTTCCTTTCTCTTTCCTTTTCACTATTTATAGTACTTTTGGCAATGCTTTATTGTTTCCAAAGTTTCAAACTAATCTTAATCAATATTAATTATCAATTTCATAATCAGCTCTCTGATCTGATTTCCTTAAGATTATAGAATGGTAATAAAAACATGTACAATCAAAAACAAATTACTTTCCAAATTAATTAAATTCCAAATCATATTTTTTGACAGATTAATTTCTCATCTACATAATTTTACCTTTAATACAAAACAAAATTACACATAAGAAAGCCGGATTTGCTCCATTACATCTTTAGACAAAAAATATTATTACATTCTATTAGTATTTTAAATAATATATACATAAACATTAAAAACCCAATGGAAATTTTTTGGACTATTCCTGGAGTAGTGTATATTATCCCTTGTTTTGATAAAAAGGTATATATGGGTCAGAGTAATTTGAGTTTAATTAAATGAAAGAATAAAGGTACATAAAAGCAAAGTTAGAAATAAATATCTCAGTTCTGCTTTATATATCCATGAAAAAGATACAGGCCACACTATTAATTTTGATGAGATTAAGGTTGTCTTTTTTGAGAGGAAATAAAAAAAAAAATAAAAAATCTTCATTATTAAAAATGTATGATTCTGAAGCAATTAACTTATTTAAAAGTTCTTTTAATATTAAGAGTGTATGGGATGTAAGTGGAATTGTGGGTAATGTATAGTATAAATATGTTATCATCTTATAGTCCTTTTACACTTGAGAAGTCTGCTTGTAGCAGTGAAACCATTGGTTGTGTTTTAGAGTCTATTTTATTTGGCTAGTTTGGCTGAGTTGTGAATTTGGAATAATTTTGATTATATATATTGTTATGGTATACATATAAACCATTACATCACTGTCAATAAAAAAGTAAAAAAAAACTGTAAATAAAATCATTCTTAAGTAGAATTGTAAAAATATTAATAAAAACTTAATTTAAACCAAGATATATAATTGCACAGATGGGAAACTATTAAATAATTACTTAAAAGTAAATTAAAGTCCACAGATAAAAGTTTATTTTAAAGGAATGTACAAGAAAATAAAAGCTGCTAATTATTTTCTATTTTACAAATTATTTTTAATTTTAGAAAACAGGCAAAAACTCTCCATATAGTAGTGCCACTTTGTGCTAACAGTTATGTGCTAGCATGAGATGTGATCATGTGATGTTTATTTTTAATTTTGTTTTCTATTTAGAAGTTATTTTAAATCTTAGAATGAAAAAAATTTTTTTTTAAATTAAATTAAATGATATAATAGCAAATAGGCCCTTGAGGCATTCAACCAATCAGTCAGATAAGAGATCAAGTAAAAAAAAAAATTCCTAGTAATAAAATATGTTCCCGCTCAAAAATGTGAAGTGCTCAATAAACATGCGAATGAACACATGATTGACTGAGAAAATCATCATCGCCAATAAGATCAGCACAAAGCCAGGCAAGACTGATCCTGGAATTTGATGATAAGGAATTCAAAACAATATAAAAGGGAAGAAAAGAAAACTTTGGTCAAGTGGAGTTTTGTTCTTTGATATTGCTTTTGTTGATTACATAATTTAAGCATATCTACATGTATTGCAGACCTCAAAAATGTAAGGGCCACGGAATAAATTAGTTTCCCGTATTTGCACTAGCTGAGGTGACCTCCAGATTTATGGTTCTCAAAAAACAGCAAACAACGGACTGGTCTTCCCGGAAACAATATTGATACTAAATGGATGTCAATTGGAGTTGTGCAACGCATCATGCACCACCAAGATGGACTTGAAATAAACCTACAGCCATAGAAAGTATGAACTTTATAATCTAAAAAAATAAAAACTTTTCAAATATACTTATCTAAATGGTACCTAATTCATAAAGTTTTTTATCTGATTAAGCAGAAATTTAAATTATTTGTTCAATTTTTCTTTTAATGTTTGCTATTATTATTATTTCATTCTCATAATTTCTTTTCAATTAATAATTTAAAAATAAGCATAAATGGTTGCATAGATTCGTCAGATTATGTTAGTTTAAATGGGTTAATTTTGGACTATTTGATTCGTAATTGAATTGGTGCTGGTGGAGGGATGTACGGGTGTCTTATGTCAATGTAATCCAGGAAGACACATTGGATTCTCATTCCCTATCGCCACATTAACATATAGGGCATAATACTCAACTGAATGCATGGCCCAAAAATATAGCCACCGTGTTGCAAATGGTCATAGATGTATTTCCTACACCATTGATTTCCTTACGCTCTGCTTGGTGATAGTAAGATGGTAAAGACTGCAATCGATTATGGAGCATATCTAATATATATTCCAAATGTTTATCTCACCAGACAGATGCACATTCCTATCAGCATGGCTTTTTTAATGCTAAGATCCTCATTTTGCATTGATCACATCGGTATATCAGTATGGCATTGATTTGTATATGAACTTGTAGCTTGGAGTTAAAAGAATCGAGTATATAAATGCATAATCTATGTAGCGTATTTATGTTTAATAAAATATTGAAATTGTATTAAATCTTACATTCATCCATCTGTGCAAATGATATAAATTAAATTCATTCAGTAATTAATTTAGTTTCCAGAATTTTTCTTTTAATGTGTGTGCGTAATAATAAAAATGTTTTTGATTAATTTTGGCAGTAACTTATTTTTATATATTTTTATTAATAATATTTTTTTAAAAATCAAGAGTTAGAGAAATAGACAAAGTGATATTTTAAGTCAGCTTCTCCATGAGCTAGTGACTGGGGCTTTCGGTTAGTTAAAAGTGGAATATCACCCGTATGTATCTGCTGCCTTTATAAATTCTCTAGATTCGAATAGCCTAGTGGGACTCTAGCATGGCAGATAGGTTTGTGAGGTTCCGTCGACTGATATAATATATAATTAATAATAGTCAGTAATGCAGATATTAATATCCTTTTCATAAAATTGAAATCATTTATAAGTAAATATAAAAGTAATTAAATTTAAATTATGGAACTAGTTTTCAGATTTTTAGTGAAGTAAAAAAATAAGATATTTTTGCTTTCCAGTCTCATATGAGATTAATAATTCAAATCACTCACTCAGTACTAATACTGAAAAGAGTATAAATAAACAAATACCATAACACTATTGCAGTTTTACAAAAATTTAGAAATTTTCAGAAAACAATTTCACAATTTTTATAAAAATCTTATTTTATTTTATTTTATTTTTTTTTTAACAAAAAAAGCAAAAAAGTTGGAAACAAACAAAACAAAAATCCTTTTTTTTTTTTAAAGAATGAGTAACCAAAGAACAAAAAGTTACAAGGAAAATTAGTTTAAAAATAAATAAATAAATAAAATTGTTATTATAAGAATTAAAAAAGAGAGAGAAGATAGGATTGTTTTGTTTTTTTTAATGAAGTGATAAAAATGTTTCAAATTAAAAAAAAAAAACCATCAATAAAAAAATATTGCATCAGGATCGCAATTTCTCAAGGATAAATGGAAAAAAAAATTTTTTTAAATCTCAGATCTGTAAAAAATGATACTGATTTTGGAACTAAAAAATGCAAGTAATTGATAAAGAAGAATGATACATGTGTGTAAGATGAATTGAGAGTTCCCTATATATTAATAAGTTTCACCAAATGGTAATAAAATCATACATTGTTTTTATTGATCTCTCTCAAAAAAACTATTACACTAACATTTTAAATGCTATGAAACATGAAGATTCTTTTCAAGTAAGTGAAAAATTCTCAAACAACCTTAGCCCCTTTTTGTTTGGGTTTCCCAGCTTACAGACAAACTACTTGCCATCCAATATTGATTAGTAATGTTTATTTTTAGTTTAAAAATAAAAATATTAGAATAATCTGGATTATAATAAATATACTATGATAATCTGGCTAATAAGTTTAATTCACCCACCATAAAAGAGAAATATAACTATAATGCAATGCAATCTTCATCAATGGTGAAGAAAATATCATACATCTATGCTTACTAAATCCATTAACCCTCCCCCCTTTCAGATATTAAGTCAGATCTGCTACTATTAAAGATTCAAACTTCTATATTATAATTTTATAAATTAGTTTTCCTTTTATTAAAAACGTTTTATTATTTTCTCTTTAATTTTAATTAGCCTTTCAGTCTTTTAAAGACTAAAAGTGCAAATACATTATATATATATGAAAAACAAAACAAATTATAAATCATGTAACTTGCTATTGCTTGCATTTATGATCAATAGATGGAGCTTTACCAAAAACTCCGACAAGCGTCCATCTATTGATCATAAATGCAAGCGATAGCAAGTTACGTGATTTATAACTTGTTTTGTTTTTCATAAATGTACCTTTAAAGATTTTTGCAATGATATATAGTGCAGAGGCTTTGACTATGTGGTGAAACTGAACTGATATCAGACCCATGTAGCTATCTGGCTTGTTAGGCTGGGTTTGAAGACATTACGTGTCTGAAAAATTCATGCTTGCAAACTAATAGGAACTTCTTGCATAAACGCTTGGAGTCAGTGTTTAGATCTAGTTTCTAGCCCTATCCTTCTCTGATGACAGCAGATTAGCTTTGAAATCATCTGATTTGAAGGTGGAGCCAACGAAAGAGATAGTGAATTCTGACTCTTTTAACATTTATGTAAACAAATATACGCTTGTCGGAGGTTTTGGTAAAGCTCCATCTATTGATATATATATAAAAGAAGTAATTGATATAATAAATTTTCGATTTCAATTCTGAAAAAAATTGCCAGCCAATTAAAATAACAGGAAAAAAAGGGTAATAATATATTGGTGGAAGGGAGTACAAAATGAGGATTAATTCAATTAACATATTTACAACTAATATTAAAAAAATTTTACAAATTAAAAAAATATTAATAACAATACTTATATATTTAATTAACTGGAAAAAAAAAATATATAACTGATGAATATAATTGAATGTGAAACATTTTACAAAAGTAACTGTGATTAGTTTTCAATTAACTTTAATGTTTATCTGGTAAATATAAAATCATATGAGAGAAACATACATCATTCAAATTCTTACTTAAAAAGTTGTTCCTTATCTTTTCTTTCTTTTTCTATTTTTTCTTTCATTTCTTTGAGATCTTTGTTCTTTTTTTCCAGTAATTTTTTCTCTTCTTCTTTAATTTCCTTCATCATTTGGTCTTCAAAATTTCTAGAGATATTTAAAAAAAAAAAAAAAACATTAATAAACTGCTATTTTAAATAAATATTCTTAATTATAATACAAATATATTTTATACTACTATAAACAATATAAATTCAATAGCCAACATAATTGTTTCAAATATATCAAAAACTATTTCAAGGCTAAATAAATAATTTCTTATAAACAAAAAATATACAAGAAATCTAATAAAAGAAATATAACCTTGAAAATACTTTAAGTAAGATGTACAATTAAAATGCATATATGTATACAATAATGGCAAAACAAAAAAATAATAACATATGTAACTTAGGAAAAAAAAAATTATCAGTTGATATTACAATTCAAAAGCTTTTTACTAGCTTTATTTATAGGAAGTATGCATAATAACCAGAGAAAGTTCAAGAGAATGCATGACTGAAACAAACTCAATAATGATAAGGAAGTGCTAGTCTTTATTCAGTGAACATTAATACACAATGTAGCAGGATATATATATATATAAAAATACCATCAATCATGGTCACAATTATTGATGAATTATTGAGAAGAGTATGGTAAAAATATATTATCAGAAAAATAAATTTGATATGGATGTCAATGGCCAAGTCCAGATCTTAATTATGTCTAATAATAACTAAAAACAAAACAATTATGACCATATTGCATAGGTCTATTAAACTTTTTAATCATTGCAAATTTTAACCTGTGAATTAAAATAAGTGGACAAAAATTAAAGATAACACCATTATTCATTGTAATTTTTTTTTCTTCTAATATATATACATTTCTAAAAAAGCTATAAATATTCTATTGCACAATGAGGGCCTCCTAGTATCCTTTCATAAAAGAACAATAAAGAAAACATGACCCAAGCTAATCAATTGCAGTTAGTAAAAGTTTTCATGTTTTCATTCAATGATAAACATTTGCTGAACAATAATTGAGCTGTTAGATGAGTTGGTTCTCAGTTGTCTATCTGAAAGAATCTAAAAAAATTTACAAGATTTACCCTATCTTAAACATAGTCTATCCAGCATGGCAATCACAATATATATAAATATAATACATCAAAAACTTTATACTATAGTAGTTGCAAATCTGTCTATTATGTCTCTGACTTGGATTCAAATATGAATTAGGGATAGTTTGATGACTTTTTCCAAATCAGACAAAGGGTTTTACTTTAAGGTATCCAGTTTCTCTACAAGAGACTGTGGAAAGATCCAACTTTACAGTAAGGTTATTTAAAGACTTATTTTTTTATCTATGTATCATATAAAAAAAAAAGTTATTTCTGGAACATTGTTATCCGAGGGTTTAAATAATCATAATTATGCCACATATCTAAAAAAAGAAGGGATGGCTGAATATCCTCTTAATCATTCCATCAATTTCAATACATAATACCAAAGTCTTCCAAAACTCTTTCTAAAAGTTAAAGAATCCTAAAAAAGTAAATTAGATTTTAATTGAAATTTATGATTATTATTCCAATATATTTTCATTCTTTTGCTTCTTGCACTTATTTGTATTACTATTTAAAAATGTTTTGACTGTTCTGACAGTGATCACTCTGTACATTTGTTTTGCATAGTCATTACAAATATTGCAATATTACTGATGTTATGTAAAATGGTGTCTTAAATGAAGTGAGAGGTAACAGTGTATAACCTATATGTCCACAAGTATTGTTAACCAAGTTAAAGTATTCCCTTCCCCAAAATTTTTATAAATCACAATAAATTATTCAACTTCTTACTCATTATTACCTAATTTATTTCTCTAATCCTGATTCATTTCTTATGTTTGATAGTCACTATCCTGTCCTCACATTCCACAATTTTATTATAAAAACATACGCAAAAAATCAAAAAATATTCTACTTCTTTCACTCTCTTTATCATTACATTTCTTTTATTCTCCATCAATTTATCATGATTGTTTTTCAACATCTAACATTCTGAAAATAAATAATCAATATTCTTTTTCCCATCTCTAAATAAATTACATCTATAATTCAAATCCTTATTCTATTTTTGTATTTTTTCCTGGTATTTAAAACTCCTGCCCTTGTATAAAATGATAATGTTCCCTTTAATGTTGTGATACATATTTTACATAATTTTTATTCTTATATAACTCCAAATTAATTTTTTAATTCATATTAAATTTCTTTCTTCTGTTTATTAGTCTATAATACTCTATGTTTTCCAATTCCCATTTACCATGCTTCTCTGTCTAATCATAAATCTTTCTGTAATTTCTGTCTCTAATTTCTCTATCCATTCAATCTTCTGAACTCCTTTTTGAATGGCCTGTTTTTTTCTTCCCTGCAATAAAATATTCCTGTAAATTTATGTCTCTAATTTCTCTGTCTATTCCCTCTTTCCAATTCCTTTTTGAATGTCTTCTTTTTTACTTTCCTGGTGGTATCCTCTTTAATATTTATTTTGTTCATCTTTCCTGAGATATCATCTGTATATGATTATATTGCTCTAATTATCTTGATATGATGTCATTTATTAATATTCATTATTTCTCAAATTATTTTACTGCTTATGAACTTGCTCCATGATCAATAATCTATTTCAATAATCTATTTTTATAGTCTTCAATTACCTTTCGATTCTTTCTTTCCATTACCAAATCTCACTTCCGTATATAATGATACTTATCATTGTAGTGTTATATATTCATTGTGTATTTACTTTTGATATATGTTGATCCTCAACAATGTTCCTCTTTGTATGATCTTCAAGCCTAAAATATCATCACATTTCCTATTCTGTTGTCGAACTTTATTTCTCCAATACACATATAGTATTTGCTATATTTATTTCTATACCGCATTTTCTATATTCCATTATTAATTTCCTAGCCATATAGCTCAAATCATCATGATCCTGAGCCAAAAGTATTTAGTCGCCAGCACTGCACAATATATATTAGTCACCAGCATTGCACAATACATAAAGTGTTTTACTGTTATATAGAAAAATTTCTACTTTCTCCCATTTCATTTTTCATATTTTAAGGATTTAATCTAGATATAATTTAAATATTGTAAGTGAGAGTCAGCATCCTTGTTTGAATCCTTTGGTTATTTTTATATTAGCCAAAATCATAATTCCAATTTTTATTTTAGCATATATATAATATTATATAATTTTTTAACAAGCTGCATTAGTGATCCCTACAATCTTTTTAGAGATATTATCATATGCCTTTTCAATGTCTATGTATAAAAAATTTCTTCCCATTTTCTTTTTTTATTTGAATTAAACACAGATGATCTATTGTAGATCTTTCTTTTCTGAAAACTGCTTAAACCTCTATTCCCTAACTATCATTTTCAATTCTATTTTTTAGAATTTTTCCATATATCCAACTCAATGAATTAGGAATTGCTATTCCTCTATAATTTTCATAACTGTCTTTTCTTCCCTTTTTATAAATTATTGTAATTTATGACACTTCCCATTTGATGGGGATTTCATCAGCATTGATGCTGTTTGGTACAATCTAGTTAAGTGTTCGAACAACTTTTTACTTTCATTTTTAACAAATTCAAATGAAAATTCCACAAGACCCTTTCTGTCTTTTAGTGATTGCAAATCATTAACACATAGTTTCTCTTAATGCCATAGGATATTCTACCAATTATATATTTAGTTCTTCACCCAACTTCTGAATTTCTATTATATTTTCTGTTAACAAATTTGGTTAAATTATATCTCTTCCTTTGTCTTAAATTCTTAATCATTCTCCAGCTTTCATTGCTTCTTTTTCCGTCCAAATATGAATTAATACTTTTACAATTCCATTCCAATATTTCATTTTTCTTTCCTATTATTTTTTTTTCTATATTTTTACTTGGATTTTTTTTTAAATTTTTACCTAATCTTTGTTTATTTTAATATTTAAATGTTTTAGATACATTTATTATTTTTCTATTATTTCCTTTTCTATTTCATGATCCTATCAATATGGTTATTTTCTATAATCATTTCCATTATAGCTGCATGTATATGATTTTTTTATAAAAAGTTTTTCTGTGGATTCAGAGCTGTTTGTTCTTTATCTGTAATGTTTCATCTAATCAACCTAAAAAATTTCCAAATAACTTATAAATTTAAGGCTTTGTGTATTCTGAATCCATATGTACTTATAAATTTATAGATTTTCCACAACTCTTAATTATTTTTCTCTACTCAACTTATCTATCCTCTTTTCCCATTCTTCATTATTAGGTTCTATAATGTGTTCACTATATATTTAATCCATTTCTTATATAAATACATGGAATAAATTGTCTATTTATTAACTTTAAATATTGTAAACTTTTCTTATCCAATATTATTTTTATTAATGTGTTTTTATTCATATATTGTAATCTTCCAAACATTTTAAATTTACTTTTAATAAATAAATTATTGAATGGTTTATGACTCAGGAATTCATAAGAAATTTGAGCATCGAAAATGATTGACCTAGCTTTAAATTTATTTTTTATTCCTCTCATTTTTTTTTTAAAAAAAAAAGACCACCCCATTTCAACTTAAAAAGCATTAATAGTTTTTCACTATTCATCTGTGCATAATTCCAAATATTAATACAGACACTATTACTTCTTTCTAAATAATTCTACATATCTTGCATTTGTTATATGAGATACGTGTTATTTTTTGTCTTTTTTTTTTCTCAACTCTTAATTTTCTACTATTTGTATAATTCCTTTTTCCATTTAACAAAGAACCTAAATTATTATATTCTTCCAATTCTTAGATGATAAATATCTCCCATTTTCAATCTTGCAATTTTATCGTTCCTAATAAATCCTAAAATCTTAGATTTTCTACATTGAATTTAATTTTCATATTTCTTCCTGTTTATCCATAATTCTTTAATAGCAACTCCATATCTTCTACACAATTTATAAAAATGTGTCATATTATTGTCAAAAAAAAAGAATTAACACATTATATATTCTCTTGGTTCCAATTATAAAAATTCTACTTAAATCCTAATCTTTCTACCTCGATTTCCAATTCTCTTAGAAACAAAATAAATAATAAAAAAGATAATGGATATCCTATTTTAAAGCTGATTTCACATTTAATTTCTAATGGTTCTATATCTTCCAATTATTACTGCTGTGACCCCAACTATGACTGGTGTACCAGCAAACAAATATACACTAAAACTTGACAGAATAACAGCACATATATATTTAGCAATAATAACTTATTAACAATTAGAAAAAATAATTACTATATCGATCTTTAACACTAATATAAAGTCTGCATTTGGGCGAGCTTAATTCACTGGTTAATCACTGAATACCAAATACTGTTTATACAATTAAGGAAAAGCTATTAATTAACTTTACCTTCACTACTATCTATAGGCTTTATAACACACCCTCTAAGAGCCTCTTGAGGTGCTTAAAATAATAATAAGACTGAGACGGTCTGTTAAAAAGTACTAGTCGGCTTAGTGACCTACAGAAGCCGAGATCCTGGGACTGAAATCCTTCGATGATGATCTTCACTGCTCTTCAACTCGCAGACGTACTAACAGTAGCAGCTACCACAGAAAAAACAAACAGTCCTTTTTCTCTAGCTTTTTATATCATCTCTTCTTTTATTTCTCTTATCTTTTCTGGAGTAAATTCTTTGGCTTTAATCAGTTCATATTATTTAGAGTTTGTTATCATACAAAGAAATTCCTTAGCTTTTTAATTATACAATTATTAATTACTCTCTTGGGAATTTATTTGCATATATGGTAAAATGTTTTTTAGGTCTATAATATTAATTAATCTTAGGAATTTATTTCCATATCTGTAAGGTTTTAGATCTATACAATTAATTTGTGTTTTAGGAATTCATTTCCATATAAGGTAATTTATAAAGTCTATTCCATTGTTTAATATATAGATGTGTCTATGTTTATTTAAATTACATTTAATTGAAACATTTATTTTCAACGATTTAGTTATTTAAGTTTAAACTTTCTTTAATATTTTGCAATTACTATATAAATTATCCTTGCAAAGACTTTTAATTATTTTTAATAACTTTAACTTGAGATTTTTATATATTCATGACATCAGCACAATTTATTTCTACCCACCTTACATAAGCCTTTACTATATCTAAAAATAATAACAAGAAAGGCTAAAAACATTAACTGAAGCGCCTTAAAAATGCTTATGTGACAGCCAATCAGATATAATAATGACTGCACGTGGAACTCTCAATTCAAAAGCTCAAGCCAGAAATACGAGAAAAAGATGGAACCATCTTCCTCTCTACTTAAATCCATATATAAATAAGTCAAGCATTCCGAACTAAAAGCGTGAAGCTTAAAACACCTTCACATTTAATTCACTAAATATTATATATAAATAAACAACGTGAAACCTCTCGATACACTATGTAGTAGTTTTCAAATCTAATGAAATGATAGTAACAAATGTAAATATATTAAATTATTAAGAGCAAGCAGATGATATAATAAAAACGTGAAAGGCTAAAACCTTTAACAGAAGCGCCTTAAAAATGCTTATATGAGTTCCATGTGCAGTTATTATTACATCTGATTGGCTGTCACATAAGCATTTTTAAGGCGCTTCTGTTAAAGGTTTTAGCCTTTCATGTTATTATTATATCATCTGCTTGCGCTTAATAATTTAATATATTTATATCTAAAAATGCAATAAATAATGATTTATTTTCCTTATAAGACATATCAATTGAAAGACAAATAAACTAGCCCAATCCTTCTTTCAGGATGAAATTCATTCTGAATCACACCCAAACCTTCATTATCTTCATCTAATACTAATTCTATTCATTAAGATATATGCAAATCATTTGTAAACTATGAAGTTATTGCTACTGGTATATTTTCCCCTTCTTTTATATAATAATATCATGCTCACATCTTATGGATTCATTTAGAATCCTATTAATCATAATTTTATTAAATCTAAGCTTTCCATATTTTCCCATACTTAGTACAATTTTTGTTGTTATACTGTCCAATCCTCTTGCTTTTCCTTTTTTAATCTATTTAATGAATGAGAATATTTAAGTGCCCTACTATTAGCACATTATGAAAATAAGATAGGAAACTTTATATATAATAACCAAATTCTGAATTGTAAATTATAGACAATAAAAAGCTCACATGATTAGTTTCAAGAAAAACTCTCTTGTTCCAAATTCTAACACCACTAACCATCAATCAGAAAAGGCTTGAATTTTATTTACATTAAGCAGATTTTACTTATTTGAATGATGAAACTTTGTTTTTAATACACATTGGTAAAGAAAATGTCATCTACATTATGAAATTTATAATTGTTAATATACTTACCTCCTTTTACACAATTAGCAAACTATACATAAATATATTTGTTGAAAATTTTTCATCATTAATCAAAACATTCCAAAATATTACTAAAAAAAAAATGAGCATAAACAATAAAAGTACTAAGAATATTATCATAAAAATATTAAAGTATATACTTAAAAAATTTATGTCATCATATGTCTAATTTGGTAACTATTTTTTCTTTAGTTGAATTTTTAATAAAAAAGTTTATTCTCCACTAAGTCTTTTCAAATTTTTTGCAAAATCTATTTAAAATCCATTTAAAAATATCAAAACAAATGACTTAATTTTAGTCACACTTTAATGGGAATATATTACCAATTAAATCTTCATAAATAAATAAAACAAATTTTGATAAAAAGAACATTCTGATATTGAAAATATTCTTTGAAATACTAACAGACTATTTCTTATTACAAAAAAATAATAACATTTTTGACAATAGATGTTAATAAATTTTCAATTTATATAAAAGCTAATCATTAGGGGTGGGCATTTTCAACATGCTCTTTTTTTGTGTGAATTAAAAATATCATTATTATTAATGACAATTTTACTTGTGACTATTCATGAAATATTTATATTCCTGAATGTCTTTTTATGTTCTGGACAGATTAACTCTACAGCAGTTAGGATGCAATAATTTATAAACTCCCCTTCAGAAAATAGTTTCAAATTTTTTTTTTGAAATAATATAATTTGCCTTCACAGAATTTTTTTGGGCTTTTTATGAGACATGAAGTTTCTTTTCCAAGTTTTCTCTTTTAATATTTCTTTCTTTTCCAACAATTTTGTTGTAATCAGAATGTTTTGATAAATAGTGCCTTTTAATATTGCATTTTTTTATTAACTGAAATACTTTCCAGACATATCAAGCATATCAATTTACTATTTCTTTCTATAAAAAAAAAATATGCATTGATCCATTCATTTCAATACACAATTATTTTCTGAATCAATTTTTTTTAACTTCCTTGGTGTATTATCTTAATAAAATAAAAAAGCAAAATAATAATAATAAACAAAGTTAAATGCCCTCAGCATTGAAGATTAAATCTATAGTTAAATAGATATGATAAAAATAATTTGTTAGAATATCGCATCTTTAATAAAATCAACTGGAACTATTATGGACATAGTTGTGGAAATAAATATTTTACATTACTTAACTCTTAACTTCAATATTTGGACTATGCGTGTGTTTAACCAGAAATTTTAGACGAGGCCATTTTATGGATTTTATTTATGTTTTTGAAAATGTCTGGGCCTGTATAGGGAGCTTTGGAGGATTGGTGTTGACCCCATGCTGGAAGATTCTACTCCTGCTCTAAATAACTTTTTAAAATTTAATCATGTTTCTTACTGTTAAAATAAATTATCCTTAGTATTTCTAAAATAATTCCTTATCTGCTATCTTAGTAATCATAGAAGTTTACAACTGCAGTCCATAAGTTATATGTGATTCATTATCAAAATAGCTGTTGACCACATTTTGGTTAACTGGAGTAGCTCCAAATGAAATGTAGCAAATCAATTTAGGAGCATATTGAGCTCAACATAATACTAACTGGCTAACTCTTAGTTTTATTTCAGTGCCTGTCTAAAAACAATTTATCCTATTTAAATTTAAAAAAAAAAAAAAATCTGTAATTAATTGTTTAGATAATTTACATGTTACTTACTTAATCTGTTTACTCCTATCTTCACTTAATCTCTTCTTCTCCTCCTCTAGGAATTTCTCCATCTCTTGCCTAGCTTGTTCAAGCTTCATAATCTTTTCTTGTTCTAGTTCCTGTTTTGCTTCATCAAGTTCTTCAGCTACTTTTTCTTCAAAAATGGCAAGATCCCGGCTTGAACGTTCTTCCAATCTGCCAATAAAAAAATAAAAGTCATAAATTACATAAATTATCAAACAGTTCACTTAGAATACTCCATATGTATTAAGTTCTATACTAACTAGTATTTAAGATTTGATTATAGTTGTTAATACAAAGACTGCATTTACCTTAAACTTACTATGCAATTCAAATTAATGACTTAAAACTTTCAATTCACTAATACATTCAGCTTTACAAATCAGGAATTAAGTTCAGAATTCTATATTTTAATTATCTTAGTTAATAGATAACAATGAGCAATAATACCTATAACCAAAAATGTTATAGATACTTTTTTTCTTAAGCAATTCCTCATCTATTTTATCCTTATGTTGAAATCAGGCTTAAACTATACAATCAATGCAAAAAACTTCAGATTTTCATTCATACACCTAGCAGCTTAAATAAATATTTCTGTAATGTAATGTTCATAGGTAGGAACTGATTCTATTCTCTTTTAACACTTCTTGGAGGGGTATAATCATAAACATATAACCAAAGTCATAAAAAAAATGTATGATCTCCAAGATGCATTGGCCCAAATCATAATCTCTTACACATAACTTTATTATTGTTCAATGGATGGATGGATGGATGGATGGATGGATGGATGGATGGATGGATGGATGGATGGATGGATGGATGGATGGATGGATGGATGGATGGATGGATGGATGGATGGATGGATGGATGGATGGATGGATGGATGGATGGATGGATGGATGGATGGATGGATGGATGGATGGATGGATGGATGGATGGATGGATGGATGGATGGATGGATAGATAGATAGATAGATAGATAGATAGATAGATAGATAGATAGATAGATAGATAGATAGATAGATAGATAGATAATTACTACAGTTCAATTGAAGTGTCAAGCTTACTGCCTTCACAACTTTGACCCAAACCATTTGATGGAAGTTTAGTAATAATTTTTATTAGACTAGAGATTATCTACTTAATGATTAAATTTTCTTTAATGTAATTTTCACTATACCACCCTCATGCAAAGTATTAAAAGTGGACAAAAACCAGTTCCTATATTGTGTGAGAAGGGTGTAGTGAAAATTACACTATAGAAATATTATTAACAAAGTGGATAATCTCTAATCTAATGAATGACTAATAAAAAATTTTAGCAGTTTAAATAATCTTGAAAATATTCACCAAAATAAATATAAACAGTAGTGACATCTAACATAAAGAACTTTTTATTTTGTTGGAAGATGAATCAAAGGCACAAGATAACAATGAGACTTGGATACATTACCATGTCATCAAACTGAAGCTATTGCAGGACAAAAATACATTACATCTAAAAGTCCTGCGTTTATTATGCTAAGTAATACCTACATATTCTACCTCTTTTAAAGCATTTTGATTCTGACACCAAACAAGAGCTAATTATGTAATTTATAAAGCTAGATATTTTAATAATCTGAATTTGAAATACTTAATTACAGAAAACACAAAAAAGGGGGGGGACAAAAATGATAAATATTAAATATGATCATAACTGTTACTGGTCAATCATAATAGAATTTACAATAAAAGTTTCTAAGTACTGTTAATGAATGTGAAAGATTGGTTAACATAATGAAAAAACATTAAATATGGCCATGAGAGTAAGCTTTTTAGTATATTTCATGGCATGTATCATACATTTTAAAAAAAAGCATTTAAATCAAGATGTATCTCAGAAATAGTCTAACCAGAAATTTTAATATGATTCAACTATTATTGGAAAAAAAAGTGATTGTGATTTCATGCCTAATATCTACATTATAATAGTTTTTTCTTCACTTATCATATTATAGTACAATAGCCAATAATAATAAAAAAGGTCTGTGTCTGTGCTCATTCTCTTCTGGTACTGAGACATATCCATGTCATTTATAGATAGTCTATGCATAATCTTAATGTTAGTGTAGTCAAATTTGTCATTGAAAAGATTCAACAAGTTTATGAGAATTCTCCTAATAAGTAATAAGTTACAAATAGAACATCTGAACAAACAACTGATCAATAAATAAGCATCTAGTTATTTGTAGTTAGAAAATCCTAAGAAATGAGTATTATGACCATAAAACAAAATATATGGTATCATGAATGAGATGTTACACATAAGTGGTCACAGTTTACTTTCTTCTTTTTTTTTATCATTTCAATGATTTATCAATCAAAAGAAGTGATTTTACTCATTAAGCTAGTGTCTCAATTTAATGACTTGGATAAATCCTACCTATCACAAATTAGTCTAAATTTTTGAGAAATGGTAGTTAGATCTCTTTTAATTTTTCTGTTGTTAAGTTCCATCAACTTGATAATAACTTCTGATGTCTCCATTTAAATGGGTTCTCTCTTTCAGTTCATCATGATGGGGAAAACTCCTTGCAAGTACTATTATTTCATCCATCCATTTCACATATGATTGTTCCTATTTTCATTTTACCAACCATTAATATATAACTTATTGAATAACCAACTTTCAGAATACTTTTTGAAAAGTTTTTCCTCACAAAATTTCTTGCCATAAATTTAAAAAAAAAAAAAGCTTCTTCATAGAATCATAATTATTAAATATATTTCATTCATATCCAAGATGAATTGGCTTGAAGATCCTTCCATTACAGTAACAATATAGCTCTCAAGATTAGTCAAGGTATACACTATTTCCTATAAAAAGCTGTGAGAAACTCATATATCAAGTTGAAGATATACCAAAAATGTCTTTATATACCTAAAGAAGAATGCTATTAAAATTTAAACAAGAATGATTACATCATATAGTCAGAATAAAATAGACAAATTATGAGTATAGATATAGTTGTGAAATTTTTGATAAGTTTTTCTAATGAAACATTGCATCTGTAATGAAGAATAAACTTGTGCAGGATCTAAGTTAAAAATTGAATACTTTTAAAAAACTGAAATTATGATGTGTTATTTTTTTAACTTAAATTATATAATGAAATTTATTAAAAAATAATTATATTTAATAATTGGTTTGTTTGTATTAAAAATTACTGGGAAAAAAAATTTTCTAAGCAATTTATATATAATTTAAGAACTCCCACTGAATTAAAAAAAATGACACTATTGTTTTCAGTATATATTGTTTTTCTCTACAACAATTAGACTGGCTAAACTCAAACAAATAAATTTAAACCCCCCTACAAAGACTGCTGGTCAGTTGAAACAGATATGATGATGATGATGCTAATAATAATAATAACAATAATAATAAGCATTGAAAACAATAAAAGTAAAATTGTAATTTTAAAACATATTAATACAGTTTCATGGTACTGAATGTGAATAGAGAAATTATGTTTAAAACTTGAATTAGAAACTTATTTCCCTAGTATTTAAAATCTGAACAAAACATTATCTAAGAGAAACATTCTTATTATTTCAATCTTATAATTTTGTGCTAAAATTTTATTAATGATGCAAATTTTAAAAATTAAAATGTTGGAGATTTTCTTGTAAATTAACCTTTGCAAAAAAAAATGTCATATAATAAATGCACATTTAATTTTGTCTTTTGTTTGTAGAATTAATCCATTTTTTAAAGATAAAAAGATTTTTATTTAATGTAAATGTCTATACAAAACACTAGATTCATGGAATAGCAGCTAGCTGACCTGCTTTGCTCATGACCTGGGATTCAAATATGGTTTGAAGCTAGAAATTTTGGGAGCAATCAAAAAATTTCCAAGAAAGCATGAAATTATTTTCAGATGTTTCATTCATAGTTATCAATACTATACAATACTGATGACAACCTAGATATCTATATTAAATAATAAGCTAAAAAAAAAAACCAAATAGATAAAGATCTTTCATGTAATTATTATCTACTCTTCCATACTCAATACTTGTAGAAAACTCTTGTCTAGCAAAGACATTAAATTTACCTTTTTTGCCAATTTTGGATAAACAGTCTTTTATTACAATCAATCAGTGTCTTTGGAGTCTATTGAAATAAAGGAAGCATTACTTTCCCTTAGTATAATTTACATTTTTTTGTTAAATAACATTTGCATATTTTATTTAAAAAAATTATTCATAAAACACAATAAAATGAAACATTTATTTAAACTAACTGATATAATAATGCCTACTCATCATGAGAAGTCTTACTACACATAAAAGTACTAATGAAAGCAGTTGTTGAATTAAATCCATATAATAAGTTAAGCTGGTGCTTGCCAGTATAACATGCAATTAATTCCAAGATATTTATAATAGATTGTACAATATTTTGTCTCAATAGAAGTAATTTTTGAATTAAATAGCTAGCATGGGTGATAAAGATTCAAAATTTTTATAATAGCTTGTGTAGTATTTTGGTTTATATAGGTTGGCAAAGAGAGAACAGCTTTGATGGATCAATCGACGGGGCTACCATTTTTGATTCTTAGTGACATATCAAAACTATTTATGATTCCAAGTGACTATCATGACATAACAATAACCACAGGGCTAAATCAGATGAGAATGATTGTCAGATATTTTTTAACAATGATATAGCAAATGTCAATGCAAATGGCTAGAAGGTGGTAATGCACAACTTGCAACTAAAGTCATTAAGAGCAAAATACATAGCAAAATAATATTCTGGCTGGCTGCATAATAGAAAAGCTCAGAATTCTATTACCTCATTAGATTCCCAAAAAGCAATGAAAGTAACTGTGACTGGAGAACTTGAATAATCATTGCCAGGTAATCAAAGATTGCATCTCCTATTTAGTAACTAAAGTGCAAAAATCGGATATTGGAAAGATCTAAGGCAAAGATAGATAAATATAGCTAATGAATAGAAATGGAACTGCAAAAGAAGATGATAATTTGTACATGGAATGTTAAAGGGATTAGTAAACTGAAATTGATGGGTTGTGAATCTGGAAAGGTTTGGATTACATATTTGCAAATTAGCAGAAACAAAACACACATTCATTTGAAATTACAAGATAGAGAAAAATTATACTGTCACATTGTCTAGAACACATGGAAAACATTACTATGATGTGGTATGGGGAATGCAGGAAGAAATCTAATGGAACATTAATAAAAAAAAAAGAGCCAGTAAATGAAAAATTCTGGTGGCTCACATGAAGGCTTTATCAATAAATCTAGTGATCATATAACAGTTTGCACCTATAACAGCAGTATCAAATGAAGATATGTAAAAGCAGTTTTATGAGATATTGCAATCAGCTGGTCAGAAATATGTAAGATGATAAAAGTTGGTGAAAGCGTTGATGAGAAGTGATTGGGAAATGTGGACTGGGAGGTGTATCATAGTTGTATAAGGTTTGATATATTGATGTGATGTAAATAATTTGGTTATCATAAATACAAAGTTTAAATAACATAAAAGGAGATATTCATAGACATCACCAGATGGTATTACAGCAATAAATATGATTATATCATAGCTGATACAAAGGAGGAAGGGATGGTTAAATAGTGGAAGATAAATCTGGGAGTTCATCTAAATAAAGATCATTAGTTTTTGATTACAAAGAAAAATGAAAATATACAGTATCAGAGAGTATTAAAAGACTGAATGTAGTTGATTATATATTATTAAAATATGTTTACAGATTAATAAATCAAGCATTCAGACAAATTAATAAATCAATCTGAATGCTTGTAAATAGTGAGGTGGGATAATGGCAGTAATTAAAAATTAACATGTTGAAAATTGCAAGGGAGATCAAAAGAAATGGAAGATAAACAAGCATGGCTGATTGATTAATACTAAAAACAATGAAAGTGATTTATAAAAAAAAAAAAAATCATGATTCTATAAAATATGGTTAACTGAAATGAGATGTACAAAACAGAGTGAGAAGGTATAAACAAGTGTCTAAATACAACAAATATGCAAAACTTGAAAGGATGGATAGATATTGTAATACTGTATCAAGAAAATGTTTCAGATTATGACAAGTTTATACCAAGATTAATTATGATCAAAGAAGAATTTGGTGGACTGTTGAATGATTAAAAAAAAAATAGATAATGAATGTAGAGATTTTTGTAAAGACATATATAAAGATAACACAAAAGTATTTGATATTCCCATTACATAATGTGATCCTCCACCATTAAGAAATAAAACTGAAAGAGGCACCAGATTAAATACTGACAGAATTATTTTAAAAAGTAAGAGATTCAACTGTAAATAGATTATATCATCTGATCTTGGCTGTGTGGGAGAGTATGATTGGCTGAAAACTAGACTGTAGCAACATTATGCTGATATCAAAAGAAGATTTCCCAGTCAATGTGATCATTATATGACAATAGCTTTGGTTTCATATGCTAGCAGCATAATATTAAAGCTAATGTAAAAATATAGGCAAAGATAGGGTTAGAAATGATTCTGAAGCAGGCAGGTTATAATAAGAATAAGAGATCAAATAACCAATCTAAACATTTAGTAACACTATTGAATTTTGACAGCTATTCTTAAAAGAATTATCAGAAGGCTTTTGATTTTGATAACAATGTTGAATACAGGTTTCCTCCATATTTAGTACAGTTGTTATCTTTCTTATACAGAAGACAAAAATTCAAAATGAGAATAAAGCAGACAAATTTCAGAATAGTTTCACATGGATAAAAAATGATAGGGTTGATGTTATCAGCATACTTACTTAATATTGTAGCAGAAATACCAATAAAAGGCTTACAATGGTTTCAGACGAATTCTTTATTGGAGAAAGATGAATATGTAATTTATGATTTGCAGATGATGTAGTTTTAATACTAACAGGAGGGAAAGAACTACAAGATCCAGTAGATCGATTGATAAGAGTAAGAGCAAAATATGGATTAAAGCTGGGTAATAAAGGAATAATAAAGATAATAATAAAGGATGTTCAGCTAAAATGGACTTCACAGTTTATCTAATTGGCCTTCTAACTAAATCAAGATGAAAAATGTCACAGATAGATAAATGTACGATTATTGTTGAGATTGAAAGCATTTCAATATTAGTGATCATATGGAAAACTGAGATAAGGTGCATATATACTATTGATAGATAGCTTTGATATGGTTAATTGGAAAATGTATGGAAGTAAGATATAGATGTTGAGGAAACGAGAATAAAGACTGATGCTTTTGAAATTAAATATTATTTAAGAATGCTTATAATATCTTAGGTAGGCAAGGAAATTAACAATGGGCTTTGGTGAAGACAGATGTATAAAGATGACTGGTGTAAAACTATGTAGTAATTACAATTGTGAGTGCATCAAGAAGAGAATGAGAAAGACAATCATAAATGAGTAATAGCACTGAATGTTCAAGGTTAAAAGTATTTGAAAATCATGCTAAAAAATGAAAGAAAGAATGGCCTGGAAGCAGTTAATCCACATTATCACATATTGCTGAAAAGATAGATCAGACAGATGATGACTCAAAATGAATTTGATACAATATTGTTTATCCTGTATTTTGAAAATTTATGACAATAAATTAATAAGGACTTAATCACAGATATAATCCATATTGTTTTTAAATATTTAAATTTAAAAATATCAATCTGAAATAGGTATAAAGCATATCAAAATAAGTTTTCGTAAGTATTTTTATTATTGTGTTTATTTTTTTAAGTTTAAATTGTTATAGTTAATGTTCAATAAAAATGTTTTATTTATTTATTTTTGATTTTTTTTTTAATGTTATAATATATTCTTATGTTAAAGCTATTCTAAAATATTTATTAACAATGTGCAAAGTGATATATATTGTTGACAAGTATTTACCAAAACAAATATATTAAACATTTCAACGCAGGCAAATGAATAGCTAATTAACAGTTGTTGCTTTCCTTTTATAGTTGCCACAAATGGTTCTTTATTTCTGAATTAATTGGTATTTATAATTTAGATGATTTAAAATGTTAATAAACTTTTCGAATATATAAATACTACATATTTAAATTCTAATTTTCCACAAGTAGTATCTGAAGAAAGAAACTTTTTGGCATTGAATAGAATTAAAATATATGTCTGAAATACTAGTAGATAAGGAAATATTTATAAAAGAAATAGTCAAAGATTTTGTAAAACAAAAAAAAAGACTGATTAAACTTTTAAATAAATTAATTTATAAATACTATTTTATAAATATTTTAATAATTACAAAAACTATGAAATGCTTCTTTTCTTTCTAATCTCTAGCATAACACTGCAGTTAACTAATTAAAAGTCAAACTGAGAACAGGCATTCAAGATCAATGATATTGATCATCTTTTCAACTATGTAGATTTAAACTTCATCCTGACAAATCATCTGTATATATAAATTTTCCCATCATTACACATGTAATTCTTTGCAGAGGTATGTGACTATGCTTTACAAAGAGGATTCTTTTCTTTCTTCTATTATTTTATTTAACTGAATGCACTTTTGGTGACAAGCACCAATGCCCTAAAATTAGAGGATTATGATTATGGTGCATGTTACCAAAAGTGCACTCAGATAAATAAAATAAAGAAAAAACCCACTTCGTAAACTATATGCACATACATACACAAAGAACTATATATGTTTGCTATGATCCATAAACTTGTATCTGTCAAGCAGTGCCATAAAATATTGTAAAATTATAATATTTTTACACAGATATTTTTATAAATAAATTATAAAGAATGAAATTTGAATCACAGCTGATAAGAGAAATTTGATTTAAAAAATTTACTAGTCCTAATGTTAATTCTCATTTTAATTATTCGACAATTTTTTAAAGTAAACATAACATTAGATCATATTTTGCTTCATAGATGATATCTTTTTATATATTAAAGTACTTATATGTGCAAAAATAATTTAAAGTATGTTAATGTTTTAGAGTCATTGTTAAAATTCATAGAAATGTTAATTTAATAAATTCAAATTGGACAAATATTTAAATATAATTACACTTTTTTTTTTACTAATTTTGATGGTGTGTACTGTAGTTGATAAATTAACTTTGAATTATGGCATAGAGAATATTGCTGAATTACATCATATTGAAATATTTTTTACTGTTAGTGCAAGAAATAATTTTAGGAACAATGGATTTAAAGAAAATATTCAATAACAAAAGCTGACTTACAGGAAAATAAAAATATACTCCAGAAAGAGAGTGTGTATGGAAGAATTAAAGGTAGAGAAAATATATTATTGGATTATTAATATGGTTAAAGATTGTGAAAATATATTAGTTAGAAAAGACAGAAAAAAAAATGCAAAGGTATATTTGCCACAAACTGGAATTTTAGATATCATTAATTAAAAAAAAAAAAAGATAATATTGGTTGAGACAAATAATATTATAAATACAGGTAATGAAGAAATAAAAAAATATTATGAGCATATGATATTAAAGTTTGAAATAAATAAATGGGCAAACAGAATGATCATATTATAACTAACTTTAATAGAAAATAAATTTAAATAAAGTTTATGAAGTTGATTTCAGATTAAAATATTTGTGACAGAAAGAAAAATGGTGTTAATTAAGCTCCTAGGTTTGTGAAGTAGCGCCTGCTTTTCAAATATTTACACATCAAGCTTGTATCCTGTCCATCCCTCTTATATGTATTTAAATGGATAAGGTCCTGTACATGAGGAGTAATAATGACTTGAGGCCAACATGGGCATGGCAATAATATTAGCATCAGCATGGGATTTGAGTTTTCATCATCAAATTTTCAATGATATGGATGGCTGAAAAGTTGGAGGTTGGAGTGGATTGAAGCCTGTCCATTAAAGTATGTAGATTTGCTATTTTAATATAAACTGAGCACTGATTATATATATGTGTGGGAGATGATAATCTGGACCAACTGATGAGTGCTGGCTTAGCATGAAATACGTATATTGGTGACTATTTATCTTTTCTACATGTGTGTGGTCATGTGTCTCAGTTGTATGAGATAGTGTGGATAATTCAAATCCCCTATACTTACTTTAATAGTAGGGTAAATTTAAATAAAGTTTATGGATTTGATTTGAAATTAAAATATTTGTGGAAAAAAAAAAAAAAGTGGAGTTAATTTTTTTGCAGTATGGGATATATTCATTAGAATGATAGATTTATTTAAAAAGGATGAATTGCATTTATTAAAGGGGGGGTAAAATATGAGATAATTGATAATAACTTTTAATGATGCAATGTTGGCATATTTGTTTATATTTAAGAGAAGTGAAAAAGATAATGTGAATAAAGATTAGATTGATGGAAAATATAAAGACAGAAAAGAATTTTTCAATACCTGGAAAAGTTAAGAAGAGCCAAGACTGTTAATATACACTTGTTCTTAAAAATATGCAAGGAGTATAGATAAGTGCAAAAAAAATTATGTTAAAAAAATCAAATATTTTAGCAGTGGTGGAGAGATGAAAAAAAACTTCAAAGAGATATATAACAAAAATTAAAAAAAGGAGAGAATATAAAGGTTATTATTGAGAAGGATATCTTGGAAAAAAATATGTGAATTAGATTGAAATTGGTTAAAGAGAAATGTATGCATATAATATATTTAACCACTGAAAATGGAAAAATATGAAAGAGTGGAATGAAGATATTTGGTAATTTTTGTATGAAATATAAATGAGTTTAAAGAATAAATATAAAATATTAATTGTTAAGTAATATGAATGATCATATAGTGAAATTCATGGAATGGAGAATATGAATGGAATTCTATAAAAAAGAATGTTTGAGAAAAGTGGATTGAAAATTAATAACTTAAGTAAAATGCATGATTCTATAGTTGGGATAGAATCTGAAGCAAATTATTGATTACATATTGTAAATAAAAAGAAATTTGATGTGTTGACAGAAATAGGTGGGAAATAAGCTGTAAGATTAAATTGAATATGTATAATACTATCTTGGAAACAATGACAAAAGATAATTGATTATAAAAGTTATGAAAAGTGAATGGATATGGTGAAACAGGTTGTAAATGAATGTTAATTTACAATTAACATGATTAAAAAAAAAAAATGAAGAGAAAAAAACTTTAGAATATATAAATAAAAAGACAAAGAGACAGTTAAAAAGGAACTGATAGAAGAAATAACAATTAGGTGAGATAACTATTTAAAGAAAAAAGAAATATTAAGAATAGAATTAATATGAAAAAAAAGTGTGAGGGTAGAAAGAATTTGAAAAACATAAATTTGTAATAAAAATAAATAAATGTAAACATTAGAGAATTTAATTTATGATAAGATAAATTGAGTGATGGATGCAGAATTGAACTTAGCAATAAGTGTAAAAAAAAAACAAAGCAAGATTAGATAATATGGTAAATTAAATGATAGTAGACATGAAAAAATATGCAAAGTTTAGTTAGTTTAACAGATAATAAAAATCCAGATGAATTATTTATTTATGAAGCATGTGGATATTTGTTTGTTTTTTAGACAGTTTAATTATTAACAACATATCATAAAGGAATGTGTACAATTTCAATTAGGAGATAATTCACTACTGGCTTTATTAAATCATTCAATTATAATCACAGTAGCTCTCACATCTACATAGATTATTGGCTGCTAATTTTCATTTCTGAAGAAAATAAAAGCAATAACCATGGATTGTCCTAAATCTGTTGATGAGGCTCCAGTTGTGTCTAAAAAAACCAAATCCAGTTAGCTTTGTTGTTGGATCTGAAATAAGAAACTTCTTTGGATCTTGACAAAAATCCACTTTTAATTCTTCAAATGTAGATTCTTGGTTGAATATTCAAAATGGGGATCTTGATTTAAGATGCTAAATATAGAAACTATATCTTAAGCTATTGGTAAGTTTGATCTGCTTACAGCTTTTCCTACATTTTCTATGAAGTAACTTCTGATATCTTGCAAAGGAATATGATAAAGAAGCAAATGCAAAAAAATAGACTTAAGTATGCCAATAATACCTCTCATGGTAATATTTAAATTGTCTTAAAATTTAGTGTGGAAACTTTTTCAGGACAGGAAATTTAGAAATAGAATATAGTAGCATAAAGTAAGTTTTTTATTTAGGTACTTACAATTGCGGATCACTTTCAAGTGAAGGAAGATTGCAAAAATTGGAAGAAGAAGAATGGAATATTATTGGACTTTGTAAAGTTAGAGGTGAAGAGATGATTGATTTAAAAAGTGGACATGTATTCTACTACAAAGAGACAAATATTGGAAGTACAAGTGGAAAAGGATTCATTATAAATAAAAAGTGGATGAACAACATTGTGGAGATTGATAATATATCACACAGAGTGATAAGATTAGTTATTCAACTTAATAGCAGATAACAAATGCAGATAATTCAGGTTTAGGCTCCAACAAGTTCTCATAGTGGTGAAGTAATATAAGATTTTTATATGGTTGTATAAAAAGCTTTTGATCAGACTAAACAACATTTTAAAATTGTTATGGGAGACTTTAATACTAGAATTGGTAAGCAAATAAAAAATGAAAGTGCTGTAGGTAAATTTAGTTATGGTAATAGAAATGAGAGAGGACATAGACTTGTGGAGTTTGCAAAAAAAAGAAAAACTTTATATTATGAATACTTTTTTTTTTTTTTTTTTTGAGAAAAATGTTAAAAGGAAATTGACATGGAAGCATCCAAATGACAGAACAGAAGAACTGGATTATATTTTGACTAACAGAACATACATATTTCAAAATTGTAATGTTCTTTATAAATTCAATACAGGAAGTGGTCATCTTTTAATAAGATTAAGATACGTGTTAATGCAAAACTAGAGACAAAAATTAATAAGAAAAACAATATTTACAGTTGATATAAGAAAATATAATTGTGAACTAGCAACGAAAACTGTAGCAGAGAATAAAAGTTTTAAGAGTATAAAACAACATTTTGGTATTAGTAGAAAACTTATATCTGCAAAAAGAAAAAAAAATGCAACTATTACTAAAAAGAGAGATGACATCATGAAATGAGTAGAAAGTACTAAAAAGAGAGATGACATCATGAAATGAGTAGAAAGTCTATCAAAAATTATAATAAAGAATAAGTATCTCTACATATATTATAGCTTCTGAATTGCCCAGAATTTTAAACGAAGAAGTGAGACGTGCAATTAAATTTATGAAGAATGGAAAAACTCTAGGTAATGATAGAATTATAATCGATATCTTAAAAGAAGCAGGTGAAGAAATAGAAAAAATTTTGGCAATGTTATATACCAAATGTCTAAATGATAAAGATGTACCAGATGATTGGAAGAATGCAGTATTAATATTAATATTTAAAAAAGGTGATAAAGAAGATATTAGAAATTTACAGACCTATCAGGCTTTTATTAGTTTTATACTATTTTTTTACCAAGATAATTACAACTTGTCTACAGAGAACATTGGATTTCAACCAACCAAGAGAACAAGCTGGATTTAAATGGTTTTAGTACAGTAGATCATATCCAAGTATTGAGAGAAATTATAGAAAGAACCAATGAATACGAGTTGCCATTATGCTTTGGATTTGTAGATTATGAAAATGCATTTAATTCTATAAGCATTTCTTCAGCGATTAAAGCATTGGATTGTCATGGTGTAGACCCAGGATATTGCAATATTCTGAAGAATATTTATAAAATGCAACAGCAACAATTACATTACATAATGATACTAGGAAAGTTAACATTGAGAAGGGTGTAAGACAGGGTGATTCCATATCTCCAAAGCACTGCTGAAAGAAGTATTTTGTGGATTAAAATGGGAAACTAAAGGAGTAAAAGTAAATTATTTAAGTCATTTAGATTTTGCAGATGATGTAGTTGTTTTTGAAAATAATGCTTCAGAGCTCCAGGAAATGTGCAACAGTTATCAAATGAAAGTAAAAAAAATGGGACTAAAGCTATGTGTTAAAAAGACTAAAGTGATGTTCAATGAATTTTCTCAAATGATGAAAATAAAGATTAAGTATGATGAGTTATAAGAAGTTAACAACTATAAATGCCTTAGTCAAATTGTTACTACAGATGGAACTACAATGGATGAAATTAATCATAGAATTAAACTTGGATGGAGTGCTTTTGGTAGAAATAACTCAATACTAAAAGGAAATATGCCTATGTATTTGAAAAGGTTTTTAATAACTGTGTTTTACCAGTACTCACTTATGGATCTGAGACTTGGATACTTAATAGAAGTGCAATACAGAGATTTCAGATCACTCAAAGAAGTATGGAGAATTGCATGTTAGGAGTAACAAGAAGGGATAGAAAATGCAATATATGGGTAAGAGAACAAACTGGTGTTACTGACATTATTGAAAGAATTAAAAAACTGAAGTGAAGTTGGGTTGGATATATTTATAGAAGAGATGATAATAGATGGACAATTGAAATGTTAAACTGGATTCCAAAAAATTGTAAAAGACTTAGAAAGAAACAACATGTGAGATGAATAAAATAAGAAAGTGTGCATGAAAGTAGGCTACAATCTAATGTTCAGCTTGATCAGTAAATTAGGAATCCCCACCAGTCTTTAGAAAAGATCCCCAATCTTTTCATATCCTTATTGAAATATTTTTCTATTTCAGTAAAGAATATTTTTTGAAAAATCAAAATCAGACCATCAGCATAGGTGAATTTTGTTTCTGGAAGATCAATGATAAATATATGACTTTTCTGTAAAATTTTATATCTACTATAATTTATTGTTTAATATTATTGATTTTCTTTTTCTACTGAAAAGCATTTTATTGAGTAAATTAATGTTTTTCATGCATTTAAGAATTATAGATTACTTTTCTAAACAGCATCATAAGCTGAAGTTAAATCAATAAAAGTAGCACTAGTTTTTAATTTATCTTGAAATAATTTTTCATTGTGAGTGGTTAATGACAATATTTATTCCAGCAGCTTTCTTAGTTCTAAACCCAACCTTCTTTCTAGATAGGTGGTTTTCAACTATTGGCAAATTCTTGTTAATACAATCCTTTCAAAAGTTTTCAGGAACACGTAACAATGATTTGCATGATAAATTTATTTCTGGATTTGTTTTTAAAACTATTTTACTTTTATACCAAATTTTGGAATAATTTCTGTATGAATTATGATAATGAATAGTTTTATCAGCTGTACTAGAGATTTAAATCCTAAATTTCCTTACAAATTCTGGAAGTGCACAATCTGCTTTTGTGGCCTTTCCTGATTTAAGTAAATCAAAGTCAAATTCAAATTCGCCAATGACTATTGGTTTTATCAGACAGATTTTAGAGAAACATTGTAAAAGAGAATCTTGCAATTATGCTTTTTCTCCTTCTATGAATGATCTTATTTTAAAAGTCTGATATATACAATTGGCAATCTTATTAGAATTGACAAGTCTTCTAAAGATATTTTTACACCCATCAAGATTACATACAAGTGACTAAGACTTATTATTAGATCTTGTAAAGTTTTTCACATGGTCTCTCTCTCCACTTCTTTTCTGACATCATTCAGAGCGTTTATAAACTTGTTAGCAATTCCCACACCTTTAATAAACAAAAATAGACTATAAAGATCATTAGATTTTTTTCCAATCTGGAATGAATTGTTTTTGATATCCACAAAAATTATATTCTTTACCAAATGTTATTATGAATTTGTTAAATCTATCGTAATAAGGGAGAAATGTATAGATTTTATTGATATTCTGTTCAAAACATCCAGTACATCAACATTAGTAAGCTTCTTTAAATCGCATCTCAGGATAACTGTCAACTATATAAATATGAATTCTAAGAGTGATTAGACTTGTTTAATGTTGACTATGGAAGAAATAAACCAATATCATTAGTTCAGCAGGCAAATATGAACCATTTTTTTGTTGGGATAAAACAAAAATCAGTTGTTTCTGATTATCAACAGCCTGAACAGAATGTTTTTTCTTGCTTTGCATCAAAAAAAAAAAAAAGATCATGTTATTTAAATCCATTTACTCTAAAAATTGACAATGAGAATTGAAATGTCCTATAAATACAAAAGGTGTGCAAAGATCTGGAAAATAAAGGTAGTGCCAATTTGTATTAAGAGGTTTGTAACTATAGCATTGTGATTGCAAAATCATTTTAACTATCTTCAATAAAAGTTATGTGTTTTTCAAGATGATTTGAAGCTAAAGTAGTCAAACCATGTTTAGAATGCATTTAGTCAAAAAAAGTTTTAAGAACATGTGCATTATTAGATAACAACATTATGTTGTGCTGATTTAATTTATATATTTCCATTTTTGATTTTGATATTATTCAAAGTTAATTTTATTATTTTCCAAGTGGAGAGAAAATAATTCTGTAAAGGATAAATTCAGTATTTAAACTATTCTATATTTGCCATAACCATGTACTTACTTCACATTAATAGTTTTATTAAGTATTTTCATTAACCAGAAATTCATCAAGATGAAGTCTGATTTCCATAAAAAGACACTTTATTTTGCAAATTAATTTTCAAAGTGGCCATAGGAAGGCTGAAAGCATTAACCCCATTCTTAATGAATAAAAAAGTGTGTGAATTAAATAATTATATATAATGGGGGAGGGGGCACCTTTTAGATTGTTCAAATTAATTAAAGATCAATGGTAATAGCTTTAGTATTTTAAAGTGTCATAGCATCGGCCGGGACGTGAACCCGCAACCCGGGCAACTGCCTGCAAGTGCAAAGCAGTCGCGCTGACCTCTCGACCACCAATGCAAGACAAATAGCTTTAGTATTTTATACAATATTTACATATATTTTAATGAATAGGGTTAGGACTTAAATGGAAGAAAATGACATTTAAGAAATATTCAGAATAATTTCATTTTGAGAGAAGAATAGAGAATAATTTACTTATTGTATCTCAATTGGTTGAAATATATTATAAGAAAAATATATCTTTATTTATTGCAATTTTAGATATAGTAGATAGAAGTAGATTGTGGCAATGTCTTGAAAATAAAGAAATAGAGTTAAGGTTGTTAAGAATAATAAAAGTTTTTATAAAAATAATTTTTATGAATACCAGTTGAGGGATATAAATCATTGGAAATTAAATGCAAAATTAACTTTAAAATGAGATGCCAATTGTCATTTTTATTATTTACTTTGTTTATAAAAAAACTGGAGGTTGTGTATTAGGAATAAGTTAGGGAATTCCTACAATTGGAACCAAGAGGATATATAATGTGTTTATATTTTTTTATTTTGCCAAAGATATGGCATTTTTTGCAAATAGTACAGAAAATATGAAATTGTTATTAAAAAAGTAAGAGAGTCAGGATAAAATATGAAAAATATACTAAGCAAAAATAAGTCTAAGATTATAGTAGTTAATGGGAAGGGTAAAACTGCATATTATAGAAAATATTTGTCTTGGAAGAATTGGAGAAATATAAATATTTAGGCATTTTGTTAAATGAAAAATAGAATCTTACAAATAATTGGGAATTAGAATTGAAAAAAAATATATAATGGGTTTGATTTCTCATGTAATAAATAGAAAATATATAAAATTATTTGGAAAGAAATGATGGTGCCTCTTTTAACAATTGAAAATGATGCATTTTGTACTAGCCAGAGAACTCAGAAATTTTTAAATAGGGTACAAAAAAAGTAGATAGATAAGTAATTGGGTAATGAATTGTGAATAACAAATTAAATTGTCAAGATAAAATAAAGTAATTTCTTTTAATGAAGAAAACCAAAAATAGATTTAGAATATTTGGAAAATTTAAATATATAAATAATAAGAAATTAGTAAAAATAGTGTTTAATTTAATTATATGGAAGAACAATAAACAAATTAATTGAATAAGATTTTATAATATGCAATGTTAATAAATAGATGGACATTTTACTTCCATATTTATATAAGAAATAGGATAAATGTATTCAGACTGTACTACAGATACATAATTATAAGGGGAGAGAAAACGAGTAGATAAGTTGATTAGGAAAAAAGTTGTGGAAAATGAATATAATTTTTAAAAAATCGTTTATAATTGTATAAGAATAAAAATTATATAAAATATGAAAGAATGTATGATAATACTAAAGGATGCTTATAGTTATTTTAGGCAAAGATGGAAAAATTTTACAGTAAAAAAAAGAGGATAGAAACGGAATAAGGATTTGATTATAAATATAGTTTATGTGAAAATCGGAGAGTGTGGAACATTTATTTTTGAAGTATAGGATGTTGAAAGAGACCAAGATAAAATGAACAGTGACAAAAAATTAAAGGTAAAGAGAATCAAAAAGATAGAAATATTATGATTTCTGTCTAAATCTTTACAACAAATTGGAAAATAAGAGGACAGAATAAGAGAGCTATCAAAACAATTTTTATTAAAATGGAATAGGAGAACAAAAAAAAATGAAGAATTATAGAAAGAATTAGATAATAATGAATAATAATTAGATAAGATTATTATGGTATGTAAGGATTTTGGAGGAAAAGAATGTTTAACTTAATTATCAAGTTTCAGTGAAGTGAACCTTTATACAGAAACTTCTGGTTTTGTTTAGGGAGAAATTATTTTGCATCATAACACATTATAATTATAAGAATATATATATAATAAAAATATATAAGAGAATATTATTTGTAATATTTAAAATAAATTAAATTGTGCAATTTTAGAAACATGCTTTTGGCTAGATTGGCATTGAATTGATGTAAATTAAAATATACTTCTAATATTGCAGTCTCTTTTTTAATTTATGATACATTCATTACATATTTATACTAATTTAATTCAATGTTTACAAAACATAGCTTCTCATCTTCACATCACACTAATAAATATCCTTATTTCACAAAATCCATCACACACATGAATTCTTTCTAAAAACTTTTACAATCTTTTGAAGTACAATTTAAAACTTCAGCTATCCATTTACTATCATCGCCTTCAGCCATAAGACCAGACCAGCTCTATTCCAACTTCTCAATTCTTTCAATAATATTATGATACTTGCTTGTTTTGTTGCTCAAATATTTTGCTTTTGATCGAGTCTTGTCACACCCAATGCACATCTTTCCATGCTTTGTTGAATGGTCTCAAGTCTCTGTATTCTTCTGTTAAGTTTCAAATCCATATGTAAACACCAGTAAAATACATATACAGTATTAAACACCATTCTTTTCAAACACATAGCATATTTCCTTTTAACATTATTACTTTTACCAAAAGCATAACATTGATGTTTAATTCTATGATTAATTTAATCCATTATAAGTCCATCTATATTAATAATCTGATTAAGATATCTGTGGTTATTAACTTATTCTAATTCATAATTATCAATCTTTATTTTCTTCTACCGAGAAAATTTGTTGAACATTACTTTAGTTTTTTTAATAATTACCTTAGTCCTACTATCTTATTTCACCTAATAACTCTTGCAATAGTTCCTGAAGCTCTGAAGCATTATTTTCAAAAATAACAACATCATTTGCAAAATCTAAATGACAAGTTTTCCATTTATTTTTATTCTCTTGGCTTTCTATTCTAATTTACAAAATATTGCTTTCTAAAACTGCTTTAAATTTTTTTAGAGATATGATATCACTCTGTCATACATGCTTATCAATGTTAATCTTCTTAGTATCACCATGTAATTTAATTACTGTTATTGCATTATGATAAATATTCTACAGAATATGACAATATTCTGAGTCTATATCTTGATGAACCAATGCTTTAATCATTGTAGAAATGCTTATAGATTCAAATGCATTTTATTAACCTACAAATATAAGGTATAATAGCAACTTATATTCACTGGCCTGTTTTTATAACTTCTCTCAATACTGGAAAATGATCCACTTTGCTAAAACCACTTTTAAATCCAGTTTAATCTTTGGATTGGTTTGAATTCAATGTCTGCTGATAAATATTTTGTATAGAACTGAGAAAAGACTGTAATTTCTGTCATCTTCTTTATCGTCCTAAATATCAATATTAGCACTAAATTCTTACATCCATCAAGTATATCTTTCTCATTTAAATATTTACTATATAATTTTGCCAACACTTTTTCTATTCCTTTACTTGCTTCTGTTAAGATGTCAATAATTATTCCATTATTTCCTAGAATTTTTCTCTTCTTCATAAGTTTAATTGAAAGTTTTTACATCTTAATTTAAAATTCTTGGCAATTCAGAGTGTAGTAATAGTCATAGTTACTCTATTTTCTTGTTTTTTATTATCATAAATTTCTTCAAAAAATTCTTCTATATACTTAATGATATTATTCCTCTTTTTAAGTAATAGTTTTATATTTTCTTCTTATTGCTGAAATAATTTTTTGTCCATTATCAAGGGTTTATTTTATAGTTTTTAAACTTCAGATCTCTTCTGTAGCTTTCTTTGCCATTCATAATTATTTTTTCTTACCATTAATAACTTTTTTTCATACCATTTTACAGTCCAGATAAATAGATTATTCTTAATGGATCATTTTAAAATATTTTCTTTTCTTCTTTTCTTCACAAATTGTCGTCTCAACTGAAAACTTATTGGAGAATTGCTTTTATTTTTTTTTACCTGCTATTTTTAATTGCAGCTCTTAATAGATTACTCTTATTGATATCAGTTAAGTTTGAAATATCTATCAATACTTTAAAATGATTAGCAAGTTCTAATCTAAATTCAGAAGACTGTTTCGGAAGATTAAGAGTATGTCAATATTTGTCTTTTTTAATAATTTTCGCTTTTCTAATTAGTATTAACGTATCTTACTTCTTACTAATCAATTATCAATTCCTGTATCAAATCTATTAAGAACATTATAATCCTGAAATATTTTGTGTAAGTCAAAATATAATCCAATTCTGTTATATTTTCATTTGGATGTTTCCATGTTCATTTTTGATTAGTATTTTTTTCAAAGAAAGAATTCATAGTATAAAGAGTATGTTTTTTTCTTGCAATTTTCACCTGTGTCCTCTCTCATTTATTTCACAATAGCCAAATCTCTCCTCAGCACTTTTACTTTTCAATTATTTTCCAATTCTAGCATTAAAGTGCTCCCATGACAATTTTAAAATAATGTTTGATATGATCAAAAATATTTTATATCTCTATATAAAAATATTTTAATTATTCATCACAATGAAAATTTGTTGGGATATAAATCAGAATTATTTCTATCCAGTTTCTTTCACTTGAGTTGAAAAACTAATTTTGCCACTCTGTTGCTAATCTCTATATCCATTTTTTATTTATAATAAATTCCCCCCTCTATTTGTGCTTCCCATGTTCATACCAATATATACATGTATTACATAGATGTATTTATTAACATTAACATACACCCATATATATAAATAGACACATTGATAAAGTAAATGTGTGGTGATATGTATAAAAAATGTTATACATTTACATTTGTCTACACACATACATTAAGATTAAATTTATACAACAATATTTGGTAAACAAACATTCAAAAGTTACATGTTATCAGATTAAATACATAGTAACACAATAAAATAAATAGAAAATAAGCAAACAAATATTCATCAAAATGAGTCAGAGAAAAATAATAAGCAAAAAAAAAGTAATAAAGACAAAGAAAGATGTTAACCAGTATCACTAAATAGTAAAATAATATCACACATTAATTTTGGCATCTCTCCATGTTAAAAAAATAATAGCTAAAAACAGTATCTTTAAATCACATATTAATTAATTCATTAAGCATTATTTATTTTTTTTAACCATATAAAAAAGAATGGTGTTGAAAGAAACTGTACAGAGTCACAATCAAGCAAAATAATAATCATTATAATTATTTCAGAAATAATGAGGGAAAAGGGGGAAAAACTTAACAATAGAACGATGATTCAGTTCTTGAAAAATTTCAAAACGTAATAAGAAACATTATAAATCACAATCAATAAAGAAAAATATAATTAACTAAATTGATAACTATGTTTATACAAATATAGATGTCACTACTGATATAACTTGAAACAAAAGCAATTTTATGATATATTTATCTGTGGCAAAACTTCAAAAAAATCATTAATTATCATCTATTATCTTTTGATCCTCATACTTGTATTTACTTATCTTAATCTATCTTTAAATAAAGAACATAACATATATGATCTACATATATGTGTATTCTTTACTCATGCTTTAGTTAAAAAAAAACAAAAACACAACATCAAGTTTATAAACATTAATGTAATGATTCTCAACATTCTTTCCTTCTTTCTGCATCATTTATATGAAATAACTCTTTAAAAAATTCACTACTTCTTTATACTTTTCTCAATGCTGTTAATTAATTATCTGATAATTTCTACTGTCTTCAAGCTATAAAACACAATTATGCTATTTCATTTCTTGTTTACTTACACATATGAACAATAAACATTCTGATATTTTTATTTATACGCACACACATACATTTTAAACAAATTAAAACATAAAACATTAAAAATATAAAAATATTATGTAACAGAAAATATGTGTGTGTATGTAAGTTAAAATACCAAAGTAAAGTTGCTGTATGAATGTGTAAATAAACAAGAAATAATGTAATACAATTTGTATTTTACAACTCTAAAGAAGATTTCTAATCACTTAATGCTGTTAGACAATTTGAAACTGTTAGACAATTTGATAAAGAACATTTGAAAAATGCAATCGAAAAATGAATTTTTTTGATTCTTAACATACTGAAATTTATAACAAATTTACAGACTGCCCATAGTGAACTTGCAATAGCTCCTCAAGTTCATGACCCAATTACAAATTGATGTTTTCTTGCATATCAAATACTTCAAGAATTATATGAAAAAAAATAATTGTTTTTTTTTTTTTTTAATAATGTTACATCTTTATAATTATTCACTGTGACAAGTGCAATCCATCAAAAATGTAATAATTTATCATATGTATGTTAAAAATAAATATAAAAAAATACTATTAAACACTATAAAATTCATATCAACTTTCTTGAATCTCCAGACCATTTTTTTACATATGTTTATGCTATCTAATGTGAATATTTTGATTGTTCCATCTGGCAATCATATTCAAACAAATATCTGTTTTTGAGAGTAAAAAAATAACTATGTCAAATTGACATAAAACAAATACAAAAGAAACATTATGACTAATATGACAAACAAATCCAGGCATTTTGTATATCAGAAATGATATACAAAATTTACTGTTTAAATCCAGACTTCCCACTAACTAATGAGGGAAAATTCAAAAATGTTTATTTATTCATATCAAAAAAAATTTGTGATTTCTGTTGAGTCTGGCTAAGTTATTGTGCCTCACAGATTTCTCTTTTCAGTGATAGAAATAATAAAAATATCAATAGTAATAAAGTAAGAAACAATGGTGATATTATAAATCTATTTTTTCCTAAATAGAGAAACATAGAATGTGCAAACTTTACTTGATACAAACGCTTCATAACCAGGATAGGGAATTACAATGATGGATAAGAAATTGTCAAGATTTAAGATTGATATAACTGCTCTTGAAACTCATCTTCTAAAGGCAAAGTTTCAATAGAACATATGAATAAATACAAGAATTTTGGAAAGGCAAGTCAGTCAGTGGAAGAAGAATGCATGATATTGGATTTGCTTTGAATTCAAATTTAATATTTTCTATTGTTGGAATTCCTCATTGTACCAATTAAAGGCTAATGGGTTAAAACTCACTTTGCACAAAGAACCTGGTCCTCATTTTATTAATATCTATGCTCCAAACTTAAGATTCAGATAATTCAGAGAAGGAAAAATTTTATTCCCTGATGGATAGCATTATTACAGTAATAGTATTAAAAGACTAAATTCATCTTGAAGATTTTATTGCAAGTATTGGTATAGAAAGTAGATTTTGGCCAAAAATTATTGGAAATAATTTGATTAGTGCTGTAAATTCAAAGGGTTTGTTATTATTGAATTTATGCACAAAATATGGGTATTATCACAAACATTTTGTTTAGGTGGAAAAAACATTATAAAAGAACATAGATGCATCCATCCTCAAAACAATGATATTTAATAAATTACATTATAGTGAGGAATCAGAATATAAGAGAAGTTCATATGAGTGAGCACTTACAAGCTCAGATTGTAGAACAGTTCATGGATAGTTGCATTAAAAAATAGATATTATTCCAATCATATTTTCATGATAAATTGGTGATTGTTCTTTAGAAAAATCTACTATATGTACTAAATTTCAGCAACTATTAAACATTAAAATTGTTAATTTGTATCTTCAGAACTGACATACTATAGAAGCATAGAATTCTTTAAACAATGTTTTGGAAGCAAATCTATTCTGATTAAGAAAAAACAATCATGACTGGTTATTAATAGTAATTTAATTAAAAAGAAACATGGGGCATTTTCTGCTTGATAGAATAATAGATTAAATGTGGAATTTCATAAAAATTGAAGGCAGAAGTTCAATGACTGATAAGGATGCTTAAAAATGATTGCTGGGTTAAAATTGAAAAGAAGTTGCAGACATTCGCTGACTGTAGTCATTCTAGATCTTTTCTTGATGTATAGAAAGCAATATATGAACTTGAAAATTCTATTATATCCAGCAATGCAAAGTTTCTTATACAATGAAAATGATATTTTGAACAGGTAGAAGGAATATTTTGATCATCTAAAATTTGAAAAATGATACAAGAAATGAGATGACAACTTTTAATGATATATTCATTTTATCTAATTTAGAATTAGACAAAGTTATCCAGCTTTGTGAAATCAAACAGCCTTTTGTTTCCCTAAAAATGGAAAGGATGTAAGTCCTGATGTAATACTCAGAGAAGTTTTAAAATATGGTGGTATGTTAACTTCAAAAATATTGGAATTTTTTTATGAATATATGGACCCATAAAGTGGCGCTGACTGATCTTAAGAAAGCTTTTACTATTTTCCAATTTTTAAAAAGAAAAGATTGCAGTAATTATTATGAAATATCATTATTATCCAATACAGCAAAGTTATTTTCAAGAATTTTATTCAATACATTGCTTTCAGTTATAAGCTTATGGTTACTAGAGATTCAATGTGGTTTTAGAGAATAAAAAAGTTCTATAGACCTGCTTTTACTGCTAAGCAAATGCATTAGAAACAAAGGGGTGATTTGTATATTGTTTTGATTTGGTCAAGATATTTGATTCAATTAATAGAACAGACCTATGACAAGGTTTGAAATTAATTGGTTGTCCATCAAAATTTATTCATATTATACAATTTCTATATGATGGGATGAGAGGAAGTGTTATAACAACAGATAGAAAATCTAAACAGGCAAAACTCTCCATATAGTAGTATCACTCAGTGCCAACCAGAGTAATCAATGGATGCCAGAAGGCTTGTGCATAAAATCCTTATCTAGTGCCTACTCATCCAATATCCCCAGACTAGTTTCTGGCTTGTGGCCTTCGTCAGTGAGGAGCTTTGGGATTTTATGCACAAGCCTTCTGGCATGTATGGAGAGTTTTGCCTGTTTAATAAGTTATGTGCTAGCATAAGAATTTGAAATAAAAACTGTTGTTAATCAAAGATGTATACCTGTTCCAACATCATTTTTAATTTTTATGACATTAGTCTTAGGAATTGTTTATAGGTGTCTTAATCAAAGTGGGATGATACAAATTTAATGGTGGAATTTTTAATTGGAATTGATTAAAAACTAAAACGATAACTTTTTCTTGGATTCTGGATTTACAGTATGCTGATAATTGTGCTATTTTTTCCAGTTCAAAAGATGATTTAAACAATATTCTTAATGTTTTGAATTGTAACAGGTTTATTAATTAACATTCAAAAAAATGTAAGTTCTTTATCAACAACTTTTAGCTTGGATAGTTATCAACTTGTAAATGTAAATCAGTTTAAATATCTTGATAGTTTTATAAATAGAAAAGTGGACTTGATATTGAGGTACAACATGGATTCCAATGTTCTGCTGCTGTTTTTAATGAATAAAAAATAGAATATTTCATTACAGGAAAAGAGCTATTATTTAATCTAACTTATTGAAGTGAGTCTTGGACTCATTATCAATGCAATATAAAGATATTAGAAAAGTTTAATTTAAAGATGTTCTGTAAAATTTAGATCATAAAATCAATCAATATGTTCTTCAACTTGTTGGATGTGATACTATTAAGTCCATTATCTCAAAGATATTCTAAAAAAGTGCAATGTCAATTATTTCCATTAGGAATATATAGCAGAGAATAGAATACATTTCAGAAAGTTTTATGAAGAAGAAAACATTGTAAAATATCAAGTAAACAGAAAAATGTATCTTCATGTTTTGTGTATGAACATATTTGTGTTCACTGATTGGATTGTACAGTCATCACAAAAATCATTACTAATAATTTTTTTTCGCACTTACCTTTCTTTTCCTTTTTTGAAATTGGAATAGACATACTCATTTAGGAACTTTATTATTATCATTATTTGTTGATTAATGTAAAACCAGGTGTGATTAAAATTCTAGATATGTTCTATGCGTGAAGTATTTGTAGTTTACAGATTGGTTTGTATAGTTAATACAAAACTCATTAAAGTTTTTTTTTTTTCTTGCCTTTCTTTTCCTTTTTTTTTTTTAGTTGGAATGGAAATAATCATTTGTGAGTGGCTGTTTATTATCATTATTTGTTGATTGGTGTAAAATCGGATATGGTTAGAATGATAGATTTACATTATTTTTCTTTATCTTCTTCATCATGGTAATCTGTTGTTGTTTTTTTATCTCATCTCTCTCTATGTGTGTCTATGTTAATAAATAAGCTTTTCCAGAGTATGAAATTTTATACATAAGAAAAAAAATGAAAATGACCTACTTTATTTATCAAGTACTACCAACATATATAACTAAATTAATTATTATTATTATTCCTCTGATTATCTCTCTATTTTTTTTTTACACTATTATCTTCATTCACGTTAGAAGAGGGCCTAACTATCATGAGCCTATCATCTTGTACTCATCTCCCTGCACTGGCTCAATTTCTTTGTGCAATTATATTTCCATATTTAAATAATTTTCAAATGATTTGCTACTCGGGAGGTCATATGGCACTCTCGCATCAGAAATTACCTAACTAAGCTACGAAACTCGTTTCTTTAGCTATCGAATCCGCCATCCTATTATTACATTAATCCACGAGACATTTTAATACTTGAATCACAAATATAGCAATTCTACCTTCAATGTTTTTTTTTTTATATATAACTTTATTTTTCTCTCCTAGAATTAGAATAACCAATGAATGAATAAATCTAGATCTAAAATCCAATCAAAAATACAATATTCGGTGTATAACATTCAATATCTATATAAAGATATTTTATCTGCTGATTGCTATTAATACTTGTGTTTACCCCATATATATATTAAATTAATCTATTTGCCAATAAAAAATTAAGAACATATACAAATAAAACAAAAAAACATTTCTTTTTAAATAAATACTTAATAGACATTACGGAGAAATAAAAGAAATTAATGCATAACGTAAAGTTTTAAAAACTTAATATATCAGATTCCCCGCCCCCTATTGAAAGCACTTAAGTCCGAACAATCAAACACGTAATACTGTAAGACATCAAAAACAGTAGAATCAACACTGTCATTTTAATTACAATTTCATAGGATGAGCTATCTATGCATTTGGAGAATATTTAATTCAAGCCAAATTAAATCTTTATTTTTTACTAACCTTTATTATCATTTCATTCGGCTTGTTTAATAAATCTGACACTCCAGACTTCATAGAAAACAGTGTGGCGTAAAAGTGAGTTTCGTCAGACACATTTTCTATTAAGTGAAGCAGAAAATGTAATAACTTTCGAACACAGCTAAATTTGGATAATTTTTTTTTATAATATCGGAGCTTGATTTTTCTACTCTTTTGTTTCAGATTTATTTTTAAATATAATTTATGACTAATACAATAAACATGACATTCGTTGGATGAAAGTAAAATAAATATGTATACTAGTTTAAATTATTTAATATCATTTATTTTAATTCATCTGTTTATAGAGTAAAAAAAAAAAATTATAAAAGTGGGTTAAAGAAAGAAATCACGTGTAAGATGGATGAGATAAAAAATGTTTCCACGCAAATGAGGTGGAGAGAAGCAATGGATTAGAAAAACAATCTTTTCAACTAAAATGCTTTATATTTAAAAATAATAATAATGATTCCCTGGAGGATAGATGGAAATAATTAGATAATAGAAACTAGGATTAAATGATATCAGATGATCATTGGTGGGTGATCGTTTTGTTAATGTTTACCTACCTCTAAAAAATTAAATTTACCATCTGAATATAAAAATTTAACACTACAAATTTTGATAATCCTTTTATATTATTAAGAGGTATGTAAAAGTATGCGTCAAAGTAATATATATATATTCATTTCCCTTAATAAGTGAAGCTGATAATGCACTCAAAAACTATACACCCATATCTTCTCAAGTATATTTTATTCTTAATCCCTAAAAGTCTATTTGACACCCAATTCAACTACAATAGTTTACATATATTGGCATGATATTAGCCTAGCTATGATCATTGTACATTCATTAAGTCCCCTAAGCATGTTTTCTACTAGATGTTGAAAAACATTATAACTGAATTTTCAGTTCTCTTGTAAGTTACTACCAACTTTTGAAATGAAGCAAGGTAATTTCTCCCAATTCCTGTTCTGTTAGACTCAAATGAGAGTTCTGATAAAATCAGATGTAATATCACACTTGGATTTTCTTATATCATCTTACAATTAAGCACTAACTTGTTATAGGTATTTTCTTTCAGGACATTAAAATTATCTCATGTCTATAAAGGCTTCTTATTTTATATACACTTGACAGACATAAAAAATTTGATTTAATGATATTAAAAAAAACAGAAAATATTATTAAATTCAGGAAAATAACTGCTTCAGTATTATATCATTCAAATTTTTAAAAAAAGGGAGAAAAGATTCATTTTTATTATCATTTTCAAACATTATCAATCCATTAAAAGATTGTTTTCTTAAAACAATTTCTTCAATTCAAAGCTTTTCCACACCACTTCAGTTAATATCCATCAATCTATATATAATAAAAGAGTATCACCATTCACTTATACCCTGTCTTCAACACAATCCAACCAATGTTTCAATCAAAAATTATTAGGCATTTTGAAAAGTAGACTTTTTTTTTTTTTGATCTTAAATTCAGAAATAAAAATCAATAAATTTAACACACTGTGTGTTGTGAACAAAACAATCAAGTTTATTGAATAAGTTAACAATCATATATATATATTGAAGCATTTTGCCCGTCCGACTAGGTCTCTGTTACACATAAAATGCGTGAGTTGATCAAGTTATGAAAAAAGAAGGAAGTTTCATTCCTATTTCTAAAAACATAACTATATTTCTTGATCAACTCTACCTAGTAATTGTTACGATTTACGCTGTCGATGGAATCAGCCTTTATTTTTTTTATAAGGGTGCCAGGATTCATCATAAGAATTCGCTGAAATCTGTCGCATCACGTCTCGAAAATTAAAAAGAAAAATGTTTTTAAAAGAATCGGTATCATACCGTAACTAGAGTTATTTTCTAGATATTACTATTCCTGGAGCTTAGTCAACACATATTGGAAAAGGTAAATTATATTTTCAAATCCTACTAAACTAATATTAATAAATTTAATAATAATCATCAATAACGTACAAGGAAAAGTTGATATTAGAAATAAATATTTTATTCTAACAAATTAAAATGTTTAAAGAGAAATTCCTAATTAATTAAAACTGGAGAGAACACACGCTAATCCAAATAATGAATCAATTAATAAAAAAAACAGTTAAAGTTCTTAGGTAACCAAGAGGCTCTTGAACAATAAAATTAAAGTCTCTATCAGGATTCTATTATAAGTTTATTTTTAAGAATGGTTTGCTGACAATTTAGTCACAATCGGGAATAGTTAATCTTAACTTACCGGTAAGTTTAGCGAGAAGATTGTAGATTACTATGCATAGTTTTTTTTTTTTTTGTGGGAGAACGAGCTTGGACATCAGTTATAAGTTGATCTTGATCTATCCTACTGGTTGGTCATGAAAGCTTTTCTGGTGTCCGTCTTCAGATACGATATCAGCAAAAGCTCGGTCCACTCCAACATGCAGAATTATTTCAGTGTAGAGTGGTCCTGGATATATGTTTTTGCTATCCAGGACCAACCATAGGAAAAACAGACAAAACAAGACATTGATCAAACTGGTCTCTTCCTTTTTATACTCTAGGTCCAGTTTTCAGACTTCTGCGCATGTTATTATTATCATGGCGTTTAGGTTTATAATCTTGTACATTCTTTATCATTTTTCAATTACAAAGTTCTCTTTTTTATAATGTTTTTTGGCCATCTTTAATTAGCTAAAATATTTTTCTTTTAGCCTATCTGGATTAGTAATTTGTGTCTTTTGTTCTCTCCAATTTTTACTTTTATTTTTAATTAGATAAAAAAAAAATATGGACGAAAAATTTAACTTTCATTGTATGTTTTAAAAAAATAAATTATACAAACTAAAAAAAAAATTAATTTCATCTTTTTAATAAGATCGTTAAATTTACTTTTTCCTAGCTTTTACCAAATGCCAATACATATATTTGTACCATATATAAATAAACAGTAGAATATATATGGCAATATCAGTTGCAATGATAAGAAAATATCAAATGGACATTTGCCCAGCAACTTCAAAGAAAAAAAAATGTTTTTATTTCACTAGCAACAAATTAATTTTACTTCTTTATCCATACTATTCAAATAAACAATTCAACTTAACAGTAAAAAAAATAGAGAAAAAATATCATTAGCATTTATTAGCAACAAAATAAATTTTTAATAAATATAAAATTGTTAATTATAAGGTATCCATTATTTTAAATTCCATTAAAAATATTGTTTCAAATAATATATGCTTTATAAAAATATTTCATTATAATGAAGTTCAATAATCATGACCGTTTAGAAAAGATTTACTTTAATATATCGCAGCCATAAAGATTTATTATTTTTTCAAGTTGCACTGGTTACATAAGTAGAAAATGATTTCAATTTTACAATAATTTAATTTAGCGATTATGGCATTAACCATTGAAGATATTTAATAACTGTCATGTCAATGATACTGTGAGTATATAGATAATTCAAAACTGATCATATCAAAGTTTTTAGCATTATGATAGATCTTATCTATACTATACAAAAATATTTTTAAATTGATAACTTGCAAAATTTTGTACTACTGTCTAAATCTTTTATTGCAACTTTCCATAAACTTTAAATTATATGGGTTTTTTTTTATATATTTTGTATATAAGCTTACTTATCATCAATCACCTATAATAATACATCATCCGACATTTCCTTGAACCTCTCCTTTTTAAATTCATATACCTTTTCTCCTTTCTATTTACATTTCTTTCATTATCTCTCTGTATCAATAACATGCCCAATCCATAATTTTCTTTTATAAATTTTTTCAAAACATTCACTTTTCACTCACATCTACATTCTTAATCTTATCCATTCAACTTATTTCTGTCATATCCTTCGAAATATATTGTTATAATGCTTTAATCCCTCATTTGCTCTTCAAAATTCTCCAAGTATAAGTGCCACCTAAATTATTTAATAACTTGTTAAGTCTAACTTCAATTATTTATGAAATGTTTATTTCTTTTAATAAAAGATAATTTTAATTCTTTTCTATATCTCTCTCAGCAATTAATTCAATTCTTCCTCCTATTTTAAGACTTGTTCTATTACAATCACTTTTATTTTCTCCCCCACCCCCCTTTCTTCCCCTTCCTTTAAATATCTTCATAATTTTATTTATATTCTGCTTATATTTTCATCTCATTTTCCTCTAATTTCATTCTCACCAGTATTTATTTAGCAATATTTCTAAATGAATATAATTTGTAATTATAATGATATATATTAACATTACATGACTTCTCTGATTCACATTTAAATAGAGAATTGGGAAATCATCTGATTCTAAATATTGTTATTAATTCTTTTTTCAATAAGATCAGATGACAATTAGCTTATAATTGACATTATTAAAATATATATTTGCTATATTAGCATCAGAACTCTATAGCTATATTACATAATGTTTGCATGTATAGTTTCATTTATAAATATAACTAGCCAATGTGTACCCACTTTTGCATAGTTTTATGTTGTGAATGAAATATTAGTTCATACATAAAAACAGACTACATCATATGGTAAATAAATAAATAGCATATAATATAGAATTGTGAATTATAATATATTACATCAATAAGATTCATCTACATTTTGTTTTTCTAATTATATCCCAAGTTCATACACACATAACACAACTCTGAACTAGCTAATATAGCAGCATACTATTTATAGTTACATATAATAAAAATAATAATTCCATGTAAATCAACACTAGCAATCTTCAGGATTTAGTTTTGTGTCTTGTTATAGTTATAGATGACTTTCTAATAAGATATAATAAAAATGGCAAAAGAAATTCTATCTTCTGTCCAAATCTTTGTTAGTAATAAATTAATTTAAAACTATTTTCCTGTGCCTTCAGGTACATTCATTAAGAACACATTGTCAAGTTAGGTTTGAAGGCTTGTTAAAGTAGAGTTATACACAAGCAACGTCATCCATATTTAAATGCAGTTCACCTCTTTACCATTTCGGTAGTTGAAAATTGTGTTTTTTATTTGTTTTAAAGTTTTTTCAGTTTGTTATTTATATATATAGAAATTTTTTTCAAAAGTTATTATTTATTTTTTGTTTTGTTTTATTATTTATATATTGTTATTTTATATATAGAATTATTATTATTTTTTTATTTTTAAAAAGTTATTTTGTTGATTAGTTTTTTGTAAATTTGTTATTAAAAGATTTACTTTTAAGAAAAATGTAACGTTGGAAAAACGTAAAATAAAAAAAATGGATTATATTTGTATTTCAAAATGTTTATATAATCGGGAAAAGGAAATTAAGCGTGCTGTTGTAGAATGTACTATATGTGATAGGGTATATCACTTGAAATGTTTAAATAAGACTAAGAAGGATGTAAAAGGTTTATGGTTATGCAGTCAGTGTATTAATATGATAAAAGAAGTGAGAAAAGTGTTTTCAAAGTGTAGATAGTCGAAGAATAGTGGGTGGAGAAAGTAATAGTGTAATGGAGATGATTAGTCAAAGAATAAATAAGATAGAGGAAGAATTGAAGGATGTAGAAGTAAAATTAAAATCATTAGAGATAAAATGTGAGGAGATAAAGGAATTATTGAGTAGGAATGATAAGGAAAAATAGATAAGGAGGACCAGAAGGTATTAGAAAATGTTATGGATGGAGCAGAAAAAGTAGATTATGAAACAGTATTGATAGGAGATTCACTAATTAGAGAATGTGGGGATATAATTGCAAGGGAAAATAGAAGTAGGTATGTAAGAGTATGTTTGCCTGGAGCTAGAATTAGGGATGTAGCAGATAAAGTTAAAAAACAAGGTAGTAGAGATGTATATGTTATGGTGGGGACTAATAATTTATTAGAATCATCAGAGAGAATAATGGATGAGTATGTAGATTTGATTAGGAATTTGATTATGATTAAAGGAAGAGTAGGAATAGTTGGATTATTACCAAGGTTTGACAAGAGTTATTTGTTAGATAGGGCATGTTCTATAAATGAGAGATTGAAAAAATTGTGTGAGAGAAATAATGTTATGTTTGTGGATGTGTGGGATTGTTTTATTGGAAAGAGAGAGTTATATAGTAAAGATGGGTTGCATTTAGGAAAACAAGGAAGTGAAGTTTTAGGGAGTTTGATTTATAAAGAATTTTTTTCGGGAAACTTATAAAGGGGGGTGGGTTTTTAAATTGTAATATTATTAAAAAGAATGGATGGAATATAAGAAGTAAGCAAAAGGAATTTGATTTTGATATAAATATAGATATGGAGAAGGAATGGGTTTGTAAAATTAATGGTAAGAAAGTAATTTATAAATGTAATGGAGAAGAAAGAATTAAAAGAATTTATAAAAGAGTAGTTAGGAAAGAAGAAATTGTTAAAATTGGGTTTTTGAATATGCAAGGTGGTAGGAAACCAGAAAAGTGGATGGAATTAAATAAAACAATTGAAAATGAAGAGCTTGAGGTATTAGCAGTAGTGGAAACACATTTAAGAGAAGAAGAAGAACCTATTTTGGAACAGTTGGTATGGCAGGGTATAAATAGAAAAGAAAAAGAAAAAAGGGGTGGTGGTATAGGTGTTATATCAAAAAAATATTTAAATATTGTTAAATGTCAAGAACACTTGTGGTTTGAAATAAGGTTGGGTAGACAAGAATGGATGGTGGCTATAGTTTATATAGCTACTGGAGATAGTCAAATTATATTGGAGTGGAATAGTAACATATACGAATGTTTAGTTAAGGATATACAAAGTTTTAAAGAAAAGGGGAAGAGAATAATGGTTATAGGGGATATGAATGGACATATTGAAGAAATTGATGATGTAGATAATAAAAATGGACAGCTTTTGAAGAATTTTTGTCAGAAAGTGAATTTGAGTATTGGAAATTTATTAAATATTTATGAGGGACAATACACATGGTCCAGAAATAATATATTTCACACAATAGATTATGTATTGGTAGAGAAAGAGGGAATAAATAAAATATGGAAAATTAAGGTATTTGATAATGAAGAAAAAGTATGCACTAGTGATCATAATTTCATTGTAATTGAAATGGTTAGTAATGTGATGGAGAATAGAAATAAAAGTAGAAATAATAGTGAAAGATGTGGATGGAGAGTGAATGATAAGAATAAGTTGGAAGAGTATAAAATACAAGTTGAAGAAATAATGGAAGAGTGGGTTGGGGATGAGTATAAGGATTGGTGTAAGGAAGTAGAAAAAGTTGCAAATAGGGTTTTAGGTGAGAATATTGAAAAGAATAAAAGTAATAAAAAAATTAAAATTAGTAAAAGTGTAAAAGAAAGGAAAGAAGCATGTAGAGAATATAAGTGTGCTATTAAGAATAAGGAAAGTGAAAAAGATATTAATGCTAAATGGGAAAAGTACTTAGAAAAGAAGAAGTTGGCTAAAATAGATATTTATAGAGAGAGAATGAAATTGAATAGTAAATTGTTGGAGGATATTAATAAAAGTGGAAGAGATGGAAGTAAAAAATTTTGGAATTATATTAAAAGGAGAAATGTAGGGGAGAGAGAGTTAGTATTACTAGATGATGAGGGAACTGAGTGTAGTTCTAGAGAAGATTTAGAGAGAATCTTAAATAGTTATGTAATGAATATAGAAAAGATGTTAGATGTGAATGATAGAATGTTAGAAAATATGAAAGAATATAGTAATGGGAATATTAGCTTTTCAGAAAATGAACTAAATGAGGTAGAGAAGAAATTGAAAAGTGGGAAGGCAAGAGGTTTAGATGGATGGGCAGCAGAGATGGTAATGAATTTAGGATATAGGGCAAAAGTAAAGTTATTATCCTGTTTTAATAAAATGGCACAGAATAGAGTTTTCCCAAGTAGTTGGAGTAATACAAGAGTAAGGTTATTATTTAAAGGAAAGGGTAAGGATCATAGAAAGTTGAATAATTATAGACCGATAGCGGTAACATCAGTTTTATATAAAGTTTTCTCGTATATGGTGGCTAGTAAAGTTGTAAAATGGATGGAAGGGAATAATGTAGTGGGTGAAATGCAAGGAGGTTTTAGATTAGATAGGCGTATAGGAGATAGTTTATTTGTAGTTACACAACTTATGGATATGAGTAGGAATGCAGATAAACAGTTATATATGAGTTTTATAGATATAGAGAAGGCATATGATAGAGTAAATAGAAATAGATTATGGATAAGTTTAGCAAATTTGGGAATGGATGAAGCTTTAATAGATATTATTAAGAAATTATATGAAAATAATTATTATATATATATCAATTAGAGAATATAGAATCAATTAAAGTTAAAAATGGTGTGGGACTAAGGCAAGGATGCCCTATGTCACCTATTTTGTTTGTGTTGTATTTGAGTGAAATGGAAAGAGCAATAGAAAGATTAGGAAGAGGGATAGAGATACCGTTAATAGGTAGTAAGGGAGTATATATTTTGTCAGGTCTTTTTTTTTGCAGATGATATATTTTTGTGTGCAGAAAAAAGAGAAGATATGGAAGTTATGTTGAGGACATGTGCAAGGGTGGGTAAAGAGATGGGGATTAAATTTAGTGAAGAAAAATCAAATATAATGATGGTTAATACTGAGGAAAGAGAAGATGTAGAATTTTTATTGGGAGATATTAAGTTAAGTGTGGTGAATAGATATAGTTATTTGGGAATTATTTTAAGTAATCAGAAAAATTATTTGGATGAATGGGAGAAAAAATTGATAAATGAAGCAAAGAAAAGAAAGGGATTGATAAAGAAATTAACAGTATTTTCATATAATAAATATGATGTAGCTAGAATTATATGGAAAGGAGTTGCAGTAGCAGGGTTAACATATGGTAATGATGCATTATATGTTAGTAAAAAGATATTAGATTATTTAGAAAAAGCTCAAAGGGAAGTAGGAAGACATGCATTGGATGCAGAAGTATGGACAGCAAGGGAGGCAATTCAAGGAGAAATGGGATGGTCAAGTTTTCATATGAGAGATGCAAAAAGTAAAATGAAAATGTTTGGTAGATTGCAGTTTATGGATAATAAAAGAATAGCTAAAATAGTATTTAATTGGGTTATGAGTAAAGGGCAGGTAACAAGATGGGTGAGAAAGGTAATGCGGTATGCAAAAGATTTGGATAAAGAATTTATATCAGTATATTTGTACAAAAGATGGGATGATTGTGTTAAGAGGATTATTGAGTGTTATAGTAGTAAGGAATGGGATAAAAGAATAAATTTATTAATAAAGACTAGGGAGTTAGAGAGATGGAGAAATAGTATGGAGAGTAAAAAGAGTTTAAATATATATAGAAATAAACAGAATATTAGGTGTGAGTTAATATATGATAATAGTAAGGAAAGTAGTTTATTGTTTAAGGCTCGAACGGGATCTTTAGCTACAAAAGAATATACATGTAAATGGAAAAATATGGGTGATTTATTTTGTAAATTATGTAAGGAAGGAATTGAAAATATTAGGCATTTGTTAATTGAATGTAAATGTTTGAAAACAGAAAGGGTACATATAATGAAGTTGTGGAAAAATAAATATGAAAAGAGTGATTATACAGAAAGTGAATTATTGGTTTTTATGCTGGGTTTGGGAAAAGATAAGGGGGATTTAGATATAAAGGTTATAGAGTTGACAAAAATTATGTTGTGGAAATGGGATAGAGCAGATTATGGGTAAATTTAGAGTGGGGAATGTAAAAGAAAGTGGCTAACAGGTTTATCTGGACATAATTGCTGAGATATTCTTGACTTCGTTTAAGGAGAAGCCATAATACATCACATCACCAGTAGCGGGCCAGAAGCAGACGACGCAAAGTTCCAGCCGCTAGATGGCGCTGTTCACCATGCATACGCACAGTAACCTTATGCCAAGTAGCTGACAGCACTATTGCCCGCTTGGTGGCGCTGTTAGCCATAGGTAAACCGATCCAGCTTACATTGTCTGTAAACAGCAATCACCCAGCAATCTAGCCCACTAGGTGGCGTTGTTTCCCCACACTATGCACGGAAAAAACGGCACCGGTTAGAAGCGATATTTATACTCGCTTGCTAGTTCCGGTTTACGTCCACGTTCTTAAAACAAACATAGCATGTAACGTGAAGGTGTGAATAATATAGAAAACCATAACTATTTAAATCTGCTTTAAAATTTAATATTCTTACATTGAGTTTCACTCTCTGATAAATCTATATATTTTTAAATTATTTTATTTTAAAAATCGATCTTTTTTTTTCTGTAAAAATGTTTTTTATTTTTTTTTAAAAAGTAATTTTTACCACTTCCGTTTTACTTCAATCTTTCAAAACTGCTAAAAATCGTTAGTTTGAAAAGTAATTGTTTGTAAAACTTTTTTTTTTATACTTTAAAATAATATTTCAAGCAACTTCTAAAGTAATACAAATTACATTTCTGTTTATAGATCTTTTATTTCGCAAACGTGTTATTTTAAAAAGATAAATTTGCGTTTTGTTACGTGCGCGAACAATAATTCGAAGATCTCTTACACAATAAATATTTTTTTATATTACTGGAGAGAAAACAAAGCAAACTCTCCTTTAAATATATTAAAAGATCTATTCAGTTCCAAAATACATTTATTAAAATTAATGTGTGCAAGCAATAAAACATCAAACAGATTGTAGTGTGTGGTGATTTATTCAGTGTAAAAATCAACGTGTTATTTTAAAACTTTTTTATTTATAATTTCAAATAATATTTCCAGCAAGTTTTAAAATAATACACATTATATTTCGGTTTATAGATCTTTTATTTCGCAAAAGTGTTATTTTAAAAAGCTAAATTTGCGTTTTGTTACGTGCGCGAACAAAAATTCGAAGATCTCTTACACAATAAATATTTTTAAATTACTGGAGAGAAAACAATATTGCGTTTTTGATCTCTTCTTGTTACTCCCAATATACATCTCTCCATACTTCTTTGAGTGGTCTGAAGTCTGTATTGCTCTTCTATTAAGTATCCAAGTCTCAGATCCCTAAGTAAGAACAGGTAAAACATATTTATTAAAAATCTTTCTTTACAAACACATAGGCATATTTCCTTTTAGTATCAAGTTATTTCTACTAAAAGCACTCCAACCAAGTTTAATTCTACGATTAATTTCATCTGCATTATTAGCAAAAACAACTACATCATCTGAAAAATTTTAATGACTTAAATAATCATTTACTTTCACTCCTTCAGCTTCCCATTTTAATCCACAAAATACTTCTTGCAGCACTGCTGTAAAACGTTTTGGAGATATGGAGTCACCCTGTCTTACACTCTCCTCAATGTTGACTTTTACTGTATCATTATATAATCTAATTGTTGCTGTTCCATTTTTATAAATATTCTTTAAAATATGACAATATACCTTGATGATCCAATGGTTTAATCACTGAAGAAAAGTTTAGATTCAAGTGCCTTTTTATAATCTAGAAATCCAAAACATAATGGCAACTGATATTCATTTGTCCTTTCTATAACTTCTCTCAATCCCTGGATTTGATATCCTGTACTAAAACCACTTTTAAATCCAGTTTGTTCTCTTGGTTGGTGGAAATCCAATGTTCTCTGCAGACGAGTTGTAATTATCTTGGTAAAAATTTTGTATGTAACTGATAAACGGCTGATAGGTCTGTAATTTCTAATATCTTCTTTATCACCTTTTTTAAATATTAATATTAATACTGCATTTTTCCAATCATCTGGCACATCTTTATTATTTAGACATTTGGTATATAACATTGCTAAAAAAAAATTATAATTTTTCACCTGCTTCTTTTAATATATCAATTATAATTCTACCATTACCTGGAGCCTTTTCTTTCTTCATATATTTAATTGTATGTCTCACTTCTTCATTTAAAATTATGGGCAATTCAAAAGATGTAATAGATATAGGAGGTATTTGTTCTTTATTATTATATAATTCTTGATAAAAGTCTTCTATCCATTTCATGATGTCATCTCTCTTTTTAGTAATAATTCTAGCTTTTTTTCTTATTGCAGATATAAATTTCCTACCAATACAAAAATGTTGTTTTACACTCTTGAAACTTTCATTCTCTTCTACTGCTTTCCTTGCTAGTTCACAGTTATACTTTCTTATATCATTTTCAATTCTTTTCCACATCATTTTACAAAATTCGAGATATTCAATTCTTTTTAACACATCATTTTTGTATATCTTCATATTCATTCTTTTCTTCAGAAATTCACTAGTCTCAGTAGAAATGTTGTTTTCATATTAATTTCATTCAAATGTGAATCATGTTCAAAATCTACTAATTCTTGAAACCTATTTGTAAGTTTTAATTTAAATTCATTAGAATGTTTCTGAAAATTAGGACTATCAACTGTAAATATTGTTTTTCTTAATAATTTTTGTCTCTCTAGTTTTGCATTAACATGTATTTCACGTCTTACTAATCGATGACCACTTCCTCTGTTAAATTTATTAAGAACATTACAATTTTGAAATATGTAATTTCTGTTAGTCAAAATATAATCCAATTCTGCTGTACCTTCATTTGGATGCTTCCATGTCCATTTCCTTTTAACATTTTTCTCAAAATAATAATTCATCATATAAAGTTTTCCTTTTTCAGCAAACTCCACAAGTCTATGTCCTCTCTCATTTCTATTACCACAACCAAAATTACCTACAGCACTTTCATCTTTCATTTATTTACCAATTCTAGCATTAAAGTCTCCCATAACAATTTTAAAATGTTATTTACTCTGATCAAAAGCCGTTTATGCATCCATATAAAAATCTTCTACTATTACATCACTTTGAGAACTTGTTGGGGCATAAATCTGAATTATCTGCATTTGGTATTTGCTATTATGTTGTATAACTAATCTTGTCATTCTGTCCAATCCACCATCAATCTCCACAATGTTGTTCTTCCACTTTTTATTTATAATGAATCCTACTCCACTTGTATTTCCAATATTTGTGCCTTTATAGTAGAGTACATGTTCACTATTTAAAACAATTGTTTCTTCACCTTTTCTTCTAACTTCACAAAGTCCAATAATGTCCCATTTAATATAAGACAGTTTTTCTTCTAACTCTTGCAATCTTCCTTCACTTGAAAGTGATCTGCAGTTGTAAGTAATACCTAAATAAAAAAATTCATCATCAAATGGCAGCCTGGGTCCACAATCAGGGGATTCTTAGCACCTTCGTTCACCAACTGCTGCCTTGGTTGCTGACTTTACAGTCTCCTGGGAATAAGGGCCATGATTTATTTTTGTCTGTCATAATTGTGTGTGTATATATATATATATTGGAAAAATATTTATCATTTACACAAGCATTCATTCTGCCTTATCAGGCAACTGAGAAGAAAGTCCATGGTGTTTCTTGATCTTAAACTCAGAGGTAAAAATCCAATAACCTCGTCATGCTGGCTAATGCATGTTGGTGAGCAGCCCATCCATGTTTATATACTATATGAATAATCACATAGTAATAACAGCTGCAATGACAAGAACATATGGAGTGGACATTAAGAATTTGCCCTGCTCAGTTCCTTTAAGGCCTCCAAAAGAAATCAAAGGGTTTCCTTTCAATTAATAGCAAACTCCTTTCTGCAGCCAAAACAAGATAAAAGGAATTATTCTTATACTGCACTTTTAGGACCCAAAATAAATAATCTATGTATATATAAAAAAATTGATAGAATTTTTTAGTTGGATAAGTACAAAATACATTAGAACCAAGGAACTATAAAGGTAAATGCTACTTTATAGTTAATACTGATTGATAATTTGGAATTAAGCTAAATGTCATTTCTATCAGATCTATGAAAATTTTTGTAAAGTTGAACTGAATCTCAGAAAAGCAAAATTACAGTCTTAAGTTAAGACCAAAAATAGAATGTCATTTTTATTATATATCTAGCAAAAAAAAAAAATGAATTATAAAGGTTCTCAATAATATCTGGACATATTCTATAGGCATAGTGGGTAAATGTACACAAAGTTATTGTAGATGATTGCAATAAGAATTGAATATTAAATGTGTAATGAAGCCACTGATGGTATGGAAGAAATAGGTTGGATATCTAGCTTCAAGAAAACTTAAAAGATATAAAATTTTATAAAGAGAATTTTCAAAATTGATTAATAAACCAAAAAAATCTGTAATTCATCATGAATAAGTATATCATATAAACAGTTGTTGCAAGTATGAAAATCTACTTAAGTAATTAAGGATGGCAATAAATTTGTAATCTCCTGAGTGTAGAAAATTTCTTACATTAAATCAAGACTTAATGATTAATCAAAGTAAACTATAGTTTATTAGTTGATATTGTGAAATTTGTAAATATTTAAGTGTCCCTGTTGGGTGATATATATTAAAATTTGTCTATTTAGAAATTCATTTATAGATTCATTAAACTACCTAACTACTCTGAAATATTATATTAGAAAATCTGTAGACATTGTAACCAGTAAATAAATTCAAGTATATTTATTAACTCCTTTAAGTTTTCCACTATTTTCTGTTTGAACACAACCCCATATGTTAATAATTGTTGAAATGCACCGAAAAATGCTATAATACATCATAATGACAATTCTAGAGATATCATTCAGGTATAATTTTAAGTCATTACGAATCCTTTATGAACCTTTATTTTAGTAATGGTTATTAGATTTTGTTATAATCGTAATCTAAGATTGATCATATAATATCAGAGAAAAAAAAGAATGGACTTTACTTATGTAGACTGCTGCAAGTGATGAAGAGAGAAATAGGCGATCAAGTAATGAGGCTGAGAAATTGTCAACAATACAATCAGTAAGAACTGTTTAGTACTGAGAAGTGGAATAAAAATGATAGTTTGCATAAATGTTGCATGGAAAATGCATGTAATCATTTAGAGTTTATTACATTGTGAAATTAAAAAATAAATATAATGACATCTTTGGTTTTAATGATGTATTATGAAAATGTCAGGAAAGTAGTATTAATATTTGAATACATGTATAATTATAACAAAGCCAATAATTCTTAAAGATAAATCAGACCAGAGACATTTTTCAAATTAAACAAGATAATGATGCCCATTGCTGGTCTGTCATTCATCTATTTTATGACCATGTTTCAGAATTGTACATTATTGAAAAGCAAATGAATTAAAACAAAAAAAAATTAGTTTGTGAACTTTTAATTGTGGATTAATATCTTTAATATTCATTATGGTTACCACAAGCAAGGCTGAATCCATAAGTAAAAAGTTAAGATCTAGGTTTTATTGTCACAATAGGTTAATTGAGTAATATGGTTAGATGATTTAGTGAAGATATAGTGGAGATATCAGGATCATTGTAGAAGTTAGAAATTAGGAAATAATTTTGTCTTTAAGAAGAATGCAGTCTTGATATTATATGTCAACCATTTATTTTCACTCCTTTAGCTTCCCATTGTAATCCCCAAAATTACATTTGGCCAATACATACATACACTAAGAGATATACACACACAGTTCAACTGTTAAATAAAAATTATATGGAAAACATGATGGACTTATTTGACATTTGAAAAATTATAACATTTATGACACCCCCCCTCCCCACACACACACACACACTTTTCAAGCAAGCCGTAAGATATGCAATTGTAAAATAACTATTTTAATAAAGTTGTTATTTTTTCCATTAAAATTGTCTTCATTTTCATTAAAATAATTATTTTACAATTGCATATCTTACGGCTTGCTTGAAAAGTGTGTGTGTGTGTGTGGAGGGGGGGTGGGTAAATGTTATAATTTTTCAAATGTCAAATAAGTCCATTATGTTTTCCATATAATTTTTATTTAACAGTTGAACTGTGTGTGTATATCTCTTAGTGTATGTATGTATTGGCCATATGTAATTTTGGGGATTACAATGGGAAGCTAAAGGAGTGAAAGTAAATGGTTGACATATAATATCAAGACTGCATTCTTCTTAAAGACAAAATTATTTCCTAAATTCTAACTTCTACAATGATCCTGATATCTCCACTATATCTTCACTAAATCATCTAACCATATTACTCAATTAACCTATTGTGACAATAAAACCTAGATCTTAACTTTTTACTTATGGATTCAGCCTTGCTTGTGGTAACCATAATGAATATTAAAGATATTAATCCACAATTAAAAGTTCACAAACTAATTTTTTTTTGTTTTAATTCATTTGCTTTTCAATAATGTACAATTCTGAAACATGGTCATATTTTGGCTTATTCAAAAAAATAGATGAATGACAGACCAGCAATGGGCATCATTATCTTGTTTAATTTGAAAAATGTCTCTGGTCTGATTTATCTTTAAGAATTATTGGCTTTGTTATAATTATACATGTATTCAAATATTAATACTACTTTCCTGACATTTTCATAATACATCATTAAAACCAAAGATGTCTTTATATTTATTTTTTTAATTTCACAATGTAAAACTCTAAATGATTACATGCATTTTCCATGCAACATTTATGCAAACTATCATTTTTATTCCACTTCTCAGTACTAAACAGTTCTTACTGATTGTATTGTTGACAATTTCTCAGCCTCATTACTTGATCGCCTATTTCTCTCTTCATCACTTGCAGCAGTCTACATAAGTAAAGTCCATTCTTTTTTTTTCTCTGATATTATATGATCAATCTTAGATTACGATTATAACAAAATCTAATAACCATTACTAAAATAAAGGTTCATAAAGGATTCGTAATGACTTAAAATTATACCTGAATGATATCTCTAGAATTGTCATTATGATGTATTATAGCATTTTTCGGTGCATTTCAACAATTATTAACATATGGGGTTGTGTTCAAACAGAAAACAGTGGCAAACTTAAAGGAGTTAAGAAATATACTTGAATTTATTTACTGGTTAGAATGTCTACAGATTTTCTAATATAATATTTCAGAGTAGTTAGGTAGTTTAATGAATCTATAAATGAATTTCTAAATAGACAAATTTTAATATATATCACCCAACAGGGACACTTAAATATTTACCAATTTCACAATATCAACTAATAAACTATAGTTTACTTTGATTAATCATTAAGACTTGATTTAATGCAAGAAATTTTCTACACTCAGGAGATTACAAATTTATTGCCATCCTTAATTACTTAAGTAGATTTTCATACTTGCAACAACTGTTTATATGATATACTTATTCATGATGAATTACAGATTTTTTTTTGTGTATTAATCAATTTTAAAAATTCTCTTTATAAAATCTTATATCTTTTAAGTTTTCTTGAAGCTAGATATCCAACCTATTTCTTCCATACCATCAGTGGCTTCATTACACATTTAATATTCAATTCTTATTGCAATCATCTACAATAACTTTGTGTACATTTACCCACTATGCCTATAGAATATGTCCAGATATTATTGAGAACCTTTATAATTCTTTTTTTTTTTGCTAGACATATAATAAAAATGACATTCTATTTTTGGTCTTAACTTAAGACTGTAATTTTGCTTTTCTGAGATTCAGTTCAACTTTACAAAAATTTTCATAGATCTGATAGAAATGACATTTAGCTTAATTCCAAATTATCAATCAGTATTAACTATAAAGTAGCATTTACCTTTATAGTTCCTTGGTTCTAATGTATTTTGTACTTATCCAACTAAAAAATTCTATCAATTTTTTTATATATACATAGATTATTTACTTTGGGTCCTAAAAGTGCAGTATAAGAATAATTCCTTTTATCTTGTTTTGGCTGCAGAAAGGAGTTTGCTATTAATTGAAAGGAAACCCTTTGATTTCTTTTGGAGGCCTTAAAGGAACTGAGCAGGGCAAATTCTTAATGTCCACTCCATATGTTCTTGTCATTGCAGCTGTTATTACTATGTGATTATTCATATAGTATATAAACATGGATGGGCTGCTCACCAACATGCATTAGCCAGCATGATGAGGTTATTGGATTTTTACCTCTGAGTTTAAGATCAAGAAACACCATGGACTTTCTTCTCAGTTGCCTGATAAGGCAGAATGAATGCTTGTGTAAATGATAAATATTTTTCCAATATATATATACAATTATGACAGACAAAAATAAATCATGGCCCTTATTCCCAGGAGACTGTAAAGTCAGCAACCAAGGCAGCAGTTGGTGAACGAAGGTGCTAAGAATCCCCTGATTGTGGACCCAGGCTGCCATTTGATGATGAATTTTTTTATTTAGGTATTACTTACAACTGCAGATCACTTTCAAGTGAAGGAAGATTGCAAGAGTTAGAAGAAAAACTGTCTTATATTAAATGGGATATTATTGGACTTTATGAAGTTAGAAGAAAAGGTGAAGAAACAATTGTTTTAAATAGTGAACATGTACTCTACTATAAAGGCACAAATATTGGAAATACAAGTGGAGTAGGATTCATTATAAATAAAAAGTGGAAGAACAACATTGTGGAGATTGATGGTGGATTGGACAGAGTGGCAAGATTAGTTATACAACTTAATACCAAATGCAGATAATTCAGATTTATGCCCCAACAAGTTCTCAAAGTGATGAAATAGTAGAAGATTTTTATATGGATGCATAAAAGGCTTTTGATCAGAGTAAACAACATTTTAAAATTGTTATGGGAGACTTTAATGCTAGAATTGGTAAATAAATGAAAGATGAAAGTGCTGTAGGTAATTTTGGTTATGGTAATAGAAATGAGAGAGGACATAGACTTGTGGAGTTTGCTGAAAAAGGAAAACTTTATATGATGAATTATTATTTTGAGAAAAATGTTAAAAGGAAATGGACATGGAAGCATCCAAATGAAGGTACAGCAGAATTGGATTATATTTTGACTAACAGAAATTACATATTTCAAGATTGTAATGTTCTTAATAAATTTAACAGAGGAAGTGGTCATCGATTAGTAAGACGTGAAATACATGTTAATGCAAAACTAGAGAGACAAAAATTATTAAGAAAAACAATATTTACAGTTGATAGTCCTAATTTTCAGAAACATTCTAATGAATTTAAATTAAAACTTACAAATAGGTTTCAAGAATTAGTAGATTTTGAACATGATTCACATTTGAATGAAATTAATATGAAAACAACTGATACACTTTTAAACACTGCAACAAAAATAGCTGGTTGAAAAAAGCAGCACTTGACCAATAACATTTCTACTGAGACTAGTGAATTTCTGAAGAAAAGAATGAATATGAAGATATACAAAAATGATGTGTTAAAAAGAATTGAATATCTCGAATTTTGTAAAATGATGTGGAAAAGAATTGAAAATGATATAAGAAAGTATAACTGTGAACTAGCAAGGAAAGCAGTAGAAGAGAATGAAAGTCTCAAGAGTGTAAAACAACATTTTTGTATTGGTAGGAAATTTATATCTGCAATAAGAAAAAAAGCTAGAATTATTATTAAAAAGAGAGATGACATCATGAAATGGATAGAAGACTTTTATCAAGAATTATATAGTAATAAAGAACAAATACCTTCTATATCTATTACATCTTTTGAATTGCCCATAATTTTAAATGAAGAAGTGAGACATACAATTAAATATATGAAGAAAGAAAAGGCTCCAGGTAATGGTAGAATTATAATTGATATATTAAAAGAAGCAGGTGAAAAATTATAATTTTTTTTAGCAATGTTATATACCAAATGTCTAAATAATAAAGATGTGCCAGATGATTGGAAAAATGCAGTATTAATATTAATATTTAAAAAAGGTGATAAAGAAGATATTAGAAATTACAGACCTATCAGCCGTTTATCAGTTACATACAAAATTTTTACCAAGATAATTACAACTCGTCTGCAGAGAACATTGGATTTCCACCAACCAAGAGAACAAACTGGATTTAAAAGTGGTTTTAGTACAGGATATCATATCCAGGGATTGAGAGAAGTTATAGAAAGGACAAATGAATATCAGTTGCCATTATGTTTTGGATTTCTAGATTATGAAAAGGCATTTGAATGTAAACTTTTCTTCAGTGATTAAACCATTGGATCATCAAGGTATATTGTCATATTTTAAAGAATATTTATAAAAATGGAACAGCAACAATTAGATTATATAATGATACAGTAAAAGTCAACATTGAGGAGAGTGTAAGACAGGGTGACTCCATATCTCCAAAACGTTTTACAGCAGTGCTGCAAGAAGTATTTTGTGGATTAAAATGGGAAGCTGAAGGAGTGAAAGTAAATGATTATTTAAGTCATTAAAATTTTTCAGATGATGTAGTTGTTTTTGCTAATAATGCAGATGAAATTAATCATAGAATTAAACTTGGTTGGAGTGCTTTTAGTAAAAATAACTTGATACTAAAAGGAAATATGCCTATGTGTTTGTAAAGAAAGATTTTTAATAAATGTGTTTTACCTGTTCTTACTTATGGATCTGAGACTTGGATACTTAATAGAAGAGCAATACAGACTTCAGATCACTCAAAGAAGTATGGAGAGATGTATATTGGGAGTAACAAGAAGAGATCGAAAACGCAATATTGTTTTCTCTCCAGTAATTTAAAAATATTTATTGTGTAAGAGATCTTCGAATTATTGTTCGCGCACGTAACAAAACGCAAATTTATCTTTTTAAAATAACACGTTTGCAAAATAAAAGATCTATAAACCGAAATATAATGTGTATTATTTTAAAACTTGCTGGAAATATTATTTGAAATTATAAATAAAAAAGTTTTAAAATAACACGTTGATTTTTACACTGAATAAATACCACACACTAAAAATTATCAATAAAAAATTTTTAAAATAACACGATTTTTACACTGAATAAATACCACACACTACAATCTGTTTGATGTTTTATTGCTTGCACACATTAATTTTAATAAATGTATTTTTGAACTGAATAGATCTTTTAATATATTTAAAGGAGAGTTTGCTTTGTTTTCTCTCCAGTAATATAAAAAAATATTTATTGTGTAAGAGATCGAATTATTGTTCACGCACGTAACAAAACGCAAATTTATCTTTTTCAAATAACACGTTTGCGAAATAAAAGATCTATAAACAGAAATGTAATTTGTATTACTTTAGAAGTTGCTTGAAATATTATTTTAAAGTATAAAAAAAAAAGTTTTACAAACAATTACTTTTCAAACTAACGATTTTTAGCAGTTTTGAAAGATTGAAGTAAAACGGAAGTGGTAAAAATTACTTTTTAAAAAAAATAAAAAACAATTTTACAGAAAAAAAAAAGATCGATTTTTAAAATGAAATAATTTAAAAATATATAGAGTTATCAGAGAGTGAAACTCAATGTAAGAATATTAAATTTTAAAGCAGATTTAAATAGTTATGGTTTTCTATATTATTCACACCTTCACGTTACATGCTATGTTTGTTTTAAGAACGTGGATGTAAACCGGAACTAGCAAGCGAGTGTAAATATCGCTTCTAACCGGTGCCGTTTTTCCGCGCATAGCGTGGAGAAACAACGCCACTTAGTGGGATAGATTGCTGGGTGATTGCTGTTTAGCAGACGATGTAAGCTGGATCGGTTTACCTATGGTTAACAGTGCCACCAAGCGGGTAATAGTGCTGGCAGCTACTTGGCATAAGGTTACTGTGTGTATGCATGGTGAACAGCGCCATCTAGCGGCTGGAATTTTGCATCGCCTGCTTCTGGCCCGCTACTGGTGCAGCGCCATCTAGCAGCTGGAACTTTGCGTCGTCTGCTTTTAGGCCCCTACTCTGGATATTTCTGTGGTTGACACGGAAATAGCGCCTCTTGCAGCTACATGGGGCGTAAGTCACAACTATCAAAATTTCTATTAGAACTGACAATATACATTATTTTGTTCAAATATTGTTGGAGAAATGTAAATTCGTCTGAATTATCTGTAAAAAAAAAAAAAAAAGATCAAAGCTTTTCATACTTTCTTCTAATCTCAGACATAAATCAAAATTCAATTAAAACTGCATAAAAAATATAATTATTGCATCTAGATTTTCCACATCACTGTTCCCACATAAAAGCAAGATAGTTAAATAGGCTAAAAAAAAATACAAAAACCAATCCCTGAATTATAAGATAACAAATAGATATTTTACCTCCGCATACAACATGATTTTCCCACATTAATTTACAAAACAGTTATTAAATCAATACAGGTTCATGGTTTCATCCATCCCGACTCTCTAACAAAATCATGCTCTCACAAACTTTGTAAAGCCTCCCTACATCGCAATATTCATTTGTGCAAGTTTGAATTGGACAAGAAAGACAATATCAGCAAATACATGTCTGATCTACATAATGTCGGATATAAAGACTATTTACTTCTACAAACCATCAAACTTTTATCAGATACCAACACTGTACCCTCCTACCCAATCCTAAACCTTGGATATCCCTTCCCTATATATCTAATATAACCCATTGCATTACTAAAATTCATTATTCCTACCCATCAGGTCACCCTAAGTATTGCATCTCCATTGTATCAGTTTCTCAATAATGCAAGGATATTTTACCAACTGATCTCTATTCTCAAGTGGTTTACAAGATTAAATGCCAGGAACCCACCTATCACTCCATTTACTATGAGCAATCTCAGGCAAACATGTCTACACGTAAAACCCAACACACATACTTATATAATAAAGCTAGAACAAATACAGATACATATTCAATATTTTTTTGAACATTTTTCTACAACTAGTCATCTCTTTGTTCCTTTATCTGTTAACATCGTGTGCACTGAACACAATGAGTTTAAATGAAAAATTAAAGAGGCATGGCAATAGAAAAGAATCATGTATGCCCTTGCAAAAAGATGGCCTATTCTCCCTAATAAATTTTCATATTTAAATTTTATGTAAATTAGCAATAACAGCCTATATATATATACACTCATTCCCACTTTCCAATTTATGGGATATCTATGATTTGTAATAGTTTAAAATCAGCTAAGCACATACTGTTTAAAAAATAAAAAAAATTAAAATGCACTTTATGGAAACTTTTCTCTATTCAGTCTGCATATATTTATGATTACATGTAATAATTGTAATTAAAAATCAACATTGCAAAAAATAGTATTTTTAGTAAAAAAAAAAAAAACTTCTGATCTTTCAAACATTATTTTAAATACTTTTTTTTTTTTAATTTTACTATTCCATTGTCTACCTTAACTCGATTTTGTCACAATCAGCACAAAACTTGGATAATTCTCTTATTTTTCATACATTTAGCAAATAATCTTCACTCATAAGTGTAATTTCCATGAAGATATTGATAATTAAATACTTTTCCATTACACCACTCTTACCCAAAGTAGAGAATAGGGTCTGATCACTTTTGCTTAGAATAATTGCATAAATGGGTCAATTTTTCCAAATGAATAATCAAGATTCATTATTCTTATATTTTACTGATTTTAATTACTGTTTATGCCTCAGGTAATTTAAATTTTGATTATTTTATTTTGTCCTTTTTTAAAACATAAATATATATAGTTCATTCATAAAACATGCTGGATTTTTTTCATTTATAATAGACATGATAATATTTTTTTAATATACATAGAAATATTAAGAGATTGAAATGATGATCATGTGAGATTGAAATTAAAAATCAACACTCCAAAAAATGCAATTTTTAATAATAATAAAAATTTCAATCTTTTAAATGTTTCAGTATAGTTGTCTAAACAGATCATCTTATTTTAGTGACCATTTTAGTCTTGTCACTAAAACTTGTTTTGATAAAGTGGTCAGGCTACCAATGGGCTCCACAGGTGGTGGATTGTGGAAGGGCCTTGAGATATGAAGACTAAATGTGAACAACAAATCAACACTGTCTGCCTATAAGCTCTTACTGACCTTATTGAATAGGATATAGGTTCATCAAAGGCTATGTAATGTTGCTGATTTAAACAGGCTTTTTTCCTTCTTCAGTCTCTTTAAGTTATTATAGCAACATGAGCCTTTCATGCCATCGGACATCTCCTTATGCTAACTATAACAATGGGATTGTGAAATAATAATTCCATCCTTTAATCATACACATAGCACTTCTAATTCTGATCCCTTTTTTTTTTTTTTAGCTCAAGCCTTCAAGAATTAAAAAAAGCAATGATGGGAACAAGCTTAATAGACTAGCGTTTTTAGTTGTGATTTTTTTGCTAGAGGTAATACAATCAGTAATGAGTCAGTTTGGAACTGGATTTTAGTAAAGCAGGAGTTTTGGCTAACAAAGATTATGAATTTATGCAGTCCTATTTAGGGATTACCCTACCAACTATGGAAGTGAAAAAGACTTAGAAAATGTCATTTGAAAAAATGGCCTAATTTATCACAATCTGAATATGCTGTGCTTAGCAGATCATTTCAGCAGTCGGAGTAATGTCAAAGTAGGAAACAGTGATAGTACTAAAGGTATTTTGTCTATATATAAGTATATGGAATGTGTTAACTTTAATTGATACAAATTCTTTAACAAACAGAATGGGAGAGCTGCACTGGTATTTAAGATTTAAGATTAATATAGCTGCTCTTAGTAAAACTCATCTACCAGAGGAAGGAAGTTTAATAGATCAGATGAATAGATACAAGTTTTTTGAAAATTCAGGCAAAAAGAGAATGTCTGGTGTTGGAATTGAGTCAAGTCTAATTAAGTACCTTCTATTATTGGAATTCTTCATATTAATGAAAGTCTTAAAACTTACCTTGCATAGTGGTAGTAGTTCTCATTTTATCATTGCATGAGTTCTAACTTGTTCAGAGAATTCAAAAAATGAAAGCTTTTATTCCTTGTTGGATAACATTATCACAAAAATACCATTTCAAGATTGAATTTTTCTTCTTGGAGACTTTATGCAAATATTGGTTTAAAAAATACATTTAGGTCAAAAGTTATTAAAAATAATGCTATTGCTGCTGTAAATTCAAATTATTTGTTATTATTGAATTTATACATAATCTCATAATTAACAGCATATTAATAATAATAAAAAAATAGTGTTAATATATTTTAGTTTTTGCAGTAGAAACAAGAAATTAAAAAGTTCTAAAAGTATAACTTTATTTTAAAGAAGAGAATTTTATAGTGATTAATACAGATTCATCAGATAAATTAGTTAAGGATATTCTATTTAATAACAATTGATCTGATGACTTTATTTCTTTACTTTTTTAAAATGCCTACTATGATATTGAATATCAATTTAATTATAATTAATGATAAGAAAGTAGCGCAAAGAAAGGATGTAATTTTAAATAATTGATTAAATGATATTAAAGACAAAATTGGTAGCAACACTATTCCTTGAATTGTTTATAATTATTTTTGTAAAAAATTATATGTAAATCAGAATAGTTTATTTTAAATGAAAGAATTACAGTGCATATAAGTAGAGGAAAAAAATCTCAATTCAGCATTATTTATTAATGAGAGAAATAAAGATCATAAGATTGTGATTGGTGTATATTAATTTATTTAAAACTTCTTTCAATATTAAGATTACATATTGATTTGAAGAAAAAGTTACTAAGTAAAAGTAAATGCAGTTTTATGCTTGTTTAATACTTGAAAAGTCTGTCTTAGCAAAACAATTTATCGATAGTGAATTTACTATTGGCTAGTATTTTTTAATTTTGAATGAGCATATTTCATTTTATACTAAAACTTACATTTTTTTTACTTTCTTTTATGATTATTGAATCTTATCCAGTATAATCTTGTTTTTTTTCCTTATTCACAATTTTGTTTAATGATAAGTTATCATAGTGAATGATTTATACATTTCAAATTATTAAACAGTATAAGAGTAAAAGATGGTCATTGGATAGATATCCATAAAAATTATAGGTCTTAGGTTCCCTTGCCATAATGTTCATTGTTTTTATTCAATTCTTGCACAGGAATATAAAGATGTCATCAATTCTGACATAATTGGTTTTGTGTATTTGTCATTTATAGTAGATTAATTATAAATCTACCTAAAAGACAAAAAAAAAAAACAAACATCAGAAATCACTGCAATTTCTGGTAAAAAGGATAAACAGCCTTTAAATAGGACAAAGACATATTCTGCATTCCTCTATAAAAATAAAACATGAAAAAAACAATACATCATTTTCTGTTCCAATGTCCTACTCTATTTACTTATATAAATATCATTGAGTAAATAACTAAATCGCATACTTCCTCCATTTCTACTCTCATTAATAGCATGAAATGGGGGTTTTTTTCCGTTCAATAAGAGTTACTGTTTTCCTTATGTTTACCTTTGGTTCCTAAGATACCATTTTTGCTTCAATCCTACATCTAGAACATTACAATCATTGTTTTACAATAAAATTTCAAAAATTAAAAAAAAACAGGGCATTTGCCCCCCCCCCCGATATTGTTAATGCTACATGGAGCCTGGTCTCTCTTCTGATCTCATTATAAGTAGGCAATTCAATTTATTTTTATTTACTTTTGGTATGCTTTTACTACACATTTACAAATGTACATTTTATAATTTATATATGCCATTGTATTTATCTGTTCTTTGATGATAAACTTTAAAATATCCCATTGAAATTTCAAATCATCTTTTTCAAGTTTGTTTAAAAAAATGTTTATCTAATAAAAATTGTTTGTTTATTGTTGTTGTTTTTTTTAAAAAAAAACCATTTTTTTCCAGGTTGGTCAAATGCTGGGTAGTGAGATTGTATGATATTCCTTTTACAACTTATCCTTTAGCTAAAAATACTGAGGTTAAGTAGTTATCCATTTATTGACCAATAACTACGTGTGTAGCTAAAGTAAGTATGAGCAAGCTACCTGGAAAAAAAAAAACTGTAAGCTTCCTTGGAAATCTTCCACTATCTGAAAAAGTTTCCAAGTTCCACACAAATTAGAATTCCATTGGAAGCAAAGAAAAAGCAATCCCTTCAGTCATGATTTATTCTCTAAATAATAAAGATAAATTGCAATAAAAAGCAGGCAGCCATAGCTGATGATGTTCAAATATTATAATTTGGACCATATTTCATCACTCTTGTCTAATAATCTCAAATAACAAAGAGAATTTAATATACATACATATAACAAAATACAGAATCTGCAAAAAACAAAAATATGATCAATATTTTTTTTTAAATACTGTAACCTTAGTATTATTATGTAATAAAAATTAATATTCATTATTTATTATCATATTTTGGCATCAGTAATATTATCTAATGTTATATCTAAAATCACATAATTGTAACGTTACTACTCACAACAGCAACTGCTCCTCCATGCTTTTTGCGGAACCAGATCTATTCTGAGAAGATGAAGATCTTTTTATATCTTGAGATTCTTTTGGCAGCCGTGTTACAGGAGATTTCTAAAGAGATACAATAAATACTATTATAAATTAATACTTCCCAGTGAATCATTAAAAAAAAAAGTCTAACAACTAGATGTAAAGTAAAAAAATAATAATGCAGTTAATTAATAATAATCAGCTCCAGGTCTGCTTCTCAGAGCAATAAACAGACTCCTTCATGCATATTGTATTTAAGATTTTTATACATAACAAGATTAAATTAAATAACAATTATTTACTTTTTCATAGTCATATGCTGCTAAAATTTGTGAAATATCCATAGCATTAAGTTTTTCAGCCAGATCTCCTTGCAATTCAAACTCCTAAAAATATATATATATATATTCAAATTTCAACAGAGAGAATGTCTTTCGACATAATTTATTAAGTCTAAACTGTAAGGGAATCATGTCACCCTAAATGATATAGATCAAAATACAATGATTCTTCTAGCTTACGTTTAATCTGCAATTGTCAACTGTTATGTATTTCATACCATTCTATTCTTGAATCATCTATGTAAGAATTAACAAATAGATACCAGATGGTAGTTCCCCACAAAAATGCATATACCCAAAACCTAAGTCTTTGGAAATTCAAGTCATTAGTGTGAATACCACAGTACTAGCAAAAGATGACTTATAATAGTTATAATGCAAAATGATGCTTTCTATCATAGGCCAATAACTAGAAATTAATGTGATGACCTGTTAGTCACTTATGTTCATTGCTTACTTGTGCTTACATAGATCACTCATGAGTAGATTGATGAAAAGTGCATTACTATCATCAAATCTTTGAGATATCAAATATTAAAAATGTTGAACACATTCAATATAATGACACATATATAATAATTACTTTCATCAAAAAAAAGTGTCATAATTATAATGACAATTTTATATCATTCATTTAATTATTCTGTTACTAAACAGGCTACCTATGAACTATATTTGTTTGAGTTACAGAAAGCTAAAGCATAAAATAAAAATATTTATGACAGACAGTGATCAATTATATTTACAACACTCTACAGATTTTTTTTTTTTTTAATAAATGTTATTAATTAATTCAGATTACAGTACATAGAAATAAAAACCATTTACAAACCTTAAAGGAGTTCTGAAAAAAATCAGTATGACTAAATTACAAAGTCCAGATTATGACATATGTTTATGTATGTGAAAATATATTTAATCATCTAAATTTTAAAAAAGAGCACTATATCAGTAGTTTTATAATTACATATTGGATTATTTTCATCATGCAGTTTTTTAGAAAAATTCAAACTTGATTTAAACTTTTCAAATACATTTAACAGTGGAAAGTATTTGAAAGTTTTAAATAAAGTTGAATTTTTCTAAAGACATACTGCAATTAAAACTAGATGATGGAAATAGTTAACACAGGATTATAAGTATAAGGCCACAAACTTTCAGACAAACATGCGATTAATAGTAGAAATCATATTCTGCTATCTTCTGTTTTCATTTTTTTTTCTTTGGAATTGAGAAGGCCTCTACAAATGGGAAATGATATCAAGATATATTGAGAATTTATATAAAAAAACTAATTCTAAAAATATTAGTTTCTACCTTGAGATTCCAAATAATAGAATACTATTCAAAAAATAGAAGTCTAGCAGAATGATGTACACTGTTCTACAGATTTTGTTACGCATGTTATTAATATAGAAAAAATCATTATAATTAAAAATGACTTGAAGATACTTTCCTTATTATATAATAATCAATGACTTTATAAACACTGTGGGAAAAAACAACTCATTTTTTAAAGAAAATATTTACCAATTAGTTAATTTCATTGAATTAATATTACATTAGGTAATAAATAATATATCTCCGATTGTAATAGCTTAGAATCAGCTTTGGGGAAATATTTTTAAATAAACTGACATCATCATTAAAGATGTTTCAAAAAAGTTTTCTAATAAATAAAAGGAGACCCATTTTGAGGCCTTTCAAAGAACTGAATAGGCCAAATTCCTAACATTTTAGCTATTACTACTATGTTATTATTCATATAATAAACAAATTTAGCTGGGCTGCTTACCAATACAAGTCACCAGCATAGTCAGTCTTGTGAATTTTATCCCTGAATTTAAAATCAAGAAATCACTACGGTCTTTCCTAATAATTGGGTTGAGTTTTCTTGAAAGCTGCATGAATACTAAATTCACATTTCAGTCATAAATAAAAATTTAATTATGGCACTTATTTCCTGGAGACTGTAGAATCATCAGCCATGGTGATTAAAGATAGTGAATGATAAAAATACCAGAACTATAAAGTTAGGCTACCATTAAATAATGATTTATTATTATCTACTTATAACTGTAAGAAAGAGTACATAAATGGGGGGGGGGGTCTTAATAATAAATGGACATTTTAAAATTTCTGAAGTTAGAAGAGATAAAAAAAAATAATTAGTAAACATGTACTTTATTATAAAGGTGCAAATATTGGAAGCATGAATAGAATGGGATTCATTATAAGTAAAAAATAGAAGAACAACAATGTAGAAAGAGACTGATGGTATATCAAACAGAGTCTTTAATGAAAAATATTAAATGCATATAATTCAGATTTATATCTAATACATTCTTATTATGATGAAGAAGATTGTTATATAAATATATAAGGCTTTCAATCAATCAAACAACATGCAAGAATTGAAAAATGACTGAAGCATGAAAATGCTGTGCATAAATAGTTGTAGAGACAGAAGTGAAAGGTACATAAACTTGTGGAATTTGAAGAAAAACAAAAACTATATATTATAAAATGTTATATGTTGGACTATTTCCATCATCTATGAGCGAATGTTGAATATATAAAAAATTTTAAACTTTATTTAAACTTTTCAAATACAAACAATTTGTTAGTAATAGCATGCAATTAGACAACCCAGGTTAGTAATTACACATTCTGAAAAATATTATTCTCCACTCTTCTTCGGGTGTTGCTGGCCTGATATGCATAGTGATATTATTCACATAGAAGTTGAACTCACACCTTTAGGTTCATGAATATTGAATTTAAAACAAACACTCTAACCAACTGAGCTATTCTATCAAAGGCAACAGATAGTAAAAATTTAATATATTTATATATGAGGGTTCTCCTAAGTCCTTCAATTTTTTTTTAATATTAATTTTTCCTAAGAGCAAGATTGATTAGAGGCTTCCATACATTGTGTATTCCCACACTGGGTTGACTTATAGGATTTTTTACCATTATCATATGAGCAGCTGCCTTGAATTTTCTTCAATGCATTTTTTCCTCTTTATCCAATATCTTAGAGTTACTCAAATAATAAAAATTTAAAAATTCAAAATCAATTTTTTCCCCTTCATTGAAAAAATGTTGTTTCAAAAGATTTTTTTTTCAGTACCAAAAGTATTCTGCAATCAATAAAAATTTAGTAAACATGCTTTAATATATAAATAGATTTTCTATTAACAATTTATATATTTTCTCAATTACCTATAACCAGATGATAAAGGGTTCATATGTAAACAATGAGCATTGCACTTGTGAAGGTGTACTGCTACTGCAGTATTACTGACTTTTTTTGAAGTCTTTTAAACTTTTTAGAAAAAAAGATTAAATAAAAATTGCAATCTATTTAAAATTCAAATAAATAAACCAAAATATTTTTTTTAATAATCTGAACTAATAGTGTCAAACTATACAAGTAATTAAAACAGTTTGATCTGGAACATCTCGAGCACATCTAGAACCTGTGTAAAACTATTCATAATTGCAGCTGATTTCCAATGTAAATGAAACTATAAGATTTATATATATTAGAAGACAATTACTGTTTTATACACGTACAATATTATTATTCCATTGCCCTTCATTCCCAAATTTTTCTGGAATCATGCATATTTAAAGCAGATATAAACTATTAAAAATTTAAACAAATATTAAGAGACTTAAGCAAACATGAAATTATTATTTTTAATATACAGTGGATGTGTTTGCATTCTGAATATTTATTTTTATACACAGGGGTACCCAAAAAAAAAAACAGAAATTTTATAATAAAAAACTGTTTATTTATTTTTAAGTGTTATAAATTTAATCACTTTCAAATTATTATATATTTGATGCAATAAACATGTTTTTCTTTTTTTAAAGTAGTTAGGAAATACTTGCAAAGTGATGCCTTTTAACATCTCTGACATTTTTCCCCCTACTACTTCTAAATCTGAAAAAATAAAAAATTACATTTTTTCATTCTAACTGGTAGATAAGCTGGAAATCATGCTGAATTTAATTAAAAAGTTTCACATTCAAGGCTTTGAGAGATGACACTTTGTGGGGGTGGAGCTTGCACTCTTTTCTTTATCAAAAACCAGATGTTTACCTTTTACTACATTACGTGTTTCAGAACTTACAGATAAAATGCCTGACCATTATGAACTAAATTTGAGAGAAAAATGCCATTTGTGTCAAAAAAAAAAAATCAGTATTGTTTTGACTTTGGACTTCGCTTGCAACATTTTTTATGGACATGGCAAATTTAATATTTCAATTAAACTATTCATAACATTGTGTTTTTATAAGATCAGCTTTCTTGTGATCTATTTCAAGCATGATAACTGTCTTCCTTCTCATTTTCTATAAAAAAAAAACAGAATTTCATATTGACGAACTTTTAAGCCATTATAAAAAAATTGACAAAAATGCAAAATGCACTTTACAAAATAATGTGTTACATGGCTCCACTATTTCACACGGTCATGCAGAATGCTACCTGCAAGGTGTATGTAACCGCAGAAGTATATAGTATAACAGACACAAACCAGAGAACATTTTTGAGTCCTCCTCGTATAACCAAAAAATAAAAAATTTCTTATAAGTTTTCCACATCTTTTTTCCCTCAGAAAAATCTATTTTCCGAAATAGTTTTCTATGGTAACCTTCAGGTCCACTAATTTAGAGTTAAGTCCTTATCTCCCCACCCCAATTCTCTTACTATATTTCATATAACAAGTGAAAACTTTTTTATGCTAGTAAAAAATACAACTTATTAAAAGATTACATAAAAATATAGTCCTCATATTAGTTAAGATTTATTAATTTATAGATATTTAAATGCAATTTTTTTTATATTTAAAAATGCATGCTACATAATTACCCATTAAATATATATATAAAAAAATGCTAATGGATTTACTGCTCGGAGTTAATATAAAATTTGAATGCCAGAATTGCAAGCGCCAGAATCGATCCTGGAACCTCCAATCCCAAGTTGAAAGTTCTACCAACTGCAGAGAAAATGAGTTTGAATAACACAGTTTGAATATTAAAAGAATAAATTATTAAAGTTTGTCTTTCAACTCTTGTTTAAAAAAATCTCTGTACCTATTCATGTATGTGTATTTAAAAAAAAAGAATATTTCTTTTTGTTTAAAAAAAAAACTATATGTAAAATAAAAAGAATGACAGGATGAATTAAAGATATTAAATCATTAATCTAACATCTATTACTATCAAATATTTAATGAAATTAACAAGCATTAGATATTTGAAAATCTGTCCTTTCCATTATTTATCCTCATTCTTCATATTTTCACTCCTACTCTTTGTAATTATAATGTATACATGTATAAGAATATATTCTACAATTACAGCATAGTAATAAATCTTAACAATTTTTGCTTTTTTGCTGAGCCAGGCTTTTGATACTTGATAAAGATGCTCTGTTTCAAAAGTATGGCTCAGCAATATAGCAAATATTGTTAAGTTTTATAATTGTTGAATTGTCTATATACACTAGTATATTCTTATATATTATGTATGATATATAGTATAGACATGATATAGTTTTTTTTTATATATATACATATATTGATTTTTGGTTAAAGAGTAGTTTAGACAATATACTATTATCTCAATCTGCACAATTAGTTTTGATTAGTTGTTGTCTTGGAAACATTGTTGCTGCAAAATTTAACTAGATTTTAAAACTGGAATTCCAATTTATTAAATGTTTTACTATATGTATATATGGAAACAAATATATATATATATATGATAACAGATGGCGTTCTACCAAAAACACCGTCAAGCGTAGTTTTCTGTTTACATAAACATCAGAGCGAGTATTCACTATCTCTAACTTTAATTCCACTTTCAGATCATGATTTCAAGCTATTTGCTATCGTCAGTGAAAGACAGGAATAAGAAACTAGATCTAAACACAAACTCTGAGCATTTATGAAACTGTTTCTATTCAGCTTGCAAGCGTGAATCTTTTAGACACGTTAATGTCTTCAAACTCAGCATAGCAAGCCAGATAGCTACATGGGTCTGATCTCAGTTCAGCATCACCACATAGTAGAAGCCTCTGCAATATACATCATTGCAAGAAAGACCTCAAAGGTACATTTATGAAAAACAAAAAAACACAAGTTAAAAAACTTGCTAACGCTTGTATTTATGATAACAGATGGCGTTCTACCAAAAACACCGTCAAGCGTAGTTTTCTGTTTACATAAACATCAGAGCGGGTATTCACTATCTCTAACTTTAATTCCACTTTCAGATCATGATTTCAAGCTATTTGCTATAGTCAGTGAAAGACAGGAATAAGAAACTAAATCTAAACACAAACTCTGAGCAAGCGTGAATCTTTTAGACTAAAAGATTCACGCTTGCAAGCTGAATAGAAACTGTTTCATAAATGCTCAGAGTTTGTGTTTAGATCTAGTTTCTTATTCCTGTCTTCGATAGCAAATAGCTTGAAATCATGATCTGAAAGTGGAATTAAAGTTAGAGATAGTGAATACACTCTCTGACATTTGTGTAAAGAGAAAACTACGCTTGACGGTGTTTTTGGTAGAACGCCATCTGTTATCATAAATACAAGCATTAGCAAGTTTTTTAACTTGTGTTTTTTTTGTTTTTCATATATATATATACTAACTAAAGAAAATAACTAAAATATAAAATATACTTGTGTTATGTAATTATATTTTGCTTTTTATTTATACATTCAGAGTATCCACAAGATTCTTTCCAATTTTAAAAATTTCCAGAGTAGTTCAATCTAACTTAACTTTTTATATCATATGGTTTAGAACAAAAAAAAAAAATTAAGGGTAAAAATGCTGTCTTTTTAACAAGTAGATAGTAAAAATGGATAAATTGGAGAGAAAATAGTACATTTGTATAAAACCATTAGGATTGCAGGTTTTTTTTAAAAAAACAAGCCCATACCCACACATATATATAATCAAATCTACAGATACATGATTTTAAAAAAAACAATTCTACATACTATGTGCTATACATAAATTTATATATAAAAACATTTTGCCATCTTTCAAGTTATAAAATGCTGTAAGTCTTCTCTAAGACTATTTAACATAAAATACAATAACATGCCAAACATTGTAATTAATATCTACCTCTTCTTCTTCATCTGACAGGTGATATTGCAACATACTTCCACCTTCGTCATGATCACTGGCATCTGATTCCTAAAATGGAATTTAAGGATTAAAGTTTAACAGGGAACTAAAAATAAAGACCAAAATATATGATTTTTAAATAATATTATCATACAAATAATATTGTTTCATAACAGTTAACTCAAAAATGAGTATGATCATTCCAACTCCAGTGTTCAGTTATTATGACCCATTCTTTATCTATCTGCATTATAAAATAAAAAAAACTTTTAATACAAAAGATTGGAATAAGAAAAACTGTAAATGCAATTAAAGCAAGAAAATATAGTTGCACAAATATACAATCCCACTACTAGTGGAAAAAGATAACCAATAACACAAAAAATTCATAATTACAGAGTTCTATGCCAATCTGAGTGCTTAAAGTTTTAAAAAATGTAAAAAAAAAAAAAAGTGTTAAAAAAAAAGAGAACAATAAAAAGAAGATAAAAAGTATTTGTATCAAAAGAAATGCCCTGCTATTAACTAAACATCTTCAATCTACAAACCAATTGGTATTTTTTTGTACGTGTGGTGGGGGGGGAGAACTTGGAATTTGATGAATCAATACAATATTCTATATGGAAAATTCTTGATCAGGTGTTACTTAATGATTATTACAATTAATCTTTATATCTAATAATTACATCAATTGTGAATTCCATTCCTATCCTGATTTCAGTAACTATCAAATGACAAATATATTTTTGCCATAAAATAACAAAATATAAAATAATATAGAAAAAAGCTTTAAAATAATAATAATAAATCATTCCTATTTTTCAACTATAAAAGTAATAATAACAATAAATCAAAGATCATATATAAATATATATCACTATTAAGATGCAATCCATAAAGTTCTGGAAAAAAATTTTAAGTTTAAAATGTAAATAAAAAAATCTGCTTTCTTAAAACTTTCCTTTCTCCTGCTCTACTTTTTAAACATTCATAATTAATATCTTTCTAGGGTTGATTTTTATTTTATTTTATAACAGTCATTTCAATAACCATTTTTAATTCCTCCATTATTAAAATATGCCTATTTTAATTTCTACTTTTTCAAACTCTCTTAATAAACTTTTTTTTTCCAACTGATGTTTTAAATATCTTAGCTAACTATATCTATACAACTTATTTTATTTTTCTTGAATATCGCATTTTAAATTACTTTTTCTCTCTCTTTTTAATAGTTCTTATTTCTGCTCTAAAGTTACATTCCAGCCAAAAAAATAAGCCATTTTTCTTAATTCCAAATTTTTTAATCCAATCTCTTTATTAACAAATCTACTTAACAATTGCAACATTCATTTTAATTTGTTTTTCCATATTCTATTGTGATTAAAACAGCTTTCTAAATATTTCCTGCCAGCAGATATACTAAGCATTATAATATCAATCACACAGGTTTAGTTCTGCTTACATTATTTTCATTCCATCCTTGATATAGATTCCAACAATCCTATTCTCCATTTTGTTTAATAGACTCATCTTAAACTTTAATAAAACATTAGGAAATCTGATATACTAAACTATATTCTCCTGATGTTTAGTTGTTTTCTAAACAATTCCACTTATTATTATTTTTAGATAAATATTAAATAAATAAATAATAAAAAACACAATTATAATTTACATCTTATCTTTAGTATGTCAAAATCATTAAGATATCAATTGATTCCATTTTGAGAATTCTAAAAAATGTGAAAACTGGAGAAATTATGCAGAATAGAATACAATCTTACATTTAAAAAAATTGTCAGATATGCAGAATGGATTATATAAAAGAAAGTAAAGAATAACATAAAAAATACAAAAAGTCAAGCAAATACAAAAAAAAAAGGCATCATACATTGTGTTAATTATGATTACGCCTTTGATTCAGTTGATCATATTATATTATGAAATGACCAAGTTGTATAGTAATCAGTATATCATCAGCCATATTAATGATTGCAATACAAATCTGAGATCATTTTTTTCAAAAAGATGAAAATTTCTAAAGCAAGTTAAAATTTTAATTTATTGCAGCAGTCTATAAGGCAACTCAGCTAGACAACACTGGTCAGAAAATAGCTACATAACTATTCTTAGATGGAGAAGTAAAGCGTCCAACATAATAAGTTAGTAAAAGAATGCTAATAACAGAGGCAAAACTCTCCATGCAGTAGGTGTCCCTCAGTGCAAGCCAGAGTAATCAATGGATGCAAGAAGATTTATGCATAAAATCTCCATTTACTGCCTCTTCATCCAATATCCTCTGACTTGGATCTGAGAGCTGCATCTAGATCTTAGGATCTAATGCACTCCTCTAGAAGCCATCTTACCTTTTTAGTTAACCATAAAGCTATGAGTCTAAAATTGAAAACGCAATCATATTTTCAATCCAAGCTCATTTGCTTGTATATTCATATAGATCTGAACTCAGTTGAATATCTCAAAATTGAAAAAGAATAAAAATCTTTATGCTATTCTTCCATAAAATAATAATCTGAAAATAATAACAAATTCTTTATAACAGTTATATAAATATCAATAATTTTATACATAAAAAGCCTTTTTCAGCACTTGGTTTGAAAAGGGTACCAAATATGTATAAAATTATTACTGATATTTATATAGCTGTTATAAAGAGTTTATTATTATTTTCTGATTATTAGTTCAGTGTCTATACATTTTGGTGTCTTTGGTTCTTTAATAGCCATAGTCATCGTTATCCCATTGGGCAGGATTAGTGCTCTCAGATCCAAGGCACTCACTGATGAAAACCAAAAGTTAGAAACTAGTCTGGGGATATTAGATTTTATGTGCAAACCTTCTTGCATCTATTGATTACTCTGGCTTGCACTGAGTGGCACTACTGTATGGAGAGTTTTGACTCTGTTATTAATGTTAAGCTTGAGCAAGCATAAGAAATGGTTATCATATGATGTTTGGTGATTTAATAAAAGAATGCAAATGTGTTGATCATTAAACATGACCAATAAGATGGAATTTTTAACACTCATGAGTGAAAAAATGACATTTTGTTAATGATTAGATATGATCATAATAAGATGCAGTTTTCATCATTCATGAGTGAAAGACACATATCTATTTAGTAATTAACTAAAAATACATGTAAAGCACAGGCTAAGTGTGCACATGAATATGGCACATTTACTGCTAATAGTGAAATTTAAACTATATAACAACTATTTTTTTTTTTTTTAATCATGGCTCTCATTTAATTCAGACACCAGACTAATAATAGTTAAATATTTATTTATTATTCAGTAATTGGATGATTAGTTAGTTAGATTCATTACGATCCAGCTAGCTAAAAAAAAAAAATCCTAAGAATTGCTTGTGACTCCTGGTCCAAATTCAAAACCATGTTGTGAGTATAGAAAATAAATTTAATTACTATGTCGTAATGTCCTTAAAGACAAGTGTGTAATTTTTATATTAATTTATAAACTATTCTCAGAAAAAAAAAAAGTCCCAATGTCCATCAATGTTTATCAGAAATGGATCTAAAAACTATAATAAAACAAAATAATTAATGATTGTTATTTCCTTCTATAGAATGAAAAAAAATTAAGTCACAAGAAAATAAAGAAAAATTGTTACAAAAATATCATGAAGTGTCAAAGAATCTTAAAGAAATAATATGATTATTCATAACAACCTATCATTATTTTTTTTTTATATAGCTTTCATTATGTTTCTAAAAATATTTCCATCTTTTGGCTAGATAATCATGACTCCTGACATCTTCGCAACCTAAATATTTTTTTTCTAATGGTTATTCTATATGTATTGTAGCACAGTAATTCTACCTAAAATGATTAGACTATTTTACTTTCCTCAATAAGAAAAATAAGTTGTACATCACAAAACTACTCACTAATATTATATATAGATGTATGTACATACAAGATGTTCAATGATTCTTTCAGACAATATCCATTTAAATGCCATTCCTTACTAAATTTAAATCTATAATTCAAAAAATGTTCAGCATCCGATCAATAAATTTCAGCAGGGTAAATGTTAATAGCCTTAACCATAGTTACACTTGAATAATTTTTCAGTTCAAAACTAATGGACACAATTTCCTCTTAAGCCACTGTCTTTATTCTGATAGTTTCTGCCATGTACACATAAATAAAGACAGCATTTTAAAAAAATTCAGAAAAAAAAAATATATATATAAGTTATAGAATCATAAACCAGAAAAATATTTCATGTGGATTAGATAAAACTTATGAATTAATTTAGAAAAAATATCTTGTATTCTGTTCACAGATAAACTCTTGGCAATGTTCTTGATTGCATCCCTCAAAAAAAAAAAACAATGAAAGGAAAAAACAACATTCATCAAGTTAGTCAATATCCAATTAATGAAAGTTGTTATGGTTCCCTTTCTTGTTTTACCCTTTACTTAAGAATAGAAAGATTTCAGTTAATAGGCTAGTAAATATCTGAATGTCTAATTCTTCACATAACAGTTATGTATCAAATAAATCTCTTCACTTCTCAATCTCCTCCCCCCTCCCTCAAAAAAAAAAAAATTGTAAATTGATAATCTTACGAGTAATTGTTAAAAATATGGAGTTTAATCATAAATCAAATTCATATTGGTACAATAAAACTAGAAGCATTGGAAAAAGGAAACATATTTTCAGAAGAAGAAAAATGTATGCCTTAATCCTTTAATCTGAAGTACTTGGATCTTTCAGTTTGGAATGTTATAACTTTTCCTCAACTTCATAAGCACTGTGTAAAATAATGTTTTTATATAACTGTTTTCTGACAAACTGACAAACTTAATGCTATGTATACTTTAGTATAACGAGACAATAGTGGAGTCAAGAATGAAAGATTCTGGAATAATTTCCAGTTAAATAAAATATATATTTTTTTTAAAAAAATGTTTTATTAATTAGATGAAATTAAAGTAATTCAAATTGCTATTTACATTGCTAGAGTATCACATGAATTCCTAAACAAATGACCATTTGATTATTATTAATAATTCAATAACCACTGTAGTCCTGTATTTACCCAGTACTGAATTTTTTCTTTTTATCCTGCTGTTCAAATTAATGATTTAAAAATTTTAAATAATCTAAAATTTGAACCAAAGCCGATTCATTTAGATAGCTATACTGATCTAATATTAAAGCACAAACTTCATATTTTAATAATCTCGATTATAAACTATTTGTAGCCATCACTGATCTTTTTAGAAAAAAAGACAGTAAATGTCAAAATCAATCTACAATTGACAGTGCAGATCTCAAAAATAGCTCTTATGATCTAATTATTTACACACATCTTCACAGTCGACACGAGCTAAGAATGTGTTTTTGACATGTTATAATAAACAGAATAAAGTGAATTCTAAACAATTTTTTGTAGACTTTAAAAATAATACTGACTGATTTGTATTATTTTTGTTTCAGTTTTTTTTTTTAAGAAGGAAAGTAAATGATCCTATATATGTGGCATGTCTTAGTCCCCCTTTTAAAAAATAAAAAAAATTACAGCACAGCTCAAAATATTCGTCCCTTTTAAAAATTGAGTGAAAAATAAGAGTAACAAAACAACTTTCGATTGATAATCTTGATTATAATATTGAAAAATCATCATCATAAAAATAAATAAGTTTACCTCACTTGCATCAATATGACTTAAATTAAAAACATGCAGCTGAAAGAAATAAAAGATCTTGTAAATTTTTAAGATAAACAAACATACTTCGTATTCCAGACTTCCTGTTGCTCTCACATCATCTCCAGCTTCTCTAGAAGGAATCTAAAATATAAAATAATTTACACCCGAGGAAAAACTATTTATTATTATAAAAAAATAAAAGCCAGATATCAATTCTAAATAGAACAATTAAAATTGTGAATATAAAAAATAATCAAATCAAAGATTGAAGTGCAAATCACGGATCTTTACTTCTCGAGTCGGTCATTCTACCAGTGCACTAAACCCTCTAGGCCGTACAAACAAAGACAGTAGATAAAAAGATCCAAATTAATAATAATAAAAAAAGCATGCACAGTGACAATGAAATTGCCCTAGGATAATAAAAAGCACTTCATTATCTGTGAATAAGAAAAACATACATTTGAGTAAAAAGCTTTAGGATAGCTAGAAAATTCATGTATGTGTAAGAAAAAAAAGTGTTTATATACATGTCTATAGGATGGGACAAAGCGACCAACATCTATTTAAGAAAATATATATAAAATAAGGACATGAGGATTGCAAATTTGTGTCATTCAGTTCTCCCTCCCCTAATAGACTGGATAAATCAGAATACCTCTAAACAATTTTAACTTTCTATACATGAACAAACTGACACTTAAAAAATAATAATAATCTAATGTTTTGTAACTCAAGAGGTCACATGATGTTTTGAGCACTGGAAATAGCTGAGCTACAATCCATGAACCTTTAAAAAAGACTGAAAACCAGCCATTACAGTAAGCTACACAGAGCAATTGATATTGTAACGTAGCAATTGTAATTTATTGTATAAATCTTTATTTTTAAATTATTTTGCATGGATTATAGATACACATACAGTCCTACACAAATCCCCCCCCCCCAAAAAAAAATGGTGCAATATTTGAATAAGGAATATGAAAAAATCTAGTACAAGCTTTCATCAATGAATCTCCTAGTACATTTTCTGAATTGCCCAGCATTTTTTTTTTTATAAAATAAAGGAAAAGTCTCCAAGAAATGATAGCCCACTGTTGGAAAAGTTTTATACTAAACATCTAAATAATTAAAATGTACCACATGTTTAATCATATAGCTTATATGGATGATTGTCATTATCCTGCAATCTAAAAAAAACATCTACCCAAGCTCATAAACATATTCGAATACTATACAAGAAAATATCATCTTGAATTTAATAATAATGTCTTCTTCTTTTGGGCATATACTCACTGGTAATAGTATACCCTCTTGCTTCACTGAACCACTTCAAAAACTTTTGGGTTTCCAATCTATTTCTCAGTAAATGCAACAAAATCTGAAATTCAAAATAATCTGCTCACTTCTATTATAAATATTATCAAAAATCTGAAATTCAAAATAATATTCTCACTTCTATTGGAAATATTATCAATTCCTTATCCAAAATATATCTATTTATTCATGCTAAGATCTCTCTCATTAATATGATCATTTTCTCCAAGACTATGTATTATGCACCTATTATGAAATTTGCTAATTGTTTCATTAAAAAGGTAAATTCATTCTATACTAAGTTTACTTGGGGGGAGGGGGACAGTTGCAATTAGCATTAGATCCATGCAGAAACATGCTAAACATAAGATCTCTTATTACATTGCATACCAATCTTTTATCTACAAAGGTCAGTGAAAGAAGTCAATAGATTCATAGTAATATATTCACATATAGAAAGCTGGTTCATGTAACACCAATAGACAGCTCATCACCCATAAGCAACTTTTTGATTAAGAAAGTAATCAGTTGAACAGCAAAATATTCACCTATAAAACAATCTCTTTATGCTGGCAAAGTTAAATATTGGCAACCATATGATATAGTAAATAAAATTGAACTTGTTAACAGTCCTCACTCATTACTTACTTTTTCCAATAACCACATAATTAAAAAAAATAAATTTTGGCATCTTGAGCCAAAATATCTGATAATTAAAATCAATCTAGAAGCCTTTTCTGCAAATAGATTTTTATTCAATAGACCATAAATGGTAATATAGATGAAATGTGTTCTCGATGTCATAGAGAAAAAGAAACTATAGATTATTTTCTAGCTCAATGTCCAGCTTTATAAATATATCACATTCTTATAAACACAATCCTCAAATCACCAACTTCCTTATTCTCCATAACATAAGCAGATATCTATTTCCAAAAATTAGAATTATTACATTTTTTTTTTTCACTTTATGGTTTCTAGATGCCATTTCTGTTTTAAACTGATGTCTCGAAAGTTATCATCTCTTTTTTATAATAAATTAGGGATCAAGCTCTTACATTTGCAGACATTTTTGCAGCCACATGGAACTTAGCATCACATCCACTAGTGGATTCTATAACAGTTGATCATCCATAAGTGATATTCTTCTTTATTTTGTCAACTGTAAATTGTTTCTTATGTCCACAATTACAGAGTAATCTAATCCTCATCACAAATGTAATCATTGTTATCATCAATAAAGTTTATTTTAAAACTAATAATACTGATATTTAAGGAAAGTAATAAAGAAGATATTTGAAATTAAAGATCAATCTTCTAACAGTTCTTTATAAAATCATTACTAAGATAATTATAACATCCTTGATAAACTTTGAAGTCTAACTAACCAAAAAACAAACTGGATTTATAAATGATTTTAGCATAGTAAAGTTATGGAAAGAGCCAATAAATATAAGTTGCCATTATATTTTGGATTTGTAGATTATCAAAAGGTATTTGATTCTATAAGCATTTCTGTGATGATTAAACCATTGCATCATCAAGATATAGGTTCAGGAAATTAACATATTTTAAAGAATGTTTATCTAAATGGAGCAGTAGTAATTAGATTATATGGTAATACTAAGAAGATTAATATTGATATGTGTGTACAACAAGGTGATTCCATATCTCCAAAACTTTTCAAAACAGTTTTACAAGAATTTTGTGAATTAAAATAGAAAGAATTAAGGGAATAAAAATAAATGGATATTATTTAAGTCAACTAGATGTGTTTTACCAATTCTTACATATGGATCTGAGATTTGAATACTTAACAGAAGAGCAACAGAGATTTAAGAATACTTAAATTATGAATAGATATATGTTATGAGTAAGACGAAGAGATCAAAAATGAAATGTACGTATGAGAGAATAAACAATTATCACTGCCATCATTGAATGAATTGAGATTGAAATAGAACTGGGTTGGATATATTGTTAGATGAGATAATGATAGATAGTTAAAAAGTTTTAAATTGGTTCTCAAGATATTGTTAAAGACCTAAACAAAAAACATATGGTGGATAAATGGAATAAGGAAGTTGACCTTTAAACTGCAATGGATTGGCTTCAGATGTTCAAAATATTTTCTCTATCAACACAAAATCAAAGAAGCATAGCACATTTCAAGGGAGAAACATACCATTAACAAGAGGGAGTCATGTCTCCCTCTTTTCAAAAAAATGGCCTATTCCACCAACATAACCTTAAATGCAAATATTACATAAATTAGTCTGCATATAATATATATATATATGCACCAACACTCCCATCACAATTACTGCTACGTTTATGACTTTTTTAAGTCAAAAGCATACTAAGCACGTCATGCTTAATTAATGTTATTAAAGCTTTGCTCTATGTGTTTGTTTATTACATTGCTTTAGAGATAAAGCACTGAAATTTATAATTATATAAGTTGTATGTAATTAGAAGGGATTTGAACACAGACTTTCAAATTCCCTTCAGTCATCCACTCCATCTTATACAATCATTACATATGAGCATATACATGTGAAAAAGATAAAATATTATCCATAGAAACTCATTTTATATATGTGTAAAGAGAAATATACGAGTCATCAGAAGCAGCCACTCAAACTCCAGAAAAAAATAAAGCTGAAGATAAAAAATAAAGTAGAAAGTGAATTTTAGATGACTATACAAACCAATTTAATAAGATACAAATATATTAAAAAAACATAAACTGATCTTTTAATCTGTTTAAACATTTTGCAATGTGTCTCTTAGCTTCTTTTACAGTAAACTTTTCTTTGGAAAAACCTTTGAAGTCTTGCCAAAATATAATGCTCCAATGTAATCTATCCTTAGATACATCTTTCCAATAAAAGCAATTGATATTGTACTGCTTTAGAGATTCTCTAAGAAAATCTATATAAAATAAACAGGTTCTGTTTTTTTTTATTCATAAAAATTATGCTCAAGTTCATCATAAAATATATTTTTTTTAAAAATCTGTTCGTATTTATTCACTCCACACCACATGCTTAATCTACTGTTAATATACATATACAATAATAGATTCAATATCATCATATCCAAATACAAGCTACAAAACATTCTGATTGATCTTATAATCTTACCATTACATTTTCAGAAAACTTGAGTATGGCAAAAAAAAAAAATCTTACTACAACTAATTTCTTTTAAATAGTCTGTGTTTTCTTAAATGCAGCAACACCGTATTAACATCCATGATGCATCTTAACATTCAAGTCTGCCATTTTAGTTAAAACCCCATCAAAATTAGACATTTAAATTGTTTTACATTCCCATTCTGATAATCATTCAAACCAAAGTTAGTAAGTAAATGTTGTTGGTTTTTTAAAATAATAATTACTAAACCAAAGTCTTTATAAATTTCTTGCAAAATATTGTTCTGAATTGGCAATAATGGCACAATTAATATATAATAAATTTAAAAATCAAAAAAGTGAAATCAGTGTATTTGCTTTAATTGATCCAAATTAAAAAGTACACTTTCTAATCTATATTGTAATTTGATACCTGCTTCATGAAACTACTTACAAACTGCTTTAAACAACAATGTAATAAAAATAAAAATGAAAAACAAAATCAGTAATTATATTTTTTCTTATATTATGATGTAGAACTTTTATAATACAAACATTATCATAAACCTGAGGGGGGGGGGGGCAAAAATAATCATATTTCATAAACTAAACTTCTATTCATGACTTTTCTTGCATTAATCCATATCTATATTGCTTATTGATTGTTAATAATTACATATATTTATGGTTAGAAGCAATCTATTCAACAAAACTCTTGAAAGTTTTATATATATATAATGAACAATAATTGTCCACAAAAATTATAGAAGTCTTTTCTAGCCATTTTATTTTTGTAATTTGACCAATAGAGGCATCATTGTGATTCGGTAACCCAATTTCTCTGGTAGATATATTCCTTCAAAAATATTAATAATTTTAAAGCTATTTATCATCAACAAATTTTTAAACTTTATGAAATGTAGCCATTCTGTTTTTAAGACTATGAAGAACTATTTTAAGTTCATCATGCTGATATCCTTATCCAAATCTAAATAAGTCAGCAGGATGAATTACCATTAAAAGCAGTCATAAGAATGTTTGTATCATTATTCAAAAAATAGCCAAAATATTTTCTCCATACATGTTAAGTATTATCATATAAAAACGATTATCTACTGATTTAATAAATTATATCACCATATACATTTAAGAAAATCTAAATTAATCATAAAGAGCAAGTATTTTTTTCTCATTTTCAGTTTTAACCCATTTATTATTAATTAAGCTTTCTTGTCCGTTGTTAAATTTTTGCCTTTAAATGCCTAAATTGCTTATAATGCTCAACATTTATTTCAATATACAAGAATTCCATGTGTTCATTTAATCAAATGATAATAATATAATCCTTATCATAAGACAGTCAGGAAGCTTCCTTTTAATCAACTTAATTAAAAACTTACTAATAAATTTACTAAAAAAAATTTATACCTCAGTAACATGTCAAGCCATAAAATCTAAATTTGTAATTTTTAGTGTTTAACAGCAAAGAATGTTTAGCATCAATAATGATAGTTCTAAACAACAAATGTCAAATTTTCTAAGATCATGCTAATAATCCATGCCAATCATTGTTTCAGTAATAATAAACATTTTCATTCTGATTTTCAATGATAATTTTTAATAGGAATAGACAATTAAAGTTCATATTGTTATTGCCAATAGCTTTGCATCATAATTTATATGTGCTTTAAAGTCCAAAATGAAAATTTTTATCTTTAAAGATAGTGATGCAATAGAACTTTCCAACAAAAAATTATTTTTTTTTTCTCTAAAATTTCTGATTCTAATATTTAAAGATATACAATCACAAGTGAGTAAAAGTCTTACTTCAAATTAACTTGTAATATTAGTAATTTTTTCTTGGTACATCTAGGAATCTTAGAGCAAATCCTGCACCAATGCAATTTTTTTCCCCTTAATGATTTGCTCTTCAAAAAAAAAAGTATAGCTATCTATCTATTTGTTCAATTAATTCTTTTTATAAAGGAGTAACTACACTGATATTAAACAATCAAATAGTTTCTTAGCTAGTTCTTGAAGAATGAAATTTACTCATGCAGAAACACTTAAATGAACAACTTTCTAACCATGCTGCCCAAGTCAGATTTTATGAAACATGCCATTTTTAGATCATCTTTTTTTATTTCCTACTGCATTTATTTCTATAGAGGAAGTGAGGATTTCCTAAATAGATTTGCCCAAATATACAGAAATTTTATAAGTGAAACTTCTATCCCAAATCTTATTTCAAAATAGCTCATTATTGATTAATATTGTCTTGTGTGAGAACTTAATTAAGAACTACCAATTTGCTAAATATGTTTCATTGTTTCTTCAGTGTTCAAAATTTCACATGTTTACACACTCATATATATATTTTAAAAAAAAAATTGGAATAAAAATTACTGTGAGTTTAATTAAAAAATAGAAAATATGCTTGGATAAACATACAACCTCAATGTCATAGCAATTGATGACATAACATGTTCAGAACATCTACTAACCTAGGTAATTAAACATAAAAAAAAAAAAAAAGCATAACTAAAGTAGAAAATGAACAAAAGACTTTTTAAATAAAAATTTAAATCTTAGATATTTTATTCTAAAAGCAAGCAGAAGATGCTCTTGTTACAAGTAATATTCATATCTAAAAATCATCTATTATCCATTGAATACCACACCTGACTAATCTATTTTTACTTAAAGGCAATAATAAATGATGAATACAATGTAATATAAGCTTTAACTCAGACTAATGTAATCATAAATATATGAAGACTATATAGCGAAAAGTTTTCATAAGTCCTTTTTTTAAAAAAAACAATATGTATTTAGCTGACTTTTAACTATTGCAAGTCATAGGTGTAGCATAGATTGGAAAGTGGGAGTGGGTCTATATATATGATGTAATTGCTAATTTTCATAAAATTTAAATATGAAAATTAATTATGGAGACTAGGCCATCTTTTTGAGAGAATGGTAAGAGGTTTTTTCATGAGTACAAGGTATCAACTGATTGGAAAGTGATTCAAAACATTAATTGTAATCTCACATCAAACTAAAGATAAAGCACTATAAGACATTTAAATAAATATAAATAAGATCATAAACTGCTTTAGTGATAGTATCAAAAGATAATTGTAGCACCATGACACATTTATGAATCAATTTTGATTTTAGCAAATTACAAACATAATATTTATAATTCAGATAGAAGACTGATGACCAACCCAACTGGAATAGACTTTGAACATTATCCAGTAAATAGGGGGTTAAATATTATTAGGTAAGAGATTATTTGAATTGAACTAATTTTGTTATGAGTTGACTTTAAAAAAATAAAAAATATGACAATATGTTGTGACCTTCACTATTGGTGGAGATGGGTATAACACTATGGTCAAGTTAAAATTTATATATATATATATATATTTATTTATTTTACAAAAATTAAAGAAGTGATGCACTTTAATACAAAATCTAATGAATCTTTATTTAAAAATACATTTAATGTATACTAACCTGCACGTTTCAAAATACACACACACACACATCATTAGAATATATTGCATATTATTAAGACTTTCTGCTATATGGGGGTGCATGTTCAGAATCCTATTTTCCAGATTTAGACTGTATTAAAAACCCAAGATAAGTTCACTTCAGAAATGTGAAGTCTATTCTGCCTTGAATTGACCTATTAAAAGTTTTCTTTCAACTACATCAACTTTTAATTAGTATTGTTTTGCTGTTATTGTTTGTTTTAAATGTGGCTAAAGATAGAAGTAATAATTTAAAAAGAATAATAGCATTATTTGAATGTTTGTTTGTTTTTAAATCATGTTGAATGATTCAGTGACATTTCTGGAAAGATGCTAAACAAAATATTGTATAGAATTGAATAACATATAAACTTGTTCTGTCTTCTTCACACAATAAATTTATAAAATATGATTATGAAAATTCATATTATTTAATAAAAACTGCTAAAAAGATGCAAAATATATGAGTGTGTTATGAATATATAATAATTTTAATAAACCCATAAATAAATTACAACAATTATTAAATACACAACACAGAGAAAACAAGTTCAAAATTTTTCCTACAATAATTCATGTCAGACTTCCAAAAAAAAAAAACCCTTTTATCTTAATACTCAAAAAGACTGAAATTTTATATCAGTGGCAATTTTATAATATTAATCAAGCCAACTTACAATTTCAAATAACAGCCAAGATGAAAATTCTAATAATTTTAATAAGACTGTAAATAAATTATAGCTATTATGTATGCTAATATTGAAAATAGAAATCTATCCATAGAATAACTATATCCAGACATATTGGCACAATAATTATAAATCAGATTTCCAATGAATCATTTAACTTTCCAACAAAATCCACTTTCTCCTATCATTATCTATCTACTGATCACAAATAAGGTGCATTTGCTAATAATAATTATAGCAGCTAAGAAAAAGTAAATTCTTTCTTTTCTTTTTTAAAAAATATAGCAGTAATAAATAGTTTATTTACTGCTTGATTTCTATTTAAGTTAAATAGATTGCTAATTTATAAAAATAAAATAAAAAAGAGGAAATTAAAAAGATTATTTTTGTCTTGGAAAGAATGTTATAAACTAATTGATATCATAATCAATATAAACTTACTTGATTCAAGATGAGTCAGCTGAGAAGATGTAACATTAAGTAGCTTTGAAACAAATGTTGTATGATGACATTCTTTTCAAAGCTCAAATAAATAATTTAAAGGTGAAGAAAAGAAAAATATTTAAAAAAATTTAAATCAAAAAAAAATAATTTATAAATTAATATTTGTGGCTAATAGATACCAAATATGAAACCTAGTAATTAATGGAGAAATAATGTTTTCATTTGTTTCTGCTTTTTAACAAAAATATAATTGTAATAGAAATAAAAGAATATCACTTTTTTTTATATAACATTAATTAACTTTCTCTGTTTTTTATCTTATTGGAAAACGTTGTAACTCAATTTTCATCCACTTACTAATTTCCAATGCAATTGAAATGTTGCAAACACATACCTTTCCAATGACAATACAATACATTTTTTTAAAGTATGCAAACAATTTTTAGCAAAAAAAAAAAATTAATGAAAAATTTAAATTTTTAATTTTATATGGAATTCAGTATTCTTTATGGTATTGCTGTATTAAATTGTATCTAAACTTTCTTCATTCCTATTTTCTAGAAGCATATAAAACTAAAACGTAAAAAATATAAAATAAAGAAATGTTTTTATTCACATAAATGCATTAAAAAATTAAATATGCACCAAAAAGTAAAATTATCTTCAGCTTTTGCAAATAAAGGCATGGAGCAATCATGTTTGGATCTGATGAATATTTGGCCATTGTATATAGAATACATTGGCATTTATACAAAAACCGAGCATTAATTGCAAGTGATCTAAAGAATATATTGACATTGACGCAGCAAAGTAGGCATTAGTTACAAGTTTAAATCATTCTTTGGGAATCTGAGTTGTGAATTTCTAAATACAATTGCCCTATACTTTTAAAAGGTTTTCTATTAAAAAAAATTTTTTAATATTTTTTGTTGTTTTTGTAACAAAAATGTTGTTTTGTTTTTTTAATTAATGTGTTGGTATAAAAATAAACAAGTTAATCTTTGACAAGGATTGAGAAATAGATGGTCAAGAGATAAGACAATAATGACTTTGAAATAGTCACATGACTGGATGAAGGAATTATTTAAAATAATTTCATTAAATTTTAATTAATCTTATTCCTCTAGTCTTGCTGCAAAATTAGTCTTATTCAGAACTTTGATCTTGCTGAGAAATTGGTCTTACTTAAAATTTCAGCCCTTGATGATCAACAATTTGAGGTGTTAGTAGCTGAAATTACTAGCTTATTATCAAGAAATAATATAGAAGCTATTCAAAAGAATTGTTGATCAGGAAAGTAAATATTAAATTATTCCTTAAGTCAAGCATGATTTTCAATATAACAATACAGAATTCTTCATCAGCATATGCTAAATTTGCCTGAATCTGAGCATTATATATATACCTATGTAACTTCATTAAATTTCTGAGGTGAAAAAGTCATAGTCATGAATAAAGCCTTATATTCACCAAAAATATGTATTCCAACTAGAAACAGAACTGCCTCTACATATAGGAGTCTGAACTTGGAAATAACTATTATAGAATTATGAAGTAAAAACCTGGAATTTAACGGACTACCTGACTACTATATACAAAAAGTTTAAACTAAGAATCCATAAACTAAACCAGGAATGAAAACCTCCAGCCATGATGCAACTCTGGCCCTCAAAAGCTCTCAACATATCCCCAGATATTTTCAAAAATGCATATAAAATAGTCCTGTATAAACTTCTATTAAACATGTGCATATCAAATATTGAATTAAGAGATAAGTAAAGTAAAATATTTACTCAACTATGTCTAACCTTTATAATAGTTTCAGTTCATTCTATCAGAGGTGAAATATTGTAACAAATTATCTATACTGTGTGGTTTATCTGAATACAGATTTAATCTTTGATGCTGAGGGCATTTTATTTGTTTTATAGTGATTCTAATAATAAAAAAAATATGACATGTCTTATAAAAAGTTCAAACAAGTGCCACAATTCTGTGAAGCCAAATTATATTATTTCAAAAAAAAAAGAAAGGAAAATTCGAAATCATTTTCTGAAAAGGAGTTTATAAATGGTTGCATCCTAACTGCTGTAGAGGTAATCTGTCCAGAACATAAAAAGAAATTCAAGAATATAAATATCTCATGAATAGTTAGCTACAAGGTGAATTGGAAAAATTGTCCAGTCATTAATAATAATGATACTACTTTATTTTTAATTCACAAAAAAAATTATGGCTTTCATTTAAAAAGAGTAAGTTAAAATTGGCCTGCTATCCAAAAAGATTGCCCACTCCTAATGATTAGTGATAAATTAATTAATGTTCAATCAAATACGGCTGGTTAATTTTTAAATTAATTATTTTGTATGATCCCTGAATGATAATATAAATATTCAAATGGCCTTTGGTATAAAAAAGGTACATCACCCTGAACTAAACAAATGTTAAAGAAAAAAAAAAGAAAAAAGAAAATCCATGATTTGATATAAGAATAACATTTAGATATTTATGTATATATAAATTTTAAAAGATAAGATTTTTTTAAATGTAATTATTAAGTTATAATGGTAATAAAGTCGTTTTTTTTAATATTTGAATGTAACTACTTTTTTGTGTGTGTGAATTTTTTTTAATGTGTTCAAAAATATTTATGATTATTAGTAAAATATATTTTAAAAAAACAACAATTGGTTATTTCAATTAATAATATTTGAAATTTAAAAAATGAAGGAAATCTAATTTAGATATATTTTTTGTTACAATAGTTATAATTTCTTTGGGAAATTAATTTGAAATGGTTGATAATTTTCATTTCTAAAGAGAAAAGATAGGATTTAAATGATCCTTGATAATTATCCTACCTATAAGAGAGGAAAGAGATTTTCAAAGATCTAAAAAACTGTTTTGTTTTTTTTTAGTTTTTGAAAGTTTTTGTTGTTATAATTTGTTTGTTTTTTTCATGTGTCGTAGCATTGGCCGAGAAGCAAACCCGCTAACCCGGAACAACTGCTTGTAAGGCAGCTGTGCTGACTACTAGTTTTATAATCAAAAAACATCTAATTTCTATTTATTACTTGAAAAAAATATATAAGACTTACTATGAAGTCGGAAGTATACTGATACACTAGCAAGTAGTATTTCTATGGAAAAACTGAATGTTTATAAAAAACAAATAAGTTGCTGTAATATCATAAATTTTATATATTGCAGGGGAAGTCTCTTTAAAAAAAGAGATTTACAAGATAACTAGTATTGTGCCAATAAATGAGAATGTGGGGGAGGGACAAATTATATGTTACTACTAGTACTACGGAAGTCAACAGCTATTATAATTAGTGTATTACTATGTTCTGTAATTAAAGGGCAAGTAAATTAAATCCATTCTAAGCATAGAATGAATATAAATAGATATGCACTTTCACATTTTAGAGGATAATCATATTAAGAATATTTGAACAGCTGGAGTTAAATTGGAAAATGAAACTTTCTTTATCTTTAAGAATAACTATTACGCATATTCAGACACTGAACTGGCTGTGTGTCTATATATTTAAATATGTAAATAAAGTTGGTTAAATTTTTGTAATTACGTACACATGTATAATTGTCATCCTTCATTATTATTTTCACTCTAGAAAAATTTACAAACAACATGAATATCTTTGAATGATTATTAAAAGACAATATATGCAAATGAGCTTAGATTATGTAGGAAGGACTAATATAAAAACCTGCAATGACCTGATCTATTCAGAGATGCACTGACATACTGTATATAAAGGTAGTCAATCATCAGGCAAGCATTGGCTAAATAATTAAGTCATTATGGAATCTTATATATACAAGTTATACTATGTCTGTGTAAGAAACCATAGTTAATGGTAACATACAGTTATACTGACTATATTTAATCATTGTGTGTGTGAATAAGTTAATTCATACAACCATACAACCCCAGACTATCATGGACTTCAGAGATTACAAACACCAGTGATTTCTAATTGTTATAATTTTATTTATATACCTTTATTTGCTTGTGAATAAACTTGTGTTGTTAAGTTTACTTTGTCACAGTTTTTATTTTAAAAAAGTTATTGATGTTATCTAGATGGTATTGAAAGAATGCCCAAAAATATAGCAGACACCATAGTAATACCATAGTAATAGATCTTTATTTCAATTTCTCATAAAATTATATGTTGGCATTCCAAATGAAGCCTAATGTTAACTCCAATAAAGTTCTATTTTTAGTGCATCAGTATGTGCCCTATATAAATAACAATATATATGATCATCAGTTTCATTCAACAACTAAAAATCCCATTACAATACTGAAATTTCAAAAGATAAAAACGAGTCATTCATTGATTAGGGTGGAATGTGAACAACCATCTTCTTAATGACCATACTTTTCCTCTTTTACTTTTGTGATCATATATATATGGGATTTCTCCATAATCTCCCATCAGATACAGTGATCTTAAAAATTCTTGATAATATATCCTCTATTGAGATAATTAAATCATTAACTTCCCACAGGCAACTTCTATTGGTTACATAACTTGTTCTTTTATCACACAATGTTTGAGTCTCAGAATTCTTAATAGTCTATTTATGATCCAAAATAAAAAAAATTCAGTTGAGTCAAACATCATTATATATACATTGATAATTATAAACTATTTCTAATCATTACTAGATAAATAAATTACAATAAGACATTTTTTGAAACTTATTTTTAAAAATGGATGGTAAATATAAAAGAAAATATTCACTATTAAGACAGAGTTCCTCCCTCTCCCCTCCCAACTCATAATCTTTTCAATTACTGTAGTTATAAACAAACTATTTTTAAGATTCATGTCATGAAGAGAAAATAAACTTGAAACGCAAATACTGTATATTGTTTACCATCTTTCAACAGCATTCATCCACCTCCAAGGCATAAAATCCCATCCTTGGTATTTAAAAACTGCAACAGCTAAAAGCTCGATTAAAAGAATTTAACAAAATAAACATTATTGCATAGGACTAGAAAGACCATTAGTAGAAAAATATAAGACAATAAAATAGTTAACTTTTATGACAGAGATGCCATTTTGAAATATATGCCTGTTTGAAGTATATCATTTTATGGATGTGTAATGAGAAGTTAACATCTAAACTTGTAATTAAACAAAAAAATAATTAAATAAAATTATTTAAATGGAAATATGGTCGAAATGTTGGAGAAAAATTGAAATAAAAATGATTCATAAAATAAAACAATTTTAAAATAAAGTGGGTTAAATTAATTTGATTTATATATATATATTGAAATGAATGAGCTACATGTGGGAGGAAAGGGTGAAATACTTACTAAGTATTATTAAAGTTTATAGATATTTCTACATATTGAAAGGCTAAAATAAAATGAATTAAAAAAATAAAAGCATTAGCAAAATATATCCCTAGTTACATCACTTGCCTTTGGGCATAAAATTTAACATTCTTAGAAATATTTTTTTTTACTTATTGTTCCTTAATTAGACCTATTGTCTTTCTTTTGTAAAACTGTTTTATAAAATTGCTGGTAACTTGACAGAAAACTAAATGATGCAAAATCCTAACACAGCTTTTAGATTGGATGTCTTTTGACCCTTCATCATGGATGCTAACATAAATTATTAAAAAATATATTTATTTTTAAAAACACCATACAAATGTTATTTACTCATGGGAGCACCAATGTAAACTCTAATTATTAAAAATGTAAACTTCAAAAATTAAATAACTTAGAATACAAACTTAATAAATAAGCAAATTTCAGTAGAAAAGAATAAAATATTTGCTGCCACTGAAAAAAAAAAAAAACATCAATTGGAAAAACGCCTTGCTTTATAATTCATAGTGCAGCACAAATGTGTCACTTTTCCAGATATTGGTTCTTAGAATAATTTTGCTGAATAAAACTGTTAATGGATAAAATGATAGAATCATGATAGAGCAATAAATATATTCTAATAACATTCAATGTTTAACTGGTCCTTTAATTATAGATATGTATAATGCAGTGGAGAGTAACCGATTTTTAAAGCAAAAAGTTCCTAGATTAAAGCTCAAGTATGTAAGTTTCAGTGTATCATGTAATCCCACAAGCAGCTAATCAAATATCTGACATGCTACTGTGGATTAATCTTTCATTTAGATGGTAACTGAATTAACCTTCAAAAAAATGTAGCAAGAACTCAAGAACTATAAAATTTATCCATGTACATTTTTCTGTTGTGATGCAATTACACTTAAGTTAGCAATTCCTGAAGTCTCTTTAAAACACTTGCAATGTCATAACTCCAATATAAACTTTACAGATTATTATTCAGAAAAGACATTTTAATATTCAGATAAATCAACGTTTTTGTAGAATTCTTTTGCTTTAATTTTTATTTTAATAATGACTATAGAAAAAAGTTTAGTGTTAAATGAAAGAAGATTCTTTGATTCCTTTTTCAGCCCTTAAATAAAGCAAGTGGACTAAATATCCAATGTCCATTCCATATATTCTTCTGATTATAGCTGTTTTTATTATGTAACTATTGGTATGATGAATGAACACAAAAAGATTTAGACCACAAATACCATAATTTTTTTTCTCAGTTGCCTAATAGTTTTTAACTGCAATATCAATAGAGTTTTCTTGAAATCAGAAGAATTATGTATATATGATGTTTACTATCATGATAGACTAAATTAAATTATGGTTCTTATTCCTAAAAGGCTATAAAAATTAAATAAGTCATTGGATAGCAGTTGAAAGCAAAAGATACTAAGAATCTTTTGATTGCAGACCTCAGGCTGTGATATGATGATGGATCAGTATTTATTTACAACTACAGATCACATTCAGATGAAATGAAATTGAAGAAATTGAAAGAACTGTCTAATATTAAATTTAACATTATTAAATTATGAAATTAGAAGAAAAAGTGAAGAGAGAACTGATTGGAAAAGTGATTGTATACTTTATTATAAAAGCATAAATAATGGAAGGACAAGTGAAATGGTATTCATTTTATATTAAAAAGTACAACATGATGAAAATTGATGACATATCAGACAGAATGGCAAAATTAGTTATCCAACTTAATGAATAGATATCAAATGCAGATCATTCAGGTTTATACCAAAGAAATTCCAATTCTGATGAAAAGGCACAGAATTTTTATATGGATATATAAAATGCTTTTGATCAAACCAAACATTTTAAAATTGTCTTGGGAAACTTTAATGCTAGAATTGTAAAACAATTGAAAAATAAAAGTGCTGTGGAAAAATGTGATTATGATGATAGAAATGAGAGAAGATATAGACTAGTGGAATTTGCAGAAAAAGAAGGATCATACATTATGAATTAATTCTTTCTTTGAAAAAAATGCTAAACAAAAAAATTTTGGATATGGAAACATCTAAGCAGAAATACTGCATAACTGGATATTTTGACTAAAAGAAAATATTTCAAGATTGTAATATTCTTAATAGATTCAATACAGGAAGTGATCTCAGTGAGAATAAAATACATAGTAAGGAAGAATACAAAGACTATTGAGAAAGTTACCATTAACAGTAGATATTCCTTCCTAACTTTCAGAAATACTCCAATAAATCTAAATTAGAATTTGCTAAGTGTTTGAAAATGTTACAGACTTTGAAGAAAATTAAGATTTGATTGAGATCAAATAAGAAAACAATTAATAATCCACTAAGAATTGCAATAAAGATGGCTAATACAAAAAAAAAAAAGCAATTCATCAGAGAGGCTGGTAATATATAAAGAAAAAAAGGAAAATGAAAATATTTTTTAATATACTGTTAATAGTAATATTAGCGATTAAGCCAATGCACATGCGCTTTAAAAATAAATTATAAATGAATACTCAATTTTTCCAGACCCGAGATATAGTATTTCAGAAAGAATGGGATGAATCACCCATTCTTTCGACCCAAATGTTTATGTATGGGCAAATCTTAAGTGTGTGGAACCTTCACACTCTTATTTCCACACACTTAAGATTTGCCCATACATAAATGTTTGGGTCGAAAAAATGGGTTATTCATTCCATTCTTTCTGAAATACTATATCTCATGTCTGGAAAAATTGAATATTCATTTATAATTTATCTTTAAAGTGCATGTGCATTGGCTTAATCGCTAATATTACTATTACATAAAAAATATAGCGCTATATAAAATAATCTCATTAAATATATTGTTAAGAAATATTGAATATATGAAAAATAATATGGTATGAAAAAGAGTTATTATTGATATAAGAAAATATAATATAAATTGGCAAGGAAACCTATCAAAAAAAAAAAATTTTTTTTTAAATGTATAAAATGATATAATTAACATTAGAAGAAAAATCTTTAGCAATAAAAAGGAAAGAATGAATTACTTTACTTTTCTCAATTTAATATACCATTTGTCTTTTTGTATTTTTTAATAGCAATTTTATTTCCTGTTTTAAATGAATAACAGTTTCATCAGAGATCTGTTTACTCTATAATTAAATAAATATCTGACAAAGCTGCAATTCAGCTGAAACAGAAGATAAAATTTATTTTAAAAAATATAAAAAAGGAATTGGTGTATTAAGAAAATATAGAACCATTACAAAAAAAAAAAAGACATGATGAAATGTGTGGAAGATTTCTACAAATAATTATAAGTAATAAAAAAAAAATTACATCTTTTGAATTGCTAACATTTTAAATAAAAACATAAGACATATAAATAAATCTATGAAGAAGAGAAAAATCCCAAGTAATGATGAAATTATTATTAATATCTTTTTTAAAAAAAGGATAGGAAAAAATATAAAAATTGTTGGCAAAACTATACTTCAAATTATTTTAAAATTGCAGTAATAATATTGATATTTAGAAAAGATAACAAAAGAAAATATTAGAAATTACAAATCAAAATCTTTCTCAAAACATTTACAATTTGTCCATAGCAATTTTTAGATTCAAACTAACCAAAAGAACAAACAGGATTTTATCATAATGGATCACATCAGAAAAATTATAGAAAAGTCCAATGAATTTGAATTGAAATTATCCTTTGGATTTCTAGATTATAACAAAGCATTTAATTCTATAAGCATTCCATTCCCATAATACTTCAAACTTTGGAGACTATCAAGATATAAACCCAGAAAACCATATTTATTAAAATGCAACAAGTGACACTATGATATTAAAAATATTAATATTGATAAGTATAAGTGATGGAAATTCCATATCTCCAAAACTTTTTGCAGCAGCTTTATAAGAAATATTTTGAAGATCAAAATGGGAGATAAAAATATAAAATAAACAGATCTTATTTAAGCCATGGTCAAATAACAAATGCTTCAGAACATGCAAGAATTATCAAATAAAAGTAAAAAAGTAGAACTAAGGATAAATGTTAAAAAATATTAAAGTAATGTTCAACAAACCTTTTCAGAAAGAAAAATAAATAAAAACTGATATTCATGAATTAGAAGTAAATAATTACAAATACCTTATATAATAGATTAAATCAATCATAAACTTGATTTAAATGTTTTCGGTAGAAATAACTTATTATTAAAAGAAAATATAACTCTGTTTGAAAACTGAGATTTAGATACTTATTCAGAGACTTCATATCATTCAATGAAATATAAAGAAATATATGTTAAATAACAATAAAGAATTGAAAGCAAAATATATGTGCAAGAAAATCAACAAAATCACTAACATCATTAAAAAATTCAAAAATTGAAAGGAGTTGTGCTGAACATATTTCTAGATGAGATCATCATAACAGATGAATTATTAAGTTTTAAACTGGATCTCAAAAAATTGTAAAAGACTTATAAAGACCTTATTTAAGATGGATGAATAAAATAAAAAATTGCTGATATGAAGGGAAATTATGGATCAAAGAACCTGGATTAAACTTGAAAAGATTTTCATTTTGCAGTAGATTGAAAGTGATTGAAATAATGATGATCATATGAATAATAAAAATATATTTGTATATTTTGGGTTAAATTTTATTTACAATCTTAAGAAATAGGTCAGATTCCTTGTAACTCAAGACTATAAATATAAGAAAATATTAAATATAACATTTCAATGCAAATATAAATATCAAAGTGATCAAATCTCTACATGCTGCTCATATTTAAACTATCAATTTTCTTTGTCAAATTATGCATTTATGTATATTTCCATGATCATGTAAGAATGTCAATCGATATTTGATTTTGATCTAAACTGAACTTTAAATCAGATACAGATGAAAACTAAGTCTTATTAAAAGCAACCAAATATTAATTTTCACATGGCAAAGTTAATTTCTGTTTATTTTAAACATATGAAAGAATAATTCCTAATCAAATATAAATTAAACCAGTAAATACATTTCAAATTAAAATATAAATACCAAAATAACCAAATCTTGATTTGCTGTTTATATCAAAGCTCCAGGTTTTTTTTTTTAACAAAATACCCGTTCACACAAAATGATTATTTACATATACTATACACTATATAGTTTACAAAAAAAATAGTCCATTATAATATCCATGATATAATATTTGATCTATATGTAAGTTTGTAATAAAATATATTATATTTAACATTATTCAGATATTATATTTGGTGATTGTCATATTACAATATATAGTTTACAAATTAATATACAATTCCTCATTAAGAAAATAATAAGTATCATCTGTTTACACATAGTCATATAATACTAGAACCATGTATTAACCCATCATCATTATTAACAGTACTTTATTCAAGCATGTCAATTTTTTGAGCTACATTATAAATTTTAATGAGTTATTGTATGCATACATACTTCAACTACTCCAATAAGTAAAATGAGAGAGAGAGAAAAATTGCTCTAAGAATGAGTTTTGTGATGACCATACAAAGCAATCCGTGAACCATAAATACATCCACATATAGAACATACTGACCCATTTTCTGTTTGTTTGATATTTTGTTCTGCCTCTTTTTTCTTCACAAGTAACCTTTTTTTTTTAAATAGATCAACATCATGCTTAATTATAGCTCTCCAATGTATTCTATCCTCTGTCATATCATTCCAATGAAAACAATCAAGATCATTGAGCTAATCCTTATAACATAAACAGGATATACTTTCCCCATAAAAACATGTTCAAGGTTACCATAAAACATATTTTTAAAATAGTCTTGAATTAATTCATTCATTTTACATTTCCAATCAAACAAAAATGTGATTTTACAATAGTGGATTCTATAGTATCATATCCAACAAGCTGAAAGAACATATTGATTGTTTTTATGATCTTGCCATTGTATTTATAAATTTTACAGAGAATCCTTAAATGAAACTTTTCTAATGCCTTTATATTGCACTGATAGGATAACAAATTTATCTTCCATACAATAAATTAGATAAAATAATAGCATTATACACAGCTTAAAGTGTATGTCATATCTTCATATCAAAATCCACGTTTATACTTATAAAACTACCATGGTATTTAAATTTATTCACATTTTCAAATTTATAACCATTTTAGCTAAAAGTTGTTGAGAGAGAGCTAAAAGTTGCTGATGATTTTTCTTTCTTTATTGAATGATAAAGAACTTTGACCATTAATTATTAAATGAAAGTCTTTATATACTGCATTCAAAACATTAAGTTCATTCTGTACATCATCTTTTGAAATGGAGAAAATAGCACAATCATCAGCATACGGTAAATCCAGAATCAAAAAAGATGAAGATCATGTTTGCATTTTTGATTGATTCAAATTGAAAAGACCATCAAACCTATTTTGAATCTTGATCTCTGTTTCATTAAGTCACTTATAAACAGTTTGAAAGACCATCATCATAAAAAACCAAAAACAATGTTGGAGCAAGCATATATCAGTCTTTATTTCAAATGTCTCAGATTGCTATATGTAGTATAATAATAATGCTTCCTCTCATTCCATCATGTAAAAATTATTATAATATAAATTTCGGTGGATGATCAACTAATTTCAAACAATGGCATAGAGCTACCTTGACCAAATTATTAACAACACTTTTCTTGCATTTGCCTGGCAACAAAAATCATGTCTATAGAGCTTTTTGATTATCTACAACCACACTGAATCTCTAGTAACCATAAATCTATGACTGGAAACAACTTATTCAACAAAATCCTTGAAAGTACCTTTGCTAAAGTAAATAACAATAATATTCCATAATAATCACTGCAAACTTATTTTTTCTCTTTATTTTTAAAATTTGAAAAATAATAAAAGCATCCTTAAGATCAGGCAGCACGACTTCATGGGTACATATATTCTTTAAAAATTCCAATATTTTTAAAACAAACATATCTGCACATTATCAAACTTCTGTGTATTTCATCAGAAACTGAAATATTTCCATTTTTACGATTATAAAAAAACTGATCTGGCTTTTCTAGGCTAGATATTTTTGTCCAAATCTAAATGAGTATATAAAACAGATATATTATTAAAAGTTATCATCTCAGTTCTTATAACATTATTCAGAAGATGATCAAATTACTCCTTCCACTTATTCAAAATATCATCATTATCATATAAGAATGGCATTTCTGAATTTAATAGGATATGTTGCTCTAGGTGCATAAAAAAAAAAGACCTAATGACCATGATCAGCAAATGACTGTATCTTCTTTGTAGTTTTAATTCATTAAACTTTTTTTTTAAGTCTTATTGTCAGTCACTGAACTTCTACTTTCAAATTTCTATATTTATAATGAAGTTCCATGTTCAATTTGTTATTCTGCCAAAAAGAAAATGCCATGTTCCCTTTTTAATCAATCCAAAAATAAATTTACTTATATCTATAATAATTCCTTATGATAAATAATTCCATGATTCAGCAAAATGACACTCTTGAAGATTCAAATTAGCCATTTTAGTGTTTAATAATTATTGAAATGTAATACGTATAATAGCTACTTCTAAAAAAAGAACATCAATTTTTGGAATAATACCTATTTTTTAATGCAAATATTATTTTAATCTTGTGTGCTAATTTATTATCTATCCAACAATCTGCACTTGTAAGCACTCACACAACATAAATTTTTGTATTCTAACTTTTAACTGTAATCTAATCTATTAAATGTCCTTGTTTTGAGCATTAATGCATCCATGTTCCTTTATAGTATTATTCTACCTTAAAAAAGTATTTGTGACAGTCAATCCACTTGTGCAAAAATTCAACAACAAATGACCATTTACATTCACATCATCAATATCATTATTTCTAACAATTTTTGGATAAAGTCTTCTATTTGTATTAATATATGCATTCAAGTCTCCAAGAAGAAGAAAAGATTTTTTAATGCTATTACTGTAATAATGTTATTGAGCAAGGAATAATCCCTTTCTTTCTCTGAATTTTCTGATTCTAAGAAAGGAGCATAGGCATTAGAAAATAAGTACTAGTAACCTTATGCAAAACAAGTTAAACACCATTAGCCTTTTATTGATATTATAAGAAATTTCAAAAAATTGAAAATACTAAATTAGACTTTCAGCAAATTGAACACCATACATTCTCCTTTCAGTGACTGATCTGCTCTTCCCAAAAAAATTTGTACCCATCATCACACTTCCTTCTTCTAGAAGAAATATTTTACTAAGAACACCTATCGATCTTAAATCTTGATGGGCTCTTTAACCACTAGTGTAGTCCTCCATTCTGGTCTTGAAAGTTTGTAACAAGTGAAGTGTGCACATTCCATATATCATCTATATTTGAAAAAAATTACATTTATAATACTTATCTTTAGTATTACCACTATCTCCTGCTTTAGAACTACTATTAATACTATTATTATTATCTGGTAATTAATGAATACACTCCCAGAAAATGTAGTTTTTTTTATATTTAGCTTTATTACTGGCATGAAAAAAAAAACTATCTTTTCTATGAGTATTCATTAATTACCAAATATTATATTGACTCAGAAAAGAAAATTAGTAACAATTGAATTATTAATATTATTTTCATTATGCCAGGCATAAGGACCTAGCCACACTATGTGAGACAGGTTATTTTTAGACTAGATCCAGTCCACTTCTGTAGTAGATAGGGAATCCCAAAATAAGGCTGCCTAAACATACAATCTTTCAATTGAAAATCCTGTCTCAAAAAAAGTTTCAAATCTACTCATTAGTGATTATACTGACTCAAGCAAAGGTCATAATGAAGAATTACCAGCCTATTAGTCTGTCTTCTTCATTATTTTCTTAAATCTCAAGGGCCTGTGTTAAATATATATATATATATAAGAATTTGAGTTAGAAATGCTGTGTATGTAGTTAAAAAATGAAAATATAGTTGCACCAACAAAGTAATTCCATTGTCACAGTTATATATAGATCAGTGTTACCCAATATAAGCAATCCAAGAAACAGCCAAATTAAAAATATATATATTTATCTGAGAACCACATCCAAAATAATAAATACCATTCAGATATTAAATTCCTGGAAAGTCCTACCATTAGTTAAATTTAGCAGGCATTTCAAAATTTTCAAACAAGATACAATAATTGTTTGTAATCAATATCAAGATTATGGATTAGTGATAGAATTAAAACATCTAATTAGCATTCAATTCAAATTATTTTATTTTTGCACTTGAAAAAATCAAAACCTCTAGATAGGTCAAACAAATCCTCACTACGGACCACATGTAGTCCATGGATGAACAGTTCTGACATAGATGACAAACGGCAGATTCAAGAACTGAACTTCTCTGAATCAAAAGTCAACTTAGTCTAATCTAATCTCAAATATCACGACTTTATGAACATTTCAGTATAGTAATCTGAAATATTTTTTCTAAAAATGATTACAATATAACATGAAATTTAAATTTTATTTGCATTTTAATAAATATGATAAATAAAGAAAATTATTTACATTTTATTTATATTTAATAAATAAAAAAATTACTAAAAAAATATTACTTAATGTATATTTATTACATAAAATTTCATACAATGTTCCAATTAGTGATATTCAATCTTTATTAATGACCAAGCTACATTTTTAATACTAACAGATTCCAAAATTCTCACTGTACAGAAATTCATTCAATTAAGTAAAAAAAAAAAAAAATCATATACAGGATGTGTACTTTCAAAATTAATATGTTAATAATGTCATCAGCCTCACTATAGAAAAAAAAACACAATATATTAAAATAAAAACATCCCTGTAAATAATACAGGGCAAAGATTTCTCTGACAGTTCTCTAAAAAAAAAAAGATGTCACTCATCAGGTTAGTTATTATGCAATAGTTTTTCATCTTTGGTCAATTCTCTAATTAAAAATATCTATTAGATATATTTTTTAGTAGTATAGGAGATTAATTGCCTGCTATACCAATGATTTGGGTTTGCATTCCAGCCAGATAAAAATATAATACTTTTTCAAATTCCAGTCAGTTGACTAATAGCCAGACAACTTAACTATACAATATCCAGATATTTTTAGGTAAAGAATAAAGCAAAAGAGAAAACTGCTTAAATTCTCACCAAAGCTTCGACCCTTACTTTACACATATATATGAGGAATCTATTAAACTGTAATAGCAAATGATTAACTAGTGTTGATGTCTTAATGCTATTTCAATTAATTTCGCTTTTTACTAATAATGGCAGAAAACATTTAAGTTTATTTTACTTGCATAAATGTGTATGTTCGTTTTTTAAGAACTGATTTTAAACTGATCAAAATCGGTGATGATTACTTAGTCTTTCCAGTGATAATTATAGTCAATCAATGATTGTGGCAATTAACACTGCTCTGATTTATAGTATCTGAAGAGTAACATTTATATATTTTTTCTGCTAAGGGCTGAAATTAAGCTGCATTCATAGTTAATATTTCCAAGTAGTAACATTTGATCATCAATAATAGTTTGACTGTTGCCTGCCACAATTTATTTTGGCAACTCAATATTTAGAATTATAACATAAATTTTTATAAAAATTTAAAATTATTAAGATGAACAGAAATATAGCAATATAAAACATTTTTTTATGGATTGATTTTCATTCAATGGGATTTACTATAATTAGCTTATTGCTTTTTGTCAGTCATATATTTATGTGGGTGCATGTATGCTTATAACACATATAAACAATTTTTTTAATTTATAATAGATTTACATAAACAAAGCAACTGGGAATAATTGTACTGTATTTGCATATTTAAAAATAGAGTAATCATTTGTTTACATGCGTGACTGCATATTTAATTATACTTTATGCCAACTCTAAACAATAAGTTGCTTTGTCAAAAAAAAAAAAAAAAAGAAATGAATATAAAACATTTGTGTTGAGAACAATTGCAAAATATGAGTTGATGATATCAAAAATAGTTTTGAATTCCAAATAAAATCAGATCAAGTCCAGCACCAATATTATAAATAACAAATAAAAACTTCTTTTATAAGTATGACAACAAAAAAGTTTTGAAACTAAAAAAATAACAGAATATTTAAAGATTCTCTTTCCAAAAAGGTATCATTATCTATAATAGTTTGTCATTGATTGCAAAACAGTCTATTTCTTAACATAATTTATTGTAATAGAAAATATTTTTATATCAAATCATTATATTAATAACATTAATGTTAAATTAAATCTCAAGCTATTTTTTATTTGCGAGAAATCTTTTCCAAAAACTTTGGAAATCTACCATCATGGTGGTTTTAATAGACCCAATCACTTCAGATAACCCAGGAATGTATTAAATCACAAATATCCTTGAACATTTTATTTATATATCTAAATAAATTTATATCAATTAAATTATAAATATTATTTTACTATTACTAATTTAGTAGATGTTATATTAATAAAAGTAATAATATCACAACTGCCAATGTTGTATATATACTAAATTCTCTGCAAAGAGAACTTTATATAAACACACTAATTCTCTGCAAAAAGAATTTTATATAAACACACTAACATGAATAAAAATATAAACAGCAATAAAAAGAAAGCACGATAATATACATTTTTATTTTTACTATATATATATATCTTTTTATTAAGGTAAAAGATATTATTATAAAATGTATATAATTAAATAGATTGCAAAATATACAGATATCTCAATTTAATTGTTAGCAAATAGAGATGACACATAATAAGATTTTGAATGTGAAAAATAATACACTAGATAAAGTTTGTTGTCTTTTTTTGGATTCATATGAATCAATGTAAATTCATATATGCATATTTTAATCATTCTTGAATATTTTTATGCCTAGGGATTGAGTATATATCTGTGAAATTAATGAATATTAATAATATTGCTCATAGCCAAAATGACTATAATTAAAAACAAACATATTAGTTACGTTCATGTTTGTAGGCATTAATTAGATTTACAAAAATAAAAAATGTCTAACTTCAATTTTTATAATTAAAAACAAACACATTCAAAGACACTACAATTGGCAAATATTTAATGACAAATCTGTTTGTGAATAAAATAACTTCAAATACATAAAAAGTAATAATGTTAGTTTTTTTAAAAAAACCCAATACTTCATTAACTTAATACCATCAGGTATCTGCCAAAAGATAGGTCTTATTCTCTATCATTTTCCCTAAATCTTGCTATAACTCACAACTATATTTTTCCTTAAAAATCGTCAACCAATGTTTTATATATAGTTATCTTCTTTTCAGCTTGCAAAATTTTAACACGTTTTTCATAATTCTTCTACTTCAAAGATTAATGGTCCTTTCACCACTTCCCATTAGAATTTACATGTAACATTACAATTTCCTCAAATGTTTTCTTTCAATGTTTGTATATAAATCCATAAATTATATATCAAAATATAACAGTAATATGCATATATACAGGTTAAAACCCATTTGTGTCTTTAAAGCTCATAAATATGAGAAATTTATTCAAATATTAATATAAATTTTAAATAACAATAAATATTTTAAGAGCTATTAAATACACATTTACAATATGTATCTTTGTAATTATAAAAAAAGTAATCATCCTCCTCACTAGTCTCATTAAATAGTGATGTTAAAACTACAAGAATAATCTTGCTCCAGCCACAAGATAAAGACTGAAAAAATAAAAACGACTGCCTTATTTTCTCAAATCTCTATCTTGTGATTGGGGCGAGAGTATCCTTGCAATTTTAACATCACTGTTAATGGCGCGGTTATATCCACAAGTGTGACTGTGCAGCCAGCAATTAAATATATACTATGAAAGACTCACAATATTTCACGTAATCAGAATAGCGAATAGTCTGCAACAACTCTATCTCCATAGTTTGCTAATGATCAATTCCCACGCTGTTCTCTTGCAATGAATGCTCTGCAACGAATGCTCTGCAACGAATGCTCTGCAACAAATGCTCTGCAACGAATGCTCTGCAACGGATGCTCTGCAATGAATGCTCTCAATATCTCCACTGCAGTTTCCCCATCTCTGTGGGCTCTTTCAGCTACACCCATGAACTACATTTCCACTGGGTGCTGGTCATTAACCGCAAGCACTAGCGCGAGATATCTCTACTGGAGTTGTACTCAAATAACTGCTCTCTACTGGAGTTGTCTTCTAATTACTGCCTTCTCAAATACTGCCTTGCGTAGTTGCTACACAGTCTTCTATAGCTTTCTGATAACTGCAACAATCAATTACACTGTCCAATAAGGTATGGTCTCTTATCTAGAAATATTTGCAATCAGCAAATATTTATTGGAATTGTCGACCGCCAGTACGTCAATGCCTTAATTAAATTCCACAGTTATCAGCCCGTGATCTAAAACAACCTCTCAAATAAATTCTAGTTTTTCTGGAGTGCACAAACATGTCTGCCATTTTTACAAAATACTACAGGTGCTAGCGAGAAGGGATGACTACCTTCTATATAATTACAATATAAAAACTGTGCTTGTAAAATGTATTGATTATTACAATATGTATCTTTATAAATACTATCTTTATTGGGGAGGACTAAAAATTTACTGACTGAAATGTTTTTTTTTTCTTTATATACTCAACAAAAACTTTATTCTATTAAAAATAAAAATCATTAATGATGATAGGCTTTTTTAAAATATAAAATATCTCTAGAACGATTAAATATTTTAGGTAGCTCAAAAAATTAGCCAACTGATTGAACATTATATCAGTGAATAGAATTCAAAGACATGAAGATAAAAAATGTGTTGTTAATTTTTTGTATTTTTTTAAGATTTTGAAAATCAAAGTAAACTTATTCCTCAAGATATTATTTTGCATGCAAGTGGTCTCCCTCTTTCCTCTATATTCACAGACCTATCAGACATGATTTCGATTACTTATAGTTTAAAAAGTACAGAATAAAAAATTAGAATTTCATAATTTAATTTCTGCCCATCTGTATTAGTGTTATCATAAATTATATCTCAACTAGTTATTTCCTCATTTTGCATACTAAGTCAATCATATGGTTTTCTATCTATCTTTCTTTCTCATTGGATTTATTGATATACTACTGCATTATTCAAATTTTTTACTAATTATTTTTATTGATGACAAAATGTGTACATTTTAAAATGAAATTATATTGTAGGAGTATGGTTATATATATATTTTTAAACACACATACTATATAAGAAATTCATTATTATCCATCCATAATTTAAAATATCCATAGAAGAGTTTAGATCAATAGCAGCAGATAAATGCAAACTACGGAAGTCAATAAAATATGAAAATAAGCTATTATTTGAATAATCTACTAGAACACAAATATTTTAATTCCAACTTTTAAAAAAATAAGAAAAAAGCATTCAATCATAATAACCCTCAATGCACTGTTGATGAACAACTAATCCATAAATAATAAATCAAGCATGGATTCTACTTTCTTGAACTTTGCAACAAATATGTTAAATTTTGCAAAGACTTATCCTACAAACAGAATTTCAATAAATTATTGTTCTGATATTTTACAATTAGTGCTTTATTCTTGTATATGCTTTTTATGAATATTTTTCCTTCATATTTTACAATGATTAAATTATAGGCATTTTTTTTTCTTTCTTTAAAATTTAAGTATAAATTATCTATGAAATATTTTATAGTCCCTTTTCTACATACAGAAAAAGATTCAAAACTTCTCTTAGCAGCCCTGGTTATTATATTATTCTCACTTATTTTCCCAAAATCAAATTGAAATAAATTTTTACCACTAATTTACCATTAAATAAATTAGTAACAGCTTTTTTTAATGTTTAAATGCTTATAATATTTCTATAGAGTGACATAGACATATTAAGAGTTAGTGATAAAAATTACTACATGTATCTAAAACTAAAGATTACTGAAGTTTTCTGCAACAAATAACACTGATGAATACTACTTTATTTTATTTGAAAAAAAAAAAACTTTTATTATGTCATAAATAAAAATACAATTACCATTTAGATGAGAAAAATTATGCATGAAATATAAGCATTGTTTTAAAGTAATGCACTCCACATTAAATAACAAATGACTCTGACCAGACAATAGCAGATCTTCAATTCTAAAATAAATAAATTTTATGTGTCTATCTACTCTGTTTATTGCATCAATTAATCCATAAAATTACACTTGAATTTAATCTGGATTATTGAGATTAATTAATTACTCTATTTATAATGTTATGAAATCAAATTTTAGTTTATAAATATTCTACTTAAAATCCAGTAACGACCTATCATATCACTAATTTGTCCAAGTTATTATAAGCATACTTCACTTTATTAAGTTTGTATGATATCAAAATATTAATTTATTTCAACATGTATGTATATAACATGTCATGTTTTATTTCAACATGAATGTATATAACCAAATCAAATCATCATATATTTTCATATATTTCTGGTTTACATTTAAACAATATTAGATAGCAACAGACTCTTCTATTTATTATATAATTATTTCCATGTAAGCAGAGTAATCAAATGGACATTTTTTCTGATAAAAGAAGTATTTAAATTCATTTATCCAGTAGTCATCTTATATTCTTTTTAAATTATTCAAGATAACAACTTGAAAATGTCAGATATCCCAAGATTTAAAATTAAACAGCTTGTTTTTACATCTATGTAAATTTCATATTAGATCAACAACTATATACTATAATGTGGATACATTTGATTTTTGATGTAAAAATAATATAAACTAACATTAAGCAATGATTATTTCCATAAGACAATGATATCTACAATTATTAATATAGTTGTCCTCCATGTTTGCAGTTTTACTTATTTATATTTCAAAAAAGTATTCAATTAATAAAAATATATTTAAATTTTCTAAATTTTTATTTCTTAATTAATAGTGCAATTATTAGGTACAATAATCATAAAATATCACAAGCAAATAATTGATGCAATCTTTTTCAATAAACTATTTGAATTTTATAATTTAATATTATCTTTTCCATCACAATGTAAAAAGAACTAAGAATAATTTTACAGATTTTTTTTTTTTTAAAAAAAGAAGCCTGCCATATATACATGTCGAAAACATTTTGATTATATAATATATATGAAAAATGCATATTATACAGTTCAATATTTTGTACTCCATTCAAAGCTTAGAACTAAATATCATGGACATAATGAGACTACTGTTACAGAGATCATTGAAATATGTGGTTATTGAACTAATTTTTTTTTACAGATTTATAAAACCATATTGACAGATTTAAACTTGAAGGTGTTAAAAATGAATAGCATAAAATGTAAGTAAAAGATGTTCACAGAATGAGTTTTTCATTTAAGGATATATATTATGGTTACTTCAAAACTATGAAATTAGAATCTTAAGCAAAGATTACAATTATTTCAGTAAAAATTAAAGTAAAATTTAGTTTAAAAATTTTCTCCTTAAAAAAAAAAAAATTTAGGAATAACTTAAAGCATTACAATATAAATTTATATTACAGTATTATTATAAAAGAAATGACAACATATTCCAATTGTTATTTTTAAATTGCTATTTTTCAAAAATTTCTAAAAGACTTTGAAGAATGTATAAAAACAAAAAATTGGCTAACTTAATATAATGAAGTAAATGAACATCTTTTTTTTATAATCCATCTGAAAATATAGTGTATGACATGATATTTGCAACTACAACTATAATAGTTTTTAAAAAATATATTAAAAATAAATCCTCAGGAAGACAATGTGATGTGATGCACTGTGACTTCTCTTATATGAAGTCAGGAATCTCTCAGCAACTATGCCCACAGAAACCTATCAGCCACTTTAACTTCCCTTTCCATTCCCCACCCTAAATTTTCCCATACCCTGCTCCATCCTATTTCCAAAACATAATCTTTGCCAACTCCATGGCCTTTATATCTAAATCCCCCTTATCTTTTCCCAAACCCAACATAAAAATCAATAACCAACTTTTTGTATTAATCACTTTCCTTATATTTATTCTTCCACAACTTTATTATTTGTATCCTTTCTGCTTTTGGACATTTACATTCAATTAACAGATGCCTAAGATTTTCTATGCCTTTCTTACACAAATTGTAGACTAAATCACTCACGTTTTTCCATTCATGTGTATAATCCCAGTTGCTAAAGATCCCATTCGAGCCTTAAACAGTAAACTACTTTTCTTGCTATTATCATAAATTAACTTGCACCTAATATTCCGTTTATTTCTATATATATTTAAACTCTTTTTACTCTCCATACTAGTTCTCCATCTCTCCAACTCCTTATTCTTTATTAATGCATCTATTATTCTATCCCATTCCTTACCACTATAACACTCAATAATTCTCCTAACACAATCATCCCACTTTTTGTATAAGTATACTGACATAAATTCTTTATCCAAATCTTCTGCATCCCTCATTATCTTTCTCATCCATCTTGTTACTTGCCCTTTATTCATAACTCACTTAAATACTATTTTGGCCATTCTTTTATTATCCATAAACTGCAATCTACCGAACATTTTCATTTTGCTTTTTGCACCCCCCACATAAAAACATGACCATCCCATTTCTCCTTGAATTGCCTCCTTTGCCGTCCACACATCTGCATCTAATCCATGCCTTCCTACTTCTCTTTGTACTTTTTCCAAGAAATCTAATACCTCTTTACTAACACTACCGCCACTTCCTTCCATACAATTCTAGCTACATCATATTTATTATATGAAATCACTGTTAATTATTTTATCAATACCTTTCTTTTCTTTGTTTCGTTTATCAATTTTTTCTCCCATTCATCCAAGCAATTTCTCTGATTACTTAAGATGATTCCCAAATAATTATATCAATTCACCACACTTAACTTTATATCCCCCAATAAAAATTATTTGCCTTCTCTTTCCCCAGTATTAATCATCATTACTTTTGATTTTTCTTCACTAAACTTAATCCCCATCTCTTTACCCACCCTTGCACATGTCCTCAGCATAACTTCCATATCGTCGCTTCTTTTTGCACACAAAAAGACATAGTCTGCAAATAAAAGACCTGATAATGTATATACTCCCTTGCGACCTATTAATGGTATTTCTATCCCTCTTCCTAATCCTTCTATTTGTTCTCTCCATTTCTCTCAAATACACCAAAAACAAAATACGTGACATAGGACCTTAGTCCCACCCCATTTTAAACTTTAACTGATTCTATATTCCCCAATTGATATATAAAGTAATTATTTTCATAAAATTTCATAATATCCACTAGAGCTCCTTCCATTCCCAAATTTACTAAACTTCGCGATAATCTATTTCTATTTATTCTATCATATGCTTTCTCTATATCTATAAACACCATATATAACTATCTGTATAGCTACTCATATCCATAAGTTGTGTGACTACAAATAAAGTATCTCCTATACGCCTATCCCAGAGGTCCCCAATCTTTTTGCACCTAAGAGCAAATTCTATAATACTGGCCAAGTGGCGGGCACCATTTATTTTTTCAATGTAAATTTATAGTTGGATATTGTTAATGATAGACCCTTTTACACTGTAAAAGTATAGTATGACCTACAATTTGATTACAATATAATACAATAATTTATAAGAAATCTTAAAAATTAAGTTTATTTGTATCAGATAAATAATTTTTTTATCGTGTTCGGATAGCGGAGGGCACACGTAAAATGGTCTGCAGGTGCCATGGTGCCCGCGGGCATAGGGTTGGGGACCCCTGGCCTATCCGATCAAAAACCTCCTTGCATTCCTCCCACTATATTATTTTCTTCCATCCATTTTGCAACCCCTTCGGCCACCATATATGAGAAAACTTTATATAAAACTGATGTTACCGCTATCGATCTATAATTGCTTAACTTTTTATGATCCTTACCCTTTCCTTTAAATAGTAACCTTACTCTTGTATTACTCCAATTACCTGGAAAATCTCTCTTCTGTGCCATCTTATTAAAACATGGTAATAATTTTATTTTTGCCCTATGCCTTAAATTCATTACCATCTCTCTGCTGCCCATCCATCTAAATCTCTTGCCTTTCCACTTTTCAATTTCTTCTCTGCCTCATTCAGTTCATTTTCTATAAACCTAATATCCCCATTACTACATGCTTTCATGTTTGCTATCACTCTGACTTTCACATGTAACATTTTTTCTACATCCATGACATACTTATTTAATATTATCTCTAATTCTTCTCTAGAGCTACTCTCTATTCCCTCATCATCTAGTAATACTATCTCTCTCCCCCCTACATTCCTTCTTTTAATGTATTTCTAAAAATTTTTACTGCCATCTCTTCTATTTTTCTTAATATTCTCTAACAATTTACTATTCAATTTCATTCTCTCTATATAATTATCTATTTTAGCCCACTTCTTTTTTTCTAAGTACTTTATGCATTTAACATTAACATCTTTTTCACTTTCTTTGTTCTTAATAGCACACTTAGATTATCTGCATGTTTTTTTCCTCTCTTTTATATTTTTACTAACTCTCACTTTTTTATTACTTTTATTCTTCTGAATATTCTCACCTAAAACCCTATTTGCCACTTTCTCTATAGCACCACACCAGTCCTTATACTCATCCCCAACCAACACTTCCATGATTTCTTCAACTTTTATTTTATATTCTTCTAACTTACTCTTATCAATCACTCTCCATCCACATCTTTCACTATCATTTCTACTTTTATTTCGATAACCATTTCTATTATAAAAAAATTATGATCACTATTACATACTTTCTCTTCATTATCAAACACCTTAATTTTCCGTACTTTATTCATTCCCTCTTTATTGTGTGGAACCATGTGTATTGTTCCTCATAAATATTTGATAAATTTCTAATGCTCAAATCTACTCTCTGACAAAAATTCTTCAAAAGCTGTCCATTCTTGTTACCTACATCATCAATTTCTTCAATGTGATGTGATGTACTGTAACTTCTTAAATGAAGTCAAGAATCTCTCAGCAATTATACCAAGAAAAACTTGTTAGCTACTTAATTTTACATTCCCCAGTCTAAGTTTTCCCATATTCTGCTCCATCCCATTTCCACAACATAATCTTTGTCAACTATACAGCCTTTATATCTAAATCCCCCTTATCTTTTTCCAAACCCAGCATAAAAACCAATAATCTAATTTCTGTATAATCACTTTTTTCATATTTATTTTTCCATAACTTCATTATATGTGCCCTTACTGTTTTTAAACATTTACATTCAATTAACAGATGCCTAATATTTTCTATTCCTTCCTTACATAATTTACAGACTAAATCACCCATATTTTTCCATTTACATGTATATTCTCTTGTTGCTAAAGATCCTGTTCGAGCCTTAAACAATAAACTACTTTTCTTACTATTATCATAAATTAACTCTAGTGGCAGCCTAAGTATTTAATAATTTCAATAAGTCTGAACGGGTTTTTTTTTATGAAATTAGACTAACATTTTTTAAAATAAAGTGATACACTTTAAATTTGTAATACTGTATATGCAATATTCGATAACAATTAAACTTTTAATTTTATAATAAATGTAATATGTATAAAATGGATTAGATTTTATTTTCTATTTATATGATTAAATAAAAAGATTTGATATATATATATAATTAAACAAAATTGATTTATTATACAAATACAATTATACTGATAAATATTAGACTACAACATTCACTACCCCAACCACATACAGTTTATACAGTTCTATACTAAGATAATATTTAATACACTTTTTATGCTAATGAGGATAATGGAATATGATATTATTAATATATTAATCATCAAAACAGCAAGTCATATAAAACATGACATTACTTTTATAAGCTTGTGTTTACAAAAATGTAATACAGAGAGCATACCAATAGCTCAAACAAGCTCTTAATTGATAAGTGCAGTATGAGAAAATTTTAAAAATTTCTATCCAGAACCTTTCCATCTCCAGACCAACTGGTTTCAAGCTTATGGCTATTCGAACATTAGATCTAAAATATCAACTCAAAACCTAGCACTTATTTCATACATAATATTTAAGTAGAAACTCTAAAATTTTCAGATATGAAAATGTTTTTAAATCCAGCTATCTAACTTAAATGACGTGAGCCATAAGCTTGAAACCAGTTGATCTGGAGATGAGAAGGTTCTGGATAAATATTTTAAATATTTTCTCATACCGCACTTATCAATTAAGAGCTTGTTTGAGCTATTGGTATGTTCTCTGTATTATATTTTTATAAATACAAGCTTATAAAAGTAATGTCACGTTATATATGATTTGCTTTTTTGATTATTATAATTTTACCTTTAAGGCTTTGGCTATGCTGAGGCTATTAAAATATGGTAGATCTAAATTTAGTTCAGTCCCATATAGCTATTTAAGTTAGATAGCTGGATTTAAAGACATTTTCATGTCTGAAAATTTCAGAGTTTCTACTTAAATATTACGTATGAATATTATGTATGAAATAAGTGCTGGGTTTTGAGTTGATATTTTAGATCTAGTGTCCGAATATTCTAGCTCTCCACTGATGTGAGCCATAAGCTCGAAACCAGTTGGTCTGGAGATGGGAAGGTTAGGTTCTGGATAGAGATTTTAAATATTTTCTCATACCGCCTTTATCAATTAAGAGCTTGTTTGAGCTATTGGTATGCTCTCTGTATTACATTTTTGTTAATATACTAAATATATGTATTCATTACAGTTTTAATATTTGTTAATATGATAAATATATGTATTGTAAATTTTATAAAAATAATTTCAGTTTATCTTATTACATATACTATTATTTTTAATATTAAATATTTTCACAGGATAATCTATCAATAGCTGTATGACAAAAAAGTAAATTTAATATTATCTTAAAATAGAATTACAGAATGTATACATTATTGGTTATAGCAGGCATATTATGATATTAAGCTAGCTGTAGCTTAATATTTATTTATATAAATAATAACTAGTATAGTGTTAGCTTCAGTTTCATTTTGTCACATGTAATACTAAATTTAAAATTTCATATAAAATAATGACATGTGTGTGTGAATGCATATTTACAGCAGTGGAAAATGCATAAAACTGATACAATTCTATTACACTTTAGATACCAAGAACTATAATCATGATTACAAAGTATTATATTAGATTCTATATTGTATGAAAAATTTTTAGTATGTGATCAGTTGTAGCACAATTGGATTTGGATTAAAGTTAATTATTTAATTCTGCTATTAAACCATATATATATATATATCATTATTTTATTATGTACTCATTAGTCAAGATTATTAATTTACTTTATATAAATATATTGGGCAATGTAAACATTGTGAAACCTAATTTTTCAGAATTAAAAGTAATATATATCTACATATTTTAGTAATTAAAAAACAACAACAATCTAATAAATTATAATATATTATGAAACTTTTATATGCATAAAACCATAACTGACTAATAACAAAATGGGTATATGTATTTATGTTTAAAATATCATAAAGATTTGCATACAACACAATTAATAAAATGTTTACACTCTTTATAAAAAAAATTATCATCTAGTTCAGCGTTTCCCAACCTTTTTTGGCTCACATACCACTTGGTAGTACATCACGCTAAATTGTACCACTTCATAAAAATGATTGTATTTTGTGAAATTTGTTATTGCGAGTGTGTTATTGCATTTGCATTATAAATATTATAGGGTGACCATGTATGTATTCACATCTCATAATGAGACAAATTACATTGAAACACGCCTAAACGTCACGCCAGATTACAAACTCACTGAAATTATAAACTCACTGTAACATATTTATATGTATGTGTTTGTTCAATGTTTCATATGTTTTACAAAATAATTTATTAAAGATTACATTATTACATTAAAGGATATTTGGTACATATTTTGTTCAAAGTGTTTTCTCATTCCTTCATTTGGTTTTGAAGCATCTTGCTATTGGTTGGCCATGGAGAGGATAAATCCAGCATGTCCCAAGTCATAGTAAAAATAACCTCAGGGGTTATCAGGCTATCTCTTGTTCTTGTTTTCTTTATATTGTTCAGCATGAAGTTAATAGGATTAAAATTTTGATGATTAAATACTAGCTTACATCTAGCAATCCACAATAGATGATCAAGAATTAATGAGAGTCTAATTTCAAATTAAATAATTTAGATTGATTTGCCTTGATCCGACTCATTATTTATCTACTATTTTGTCATATTTCGTTTATTAATAAATGGTTTTAATAAAAACACAAAATTATAAAAAAACAATTAGTATGTTTTCTTATCATAATCAAATATTTTTATAAAATAAATTTAATGAGATCTTTGTGCTTGTTTCGAACAACATAATTTTTTGAAATTTGATTCAAAAGATACGAGATATATCCTTAAGTCTACAGCTGCGTTCAATCTGTTTCGATACTTATTTTTAAAAAAATATATGAAAAAAAAGCTCTTCCTACTAATTCCGTAGTAAACGGTAATAATAATTTAAGAGCTTTCTCAGAAAGTTGTTCATATTTTTTAATGTTTAACCAAAAATTAATTAGATTGTGTCGTTTGAATTCTACTTGTAAAGTTCTGTCACATGATAATTCTATTAAATTTTCTTTATCCTTTATTGATAATGATGTAGCTTTTTCTAAATTTTCTGCATAGAAGGGGTTTGAAATCCAATTATCATTTGTGTTTTTGGATTTTGGAAAATATTCCATGAAAGACAATTTTAATCCTGTTAAATGTGCTATTATATTTTCTCATATATCTTGAGACAGACTAACCTTATTTTCAAACAAAAAAATATGAAGAGTTTCGAATACTTCCAATTGATTGTTTTTGATACTTATATATATTACTGTTTCCAAAAATCTAATTTCTTAATCATACTTTCAATTTTATCATTAACATTAAAGATCGTTATCGACTGTACATTTTAACAACTTTACTGTATAATATTATTAATTAAAATAATTTTTATGAATTATAGGAAAAAACGCTTCTATATTTTTATGATTTAATTTTTTTTTTATGTCCGCCATTATTGATTATTTTTCGTGTACCACCAACCAGCGACTCGCGTACCACAGGTTGGGAAACACTGATCTAGTTAATAAATGGTTAGTGCATAAGACTAAATATAAAAGTGAATATGCTATTTTCTTTTTTGGTGCCTTAAAAGTGCGACTTCTATATCCTCCCCACAAATAAAACTCACCAGATCATCAGACATATCAGACAGCAATTGAATATTTTCTTCTCTGAGAGCATTTTTCAAAAATGGTGAAGACACAGTGTCTAAAGGTTTAGGTTTTGGTGGATTCTGTATAATAATTTTTTTACTGATTACAACATTATCTCGTGATGGGCCAGAAGTCATGCTGCCCATGATGGAATTAATCACTCTATCAGTATTGGTGGAGATTAGCTACAAAGCAAAAATATTATCTTTGGTTAAGAAAATAACATAACAATATTCTTAAATAATTTTAATAAAATAAAAGATAATAGTGGAGACCCTAAAAAGAATAATAAGAAAGCTATGATTTTAGAGCCAAATAATGAAAATAATGATAAAAGAAAAAGCTCAAACAATGATTAATGATGATGATTATGATTAAGCTGTTATCATGATGGTAATCATGAAAATAAAGATGCTTATTAAAATAATAATACAATCTATCTCCTCCTTATATTCATATTTTAAATAATTGCATTCTCAGAACTCACAATTCAAAAAAATATATTAAATTAAAATATTAGAAATTCATAAATTTAACTAAAATTCTGTAAAAAAATATAAATATATTTTATATGCCAGAATAGCAACAGCCATTTTATTATCTTATCATGCCCTCTCTAAATCTTGGACTTTGACTCACATAATTTAATTATTCAGTTAAATTTTTGCTTAAATTATGTGAATGTTCAATGCAAAATTTAAAATGATAGCAATTCTTCCAATCCCAAAAGAAGCTGGAAAATGTTTTTTTTTATGTGAGAAAATGAAAGTAATTGATTTAATTCTGATAAAAAAAAAATCATAAGCTGAAGTTGGCTGTTATTTAATAAAAACATCAAAAATTGTGAAATAATAAAAATAAAAAAACAAATCAATGCTAGGATTACTTGTGCTCCTTAAGTTGCTATAGTTACATCAAAATACAGTAATCATTTAGTAAAGATTGAAAAAGTACTTAATCTATGGGCAGAAGATATAAATAAAAGAAAATGTTCTAATAGAGAATGATGTAATGATTTGTCTCTGAAAGCATTGACTCTATTCAAAACATTAACAAAGAATTCATTGAAAAGAGTGACATCAAATCAATTAGTGCAAATAAAAACTGGCTATAGATTTAGAAATAAATATGAATTTAATTTAATGAAGCACTTTACAGCTTCTTTTAGATTTAGAAGAAATGCTACCATCATTAACTAAATTTTAATTTTTTAATTCATAGTGCAAAATCTGTCACTGTGATTTCAAAATATCATAAGAAAATGATTGTAGTTACACAAACAAGTAGAAGCAATTTAAGAATTTAACATTATTTAGATATTAAATCTGCTTAATTTCATCTTATATAAATTTGCAACAAAAGAGTGAAAAAGATGCATTATTTATGTATTTTTATTCATAAAGTATAAATGAGTGAATTCATTGATTGATATATATATATATATACCGATAGATATGAGTATAGAAAAGTGTTTCACACACATACATGAATATGTTTTGTTTTCCTTAATTAATTTGATTTTTTTTTGTTAATTATTTTTATTGATATCTTAATATGGATAATTTTAAAATAAAATTAATTATAAATATGTAGATACAGTTTATTGAAAACATCTCTACTATACATGTGTATTAAAAACATGAGATTCATTACCACTGTGAATTCAATATATATCAAGTCTTGGAACCAAATAGTGTCAACAGAAAAAATTACCATAAATAATTCTGATGATAATGTAAATAATAATCACCATGGTGAGATCAATAATGATAATAATGTTAGAATTTTAAAAAAGTTCTAATGATTCTGACAGTGTCTCACATTATTTATAACAGTAATAATGATTTAACAGTCAGATGAAGAAATTAAAAATAACAATAATAATTTGACAATACTAATTATAATGGAAAATGTATTTTGTTAACATAAATATTGGAATAATGCTGATGGTAAAAGAGATTTTATTTTTTGTTGATAGTAAAAATAAAGATTTTTTGATGATGGTAGAAATAATAATGAATAAGATTATAAGAATTGTAATAAAAGAAATAATAATAAGTATATTTTAATAATGAAAAGTAAAGATCAAAATAAAACTACTGGTACTAAATATCTTAGAAAGAGAAATGGTGCTAATTAATACTTTATTACTATAAGTCTTTAGTCATCCCTTCAGACATCATTGCATCAGTCTCCTATACATTTGCTTATGTAAAATGATGTTAAAAGTTCTCAATGCTAAAGTTTCCATATGTAGTTTAAAGCAGTAATAAAGTTGCAGATTCTGGAACTCAAAGTACATGGATTTCATCCCTATCAGCCACTTCCAATGCTCAAACTTATTAATTCCCAAGCAAAGTCTACTTGACATCCCGAACAATTTCACAACTATGGAAGTTCTGATTACAGCCAGACAATATACCCAGAAAGGGCTGACAATGAATAACATAAAAAAATTCAAGTATAGTAATGATATCTAAACTAGTTTTCATGAAGTCTTGATTTGAATATCATAGAACAATCTTTGGGATAAAATAAAAAGCAGTAACAGGAGTTTGGAAAATTGATCTATTTTTAATCAAAAACTGGATATAGGATTATAATAGGAATGGAAGCACTTTCTGCAGTTGTTTTTCAAATTTCACATAAATTAGTAAATGTACAAAAGCCAAAGGCAAACTAAGTTTATACAAATTTACTTAAATTATTTATGACACCAGTATTCTGATTGACATGATGGTATAAAGTGCAGTTTTTTTAACCATCTTACTGCAGAGTCAAAGTCCTCCAATAAGCTACCATCTCTATGATCAAAGGGAGAGAATTTCATAAATAATATATAGCCTGATGGTGATTATATTAATTATGATAGTGATTTTAAAGTAAATATAATGATGACAAGCTATACAGAACTCACTATTCTGTACTTTCTCTTTGTAGTAAACAAATAGTGACTTATTTCTTTACTCGCAGTAATTATTTAAGCACATTTCCAGCCTTATCAAAAAGAATTACTGTTGTACTACATCCATCACATGATCACTATATTTATATTTCTTTTTTTTCCAATTTTTTTCAATTAAAAACATGAATAATTTTAAGTTTAAATCAAGCCAAATTGCTTGTTCAACCATATTAAAACTTGTTATTAAATTTGTATTTTGGTCCCTTCAGTCATACTTCAGTTATCGTTTTTGTCAGAAATATAATATATAGCAAATCAAGAATAACATAATCCAATCAGCTTGATTTTTTCTGCATTAGATAATAGTCATCTCTTTCTTCACTTATAGCTATTATAAATGCAATGACTTATTCTCTGACATTTCTTTCTGATTGAGTGAAAGCCAATTAGTCAAAAATTACTTGTGGAAGTGTCATATAATATCCAGTTTGATTTAACACTTACATAATGATTGACAGTAACAAACAAATTATTATTATCTAAAAAGATAATGGTACATAATAGCAATTATAGTGATAATAGTGATAATAAAGATAATAATGATAAGTAACAGATTAATATTCATAATATTGATATCCATCAAAATAATAACAGTAAAAAAAAAAAAAATTATAATAACAGAACTAATAATGCTGATTCTGATAACAATAATGATGAACTTAATGAAAATAAGAATAGTATCATACCAATTATAATGAAGATGAATATTATAAAATAATATATTATACATAAACAAAAACTTTCAGTAGCAAATTTACTGGTAGCCTTAACGAAGAACATACTTAGGACCAAGGTACCTCTAAATGCCAACATTGTAAAATTTAAATTTGAATTGTACAAAGTATGAATTATGAATAAAAGAATTATAACATCCAAACTAAATAATGTTTCATAAATCTCATCATTTTTGTATAGATAATTTTATTTTTAACCCATCTACAGAATTACTAAATTGATTAGGATTTTAAAAAATGACACATTTACAGCCCACTAACAATGAATTCATCAACATAAGATTTATAAAAAAATTTAGTTAACATAAAATTAAATTTAATAATGTGAATTACCTGATCCTTTGTCATAGATGCAGATGAAGTCCTAATAGGAGAAAGAACCCCAGGTTTTAAAAGGGATAAAGGACTAGAAGGATTAAGGGTTATGGGAGCCAAACTCTGGCGAGAAGGGCTCAAAGGATTAACAATCTGAAACAAGACAAAGAAAATCATGCAAAAAAAAAAAAAAAAGGCATGCATTTAAAAAAATAATTTAAAAAAAAAGCATTAGTTGATTATTCTAGCATGTGCAACTTTCTTATAATTCAACTTTGCTGGCAGGCACATAATAGTGAGTTTAAGCAGAAAAATTTTTGAGCAATGAAACAGTACTATTATCAATATAAAATTGAATCCAGAGTGCTGCCTATAATAAGAGTTTTTGTGTACCAAAGTAAAGAGATTTGTGTGATTTATTTGTGAAATGTTGTCATACTTTGCATTACACTTGTGCACATTTAAATAATAATGTTTAAAATAAATCAACTTCACACACTGTTTCTTTTTAAATCATATTTTTTACGAACCATTTTTTATTTCAATTTTCTTCCTAAGTTTCAACCATATTAAATTATCATTGTCAAAGATTATTCCCATAATATATATATATATTTATTTATTATATAAAGCATACAAATATATTTTTACAAAGGACGTATAATAATAACATCATAAAATATTTTCACAGATATTGTAATTACTTTATTTTTTCATTATTTACCTTTTATATTCTAAATTTTTACTTTATAAAAAAATCCTTCAATTATTTATAATAACTCTTCTATAATTACATTAGAATCTTAATATTATTTCTAATCAAAACTGATTTTCTACTTCTTTTATATAAACTTTTTAAAATTAATCTTTCTTTATAAGATCTAATATTTTCCAACATCTGTATCTCAGAATTGAAATGCTTACATTCTTTCATGTGCAGGTATATATTAGAATTTCTATCTTTTAAATACTGTTTTAACCTAGTTTTTAATTTATTTTTTGTTATTATTAATTATAAAATATTTTTATTATCTTTCTTACAATCCAAGCAAATTTTCAATATAAATGCTATCCATATTCTTGAATCCTTCTCTTTTTTTAGTATTTATCAATTTATTTAAATCTACTCTTTTTATACACTGGTTTAATTACTTATTATACTTCCTGTTTATATCCTTTATTATTATTATCTTATAAAATGTACTTTTTGGTAAATTAAAAAGACAGAAAGAAAGGAAGAAAAGAGAGAAAAAAAAACTACCCTAAAAATGAGCTTTGTGGTAAATATACAAACCAATCTGTCATCCACAAATATGTCGACATACAGATCATGCTGATTCAATTTTGTTTATTTGATATTTTATAATGCTGTTTTTTAATTTCTTCAGCAGAAATTTTTTCTTTCTAAACCACTTCAACACCGTCTCTAATTGTAGCTCTCCAATGTATTCTATTCTCTTCTTTCCAATAGAAACAATTGGCATTGCAATTCTTCTGAATGTCTTTGAGATAATATTTATTGTGTATATGGAGTCTATCTCTCTCACAAAAACCATGCTCAAGTTCATCATAAAACACCTTTTTAGGAAAATATTAATAATATTTATTATATGCATACAATTTATATCTGAATACCAATTACTAAATTTTTTTTTAAAAAAGGCTTTATAATTTATTAAGTAATTGGGATTCAGATATAAATTGTATTCATAAAATAAATATTATTAATACTAGAATAAATAGAACAATAAGATTGTGTTCTAGTAATAGATTATTAAAAAAAGAAATTGATATAATAAAAAATGAAGCAAAGATAAATGATTATTCTATTAATCAATTAATAAATTTTGTGGCAGGAAAAATATAAAAAGAATATACTGTACAGTGGAACTATGAATTATGCTGTATCTAACACAATTTCAATTATATGCTACCCAAAAATTAAACAAACAAACAAAAATATAAATAAATAAACAAAAAAAAAACACAAAGTACAATATTTGGGCAGCTTTTTTTTCTCTCTGAGCATTGTACATGATCATGTTTGTAATGTTTGAAAAAAAAAAAAAAAGTAAATTTGTAAATAAATTTTATAATATGCCAGTAACTATACACCATTATGATTAGTGATGCAATTACTTCGGTTTATGTTGAAAGCATATACAACTTAATCTTGATTTATTATTCTTTTTGAATTTGATATGCAATATTTTATGTAATAAAATATTTTCTAACAATAATATTAAAAGTTGTATAAAATTTTACAATATATTAAAAGTTAATACTGATTTTTAAAACATCAAAATAATTAGAGAGATCCTAATTTCTTGATTAGCAGACCATTATTATAAAGAATCAAGTTATAAAAAATAAAAAAAATGTAGCCCACAACATATTTAATAGTGCCCAAAGTCAGACATTTTGCTATTTATTTTAAAAATAAAAATACATAGTAATTTTGTTTTCTTATTCTTAGTGCATATACGCAATAAGATATATGTAAATGAGGCCTCTCAATTTATTATTAATAATTATATTATTTTTATTTTTTAAACATTTTGTGCATGCTGAAAAGTACTACTATACACTTGCAGTACAATAAACAATAAATATTCTAATCTAACCAATGTTTATCAACAATACATATGCTATTATATGCTATATATATTTGTATGTGAGATTGGAACAAAATATAACATAGTTCATGACTTCACTGTATACAAAGATAAGGAATATAAAAACATAAACATTTACAGTCCTTTTAATTTATCAAAAAATACATTTTCTAAAATAAATAAAATAATAAAGATCATAAACTGAAAATATAACAATACATTTGTAATTAAATCAGTTTATATAAAAAGTAGATTTAAAAAAATCGATAAAAGTTTTTTAAAAAAAGGTAGGATTGAAGAATATTGTAAATTGTTTTGACTGTAAAACGAATAACAAAAAATAAATTAAAAATGGAGATTAAAATAATATTTAAAAGAAATTCTAATACATATCTGCATGTGAAAGAATGAAACCATTTAAATTTTGAGATAAATATGTTAAAGTTACACCTTATAAAGAAAGATTAATTAAAGAGAGTTTTTTTTTATATAAAAAAAAAAAAACTCTCTTTAAAGAGAGTTTATACACAAAAAGAAGAAAAACAATTTTTGAATAGTAATAATGTTAAAAGTTTAGTGTAATTATAAAAGAATAATTATAAACAATTAAAGAATTTTTTTATAAAGAAAGTAAAAAGTAAATATTTTATTATGTTGTTATATATTCATTGCTAACATATTTTATTCTATAAATATTATAAGAATAATCTTTAACAATGACCATATAATATGGTTGAAACATGGAGGGGGGAGGGAATGAAATGAAAAATGATTCATAAAAAATAAAACAATTTAATAAAAGGGGTGTGAAATTGGTTTGTTTTATATATATTGTAATTAATGGGTAATATTTAGAAAGAAAATAATGCAAAACTTGTTAATAATGGAATCATATAATGTAGTAATGGATTTCATTAAATAATAATCAAACCATACAAACAACTGTCATTTAAATGTAAAATTAAGTAGAACAAGACATCAGCTATAATACAGAACATAATTCTACTAATGACCAGAGTTGATTTCTAAGTTACACATTTTATTATAAATGATAGACTGTTCTATCTCATCTAATAATTTTTGAAAACACATTATTATAATTAAAGATTAAATGAATAGCTTCTTCCAATTTATGGGTTTTCTTATAATTTTTACACAATGATAACAACTATTATTCTCTGTTTATGATAGGTGTAATCAAATCAGCACCAATGGTAAGGCAAATCAATCTGATTATAATTCGGTCATGCATGAGAATCTAGATAAAAGTCTTATTTAAAAATAAATAACCAGAAATTAGACAAAAAAAATTCAATGCATTGCTGTCTGAAGTTCTTGACTTAATTATAATCTTAAAAAATACTAATAAGTAAAATATGTGTGTTGTTATTGCTGCAATATTGCTCAAAGGAAATAAGCTGCAATAATAATCATGTGAAATTTCAGTTGGCACACATAACTTTCCCTATTTCCAGTTCAAAACAATTGTTATAAAAATAAAATTGTTTATCATAATTGTCTTTACACATTTATTTTATTCTTTTAAGTCTATCAAATCATTATAAACAATATAACATATACATTAAATTAATTACATATTAACAATTTTAATTTAGTTTACTGCTAGCTTTCAAAAGCCTTAGTCCTCACCCTTATCATTAAGGCATGCTAGATGTATCAAGCTATTACCTTTTACAAATGTTTTACCATTGATTGCAAATAATGGTAAACCATAAGCTATAGATATATACCATCTCCCTCATCAGATTCTAATCAGGCTTTTATTTGATAATCAACAACCTATATTATTTTATATTTAACTTCCAGTCATTGATGGTAAAATATCCATTCTCAATCAATGATGAATAGGTAATAAGACTACTTATGTATCTGAAAAAATTCTAACCACTTAAAAAAATTTATTTCAAGCTTCACTCATATTTGAATTGCACTATATCAAAAATTCTTGCTGTGATCCAATTCGGACATTCTATTTGTATAATTTTATCTAATTAACCATTTAATATTATTTCATCTAGATCTATAATTAACACTATATTCAAAATTTTAACATTTATGTTAAATAATAGTCTTTAAAATATATTGTTAGTTTCCAACTTTAATACATTTTCACTGGTAATTCCATCAAACCTTTTTTTTTTTTTAAGAGAATTAATTCTTTAGTTCATTCACTTTTATTTTAAACAATTAACCTATGTGATGAGCAATTTATTCATTACAATAATTCTTATTATATAAATAAATATTTAATCTACACCTATTATTTGATATATTCTCAGATGCATCTTAAATCTCCAAAATGGCAATTGGCTGGATTTTTTCCAGGATGCCAACATGATTTTCTAACAGATGGTTAGATTTAATAGATTTGTTTTTAAAAGGTTTCTTCAAATTTATTAGCAAATAGATATAAAATAAAAACGATTTTTAAAAGGTAATTATCTATTTATTTACTTATTCAACTTGCATTTAACTTGTTTTTAGTCACCTTAGAGTAATTGAAAAATCTTAATAAATATTTGGGGTTTTTTCATAGATACCAAACAAAAAATAATTTGCGGATTGTTTGTTTTTTGTTTTAAGCAAAAAAAAGAGATTAATTTAAGAATTTTATGTTATATGATATACATATAGGATATTAGATAAAATGATTAATTCATGTTGGCTTGCTAGGAAATATTTATTCAAAAATTCATTTGATAGATAATGTTTTGAAGACATAAATAGTTGCCAGATTAATGCTTTGAAATAAAAACTTATATGATGAAAAGTTTTTTCTATAACATTTTTCCTTAAATAAGCAAAAAAAAATAACTGTTAATATTGAAGTAAAAAGCATCATGAAAGCTTCTCTCTCTTTTTTTTTTAAATGTGGATTTATTAACTATTCCATGTTAATGCAAAAACTTTTTATTATTTTTTTAAAAAAAGATAAAAAAATATCATACAATAGAAAGTTCAAGCTTTCATAATCAATGTATGCAAGAAGGTTTGAACATAAAATTCCTATCTAATGCCTACTCATCCAACATCCCCAGACTAGTTTCTAGCTTGTGGCTTTCATCAGGGAGCAGCCTTGGATTTTAGATCACTGCACCTAGATCTTAGGATCTAATGCAACCCTCTAGCACTTACCTTTTATCTATTTGGTTAACTTAAGCTAGGAGCCCAATATTAAAACACCATAATGTTTTTAATTAAGCTTGTTACTTGCATCGTCATACAGATCTGAACTCAGTTCAGCATCTATACATAGTTCAGCATCTACACATTTTGGTATCTTTGGTTTTTCAAAAACCACAATTGCTATTATCTTATGGGCAAGATAGGTATCACATGATCACCATTTCATATGCCTACACATGCTATTAATAAGAGTAACATCTTTACACACAGTAATGCCACCAAGTGCAAGCTTTCATAATCAATGGATACAGGAAAGTTTGTGCATAAAATCCTTATCTAATGCCTATTCATCCAACATCCTCAGACTAGTTTTTAGGTACAGTGATCTCAAATTCAAGGCTCCTCACTGATGAAAGCCACAAGCTAGAAGCTAGTCTGGGTTGGATGAGTAGGCACTAGATAGAGATTTTATGCACAAACCTTTCTGCATCCATTAATTAAGAAAGCTTGCACTTGATGGCACTAATGTATAGAGAGTTTGGTACTCTTATTAATAACATGTATAAGCATATGAAATGGTGATCATGTGATGTTTTGATGTTTTTAGAATCCTTTTTTTTTTTTTTTAGTAAAATTTGATGTTTTTATACTTAACTCTATACAAGTTGTGAATTCAAATTCTTAAATGTTTTTTTAAATCATAATAATATTTAATATTGCATAAATATGTATAGAATATGTCAAAAATATGTGAAAAATCCATAATCTTTCTATAATATGAGAAAAGTCAATAAATGTATGATTTAGCTTAGTAATAAGAATGAAGAATTCAGAGTTAAATGTTTCAAATTAAATATCAATTATAAAAATAAAAAAAAGAAGAATCTCAATTTGATCAAATGAATAAAATTATTGACCTCAAATTATCATTTTATTATCCAAAAATAATTCAGTTTCCCAAAGCAATTAATTTAATAAATAAATTACACATATACTTTAAGTAGAACAATTGTAACAGAAGTAACAAATATTTTATATAAATATATCACAAGATGGTAACACAATCCAATTTGATTGAAGTCTAAGTAATAGGTGGGACATATATGATTTGGTGGCTACTTAACATAATAAAAATGTCAACTGTAGTAGAAAAAAGAAATAATTAAAAAACAGATTATTATTATTTTAAAACAAAAATATAGTCATACAGAAATATTTTCTGCTAGTAGTGAAAAATATTGATCATGATAAGTTATTCATATTTGGATACAGAAATTCACTTAAGGCAGAGAAGAGTGCCAAGAATAAGACTTATATGTTGCTGTTTTTGAGTTTAATAATAACATGATATAAAAAGTGTATTAACAATGTTGATAGAGATTATATAAATAAATAAATATCTCCTTTAGATTCATATTTATTTTTTTATAATCATTTGTAAACTGAATGCTGCCTTTTCTTCATAGTTCCCAACAATCAATGGAATATTAAATAGCTGTATTCTCAAAAATATACCAAGCAATCAATAATTATAATACATTTAAAACTAAACTATTTATTTTGATAAAAACATTCAAAACTCCACTCCTTCAAGTGATCATTCTTCAATAATAACAATTTTCCATAAGAATACACAAGTGAGAACTTTGGGCTTAACAATAATTTGTTCTTCCCACAAAATCCCAAAACAACAGTCACTGAATTCAGACATAAAAATATCTTAAATGTCTTACTTGTGATTTATCTTTCATGTTTTTTTCTTCTACTTTATTTTTCCTTTTTTTGTCATTTTTTTTCTTCATAGTGGCAGTAGATAAGCCAAGCATCCGTTTATGTCGTTCTTCAATCACCATATTTTTATAAAATTCGTCACAGGGATGGTCCCAAGTGGTTTCGTTTGTTGAAATGTTGAAATAGTAAATATCACCTGAATCAAGATCTTTGCTGAAATAAAATCAAAAAGAAGTGTTAGTATCATTTTTAAATATATATACAGACACACATTTATACACATAATATCAATGAAACTGGTTATTTCTAAAATGCTCAAATGTATTCTTATGATAAAATTTTGAATCATACAAAAAGATTACCTAAGGTTACCCAAACTATTAGTTATCTATTTTGCCAAAAAACATTCTTACATAAAAAAAAATTTTCCAATATATTCCATTCTAATGCCCAATAATAGTACAACTGAATTAGTATGCCATCTACAATATTAGTCGAACTTTCTGATAAATATTGAATGCTACACACACATGATTGTTAAGAGTCAGGCAGAAAGCAAAAGTAAACTATCATGATAAAAATCAAATGCATGATCACAGTGCTTGTTATTATGTAATTCTTCTATTCATTTTCAATAGATTGCTTGTTTTTTGTACAAATTTTGAAAATGACAAACTACCACAAATGTTGATCACAAATTTTTTACTGCCTGACCACAATAATTCTTAGCAAAAGACTTTTTGGAATCAACAAATCTGCATTTTTATTAGATCACCTAACATAAAAGAGTTAAGAGAAAAGAAATACCAAACTAACATTGCTAATAATCAAACATTTTTATTTGTTGTGAATTCTCATGTCAAAACTCTTTGAAATCATTAATCCTGTTTCTAGTTGACACTTTTAATATATAGAGAATACATACATGCGTTTAATAGTAAAAACAATTACCTCAGATAATAATTAATGTTTCAATATTATCACTTATCAGAAAGTAATATTCCTTTGATGTAACTACTGACCCAAATATAATTATTATAGTGCAAAAGGCTGATTGGTTAGAAAGATTTGACTATACATACTTCAATTAACAGTATATGCATACTGTCTATGAGTATTTATGTAATGACTAAAATTAAGTTTCAAATCAAGTAAAAAGTTTACTAAATTTTTATAATCATTATTCCTGTCAACAGACCATAAACTATCAGAAGAATCTTTATCCAGTCTGCACTAAGTAAAGCACATTGAAACCTGACCGCTGATAAAATAGAAAGTACTTGCAAGACAACTGAAAGAAACAGTATTTCACAAGACTTATCATCTGGCAGGTTAATAACAAACATTTGTGAAAAACAAGATAAAACTGAGTGATGCAGCTGCAAAAGATATCAAAAGAAAGTGACAGAAAAGGAGGAGGGAAGTGAAAAGAATTTAAAATAAAATAAATGTGATAATAATAGAGGCTTTTAACAAATAATCATCTATAAAAGTGAAACAAATGTGATTTTATTATTATAAGATTTGTGTGTGCATCTATATACATATTAATAAATATAGTATTTTCATTGACATGCATATGCTTGATAATCATTTCTTTATTAGCATCTTATTTTGAGTAATTATTAAAAGCCTGTATATCTTTATTTTGTCACTTTTTGGAAAAAATATATATATTTAAAATTTAATTTTAATCTTATTTTCTTGCTTTCATATAATAATTTTTTTTTAACATTTCTTGAAGATATGAAACATTATTTGGTAAATTATTTACATTATATGCATAATCTAGTTAAATAATTACAATTTTATTTTTATTTCTTTAGTTTCCCATTTGAATCCACAAAACACTATCAAATTGCTGCAAAAAATTTTGGAAACATGGAATCACTATTTTAATAAATATTTTTCGCAATTTGTTAATATATAAAAATTTCAATCATTACAAAAAAAATGTCATAATTTTTTTGTATGTGAATTAAAAATAAAGTAACGTTATTATTATTAAGGACTGTTTCACATTTAATAACAATTTTTCCAATTTGCTTGTAACTATTCTTAGTGATATATTTATATTCTCAAATTTCTTTTTATATTCTGGATAGATTCATTCTACATCAGCTAGGATGCAATCTTTTATAAACTTCCCTTCTGAAGATGTTTTCAGAATTTTCTGCCTTTTTTTTTTTTAATAATGTAACTTGCTTTTGTAAAATTTTCTGACTTGTTTATATTTTTTATGAAACATAATAGCTGCTTGATGAAACTCCTTTTCTAGTTTTCTATTCTAATATTTCTTTCAATTTTGTTGCAATCAGAATATTTTAAAAAATAGTACCTTTTAATATGGTATTCTTTATTAACTGAAATATTTTCTAAATATATGAGGCATATCATTTTACTATTTCTGTAAAAAAAAAAAAATGCTTTGGTTCATTTTTTTTTTTAATGCAGGATTTTTCTTAGCCATTCTAATAAGATAAAAATAATAATAAACTAAAATTTGATTTTTATTTTTGTTAGTATACATATGTCCATGAAAATTACTATAAAAACAAACAAAATGACGTAGATCCTAAACTAATTCTGTTGTTCAGATAGATAACACAATAAAGATAATGTGTTGAAATATTATTAAAACTATTATAAAGATTAGAAAGAGAAAAATATATAGTTGAGAAAAAAAATATTTTATTTTATTTAACTCTAAATTCAATATTTGCACTAGGCATATTTAAATTGAAGTTTTATACAGAGCCATTTTGTATATGTTTTTGAAAATATCTGTGGGTCTGATTGAGAGCTTTCAAGGCCAAAATTTCCCATCCCTGCCCAAAGATATACATATGTACTTGTGTAACATTAGCTTTTGTTGAGATTATAAAAACAGGCATGAATTTACACACACTTTATTTGCTTATTTTTATTTTTGCAAAATTAAATAAAGTATTTGTTTCTTAGTAAGTTACGTGTTTTTACATTTTGCTTTTATTAAAATATATTTGTTTTTTAACAAAAACTTAGTCAAATGAAAATTTGCTGATATCAAACACAAAAAGTGTCAAGAATATTACTGTTATTTTTTTGTTGATTTTTTTTGTAATTTTAAGTTGAATTTTAATATTTGAAAAAATATTTTAATTATTTCAACTTATGCTTCAACAAAATTTGTCTTACTCATATAAATTTGATAGAGAATATTTTTCCCCCCATTTAAATTTTTTTTTAATCCAAAAGCTAAAATGAAGTATTTTAATTTGATTATTTGTTTATTATTTTTGTTTATTTGCAAAGGTGGTGCATCATTTTTAAGATTATATGTATATGTTGTTAACTTTTCTTAGACAAACTGTAATTGAATTAAATTATAAGTAATAGGAATGCTATGAATATGATATCAGATCAAGGTATTGAAAGCAGCTTAGCATAATATTATAACAAAAGTTGAAACTTAAGTTTTTCTTATCTAAACATTCTTAGCGCTTATAATTTAATTGAATTACACTTTTAAGATTATGGTCATTTTTTGAAATTATGCTTTTAACAAAATTTGTTAAAACAAACATTTAATAGAGAATAATTTTTTCTGTTAAAAATTCAAGTGAAGAAAAATCACAAAAAAAAAAATATATACATATTTACAAATTTGAGCACAAGAACGATTTTAATATATCTTAAAACAATTGAGTGGATAGATTTAGTGAAATTTTAAACTAAATATATATATATTGCTATTATTTAAGGCTTATGATATACAAACATGTATATACATTTACATATATTGTCTTTATAATTTAGATAATTACCAGTAAGAGTGATATGGAGTAATACCTCACAAAACAATCACAATTCTGACATATGAAGTGCTTTCAAATTATTTTATGTTATGAGGTTTTTAAAATCAGAAGATTATAAACTCAAATAAAAAACTTGAATTCTTTGTTCATATCTGGAAATGGAAAAAATATATATAATGAAAAGATATTTAAATTTGTCTAACACTATATCACTCTTTAGCTAGCTTCTGGTTGAATATTATTTTAAAAAAATGAAGAAAATTAAATTTTAATATCTAATTGTATTTATATTAAGCAATATTATTAGAGGAAAGTATGACAGTGGATGTTGTGTTAAAATTTAAGATATAATACTGGTTTACAAGAAAATTATGTTTTTAAAAAGCCATTAATTCATTAAAATGAAAATTCACCAAAAAATTAATTAATAATAGTCTCCTCCTCCTCCTCTTATTATTATTAGTCTATGGCATTCTGTCTTTTAATTCATAATCACCATATTTTCAGTCCATAAATCTTCCTGCAAATTTCGTTCTTAAATTAATTTATTCTCTTTTTGCAATTCCTATTTGAAGTCTTTTGTTTCTTTTTTCTGGTGAGGTCCAATTTAATAGTTGTTTTAATAATCCTTTCTGAATATATTCAAACTATTCCAATTGTCTTCTGATTTCATCTATTATAGTGTTCAATATTCATTATTTTTCAAATTCTTTTATTGCTTATCTATCTTCCTCTTACTTTTATAGTAACCTAATTCCATAACAATTAACTCCCTATCTATTCTTTTCTGGAATTGCAAAACCTCACTTTCATATGTAATGATATTTTCCATCTTGGACATATATTCATCTTTGTATTAACTTCATACATTTCTCATCTATTGTCCATCTATCAATATTGTATCCTGATGTGTTTCTCTGATATAATGAAATGGATTAGTCTCATGGCACACAATAATATAGTAAAACTTTTACAATGCATGTGCATATATATTTAAAGCTCAAAGGGAATGTAAAAATGAATGCAGACAAAATTTACATAAAATCTGAAATTATTTAAATATTGATTAATTAGATATTTCTTGATATTTTTGAAATATTAAATTATTTTGAAATTAAATACCTAAAAAAATGTCTCTATCTGATGCAAATATTTTATTTTATTTCTGATCCTGACAAAATTTTAAATTTTTTACTATAACAAAAAAAGAAAAATATGTGATTATAAAAGTTAATTCTAATAATTTTTGACATTAAAGAATTAATTGAGGAATTTTTTAATTAAGAAACTTTTTGTATATTGATGAAAAGAAATTAAAAAACAAAACTACTGTAATTGAATTATAATCTTGTTTTTTTTTTTTTATTATTATTAATTAAAAAAATAAAAAAGACTTGTTTAATTGAAAAAATAGCTTCAAAAGAGCAGTTGCTTTTAATCTTCATGCCTGTCAAGTGTGGACTCCCAGAGAAATATTCATGTGATTTTATCTATCACATTCCATAATCTAATAGAATATAGTAGGCACAGATCTGATTGAAGATTATGAAGGCAAAACTAAGAACCTCCAGTATTTATCTCCCATATCCATTAACCCTACATATCATACTGCCAATCTATATGATAAGCTAACCTATTGATAGATTCCAGTGATATACATTGAGTTATGATACAGACAAAAACTTGCTGTTGATAAAAACAAATTTACTATATATAAGAAGAACAAACAAAAGCTGATTAAAAATATGGAATTATTACTAAAAAGAGAGATGACATCATGAAATGGATAGAAGACTTTTATCAAGAATTATATAGTAATAAAGAACAAGTATCTCCTATATCTATTATATCTTCAGAATTGCCCAGAATTTTAAATGAAAACATGTAATTAAATTTATGAAGAAAGAAAAGGCTCCAGGTAATGATGAAATTATAATTGATATATTAAAAAAAGCAGGTGAAGAAATAGAAATTTTTTTAGCAAAGTTATGTACCAAATGTCTAAATGATAAAGATGTACCAAAAAAGGTGATAAAGAAGATATTAAAAATTACAGACCTATCAGCCTTTTATCAATTTTATACAAAATTTTTACTAAGATAATTACAACTTATCTACTACAGAGAACATTGGATTTCCAACAACCAAGAGATCAAGTTGGATTTAAAAATTGTTTTAGTACAGCAGATCATATCCAAGTATTGAGAGAAGTTATAGAAAGGACCAATATCAGAATCAGAGATACATTTTTTTATATTATTGAAATATTTTCCAGACCTTTAATTTCTTTTTTTTTTTTTAATTATAATTTTTACTTCTAATTAATTAACACTAAAGATTTTTTTTTTCTCTTTTCTGGCTAATTGTAATATTCACATAAATGTTCTGGACATTTGTACAGAAAAAGTAGTCTATATATTTTAAATTTAGCTTTTATTCATGTTTAGCATGCTTTTGATATATAACAATATCATAATCATAGCAACCTTAGCGCTATGATTATGATATTGTTATTATATCAAAAGCATGCTAAACATGAATAAAAGCTGAATTTAAAATGTATAGACTATCTTTTCTGTATAAATGTCCAGAACATTTATGTGAATATTCTAATTAATTATTTAACTTCTTAATCATTATTTAAGTTGTTCCGGTAAAATTATTTAGTACTATAATAGATTATTTATTATATGTCTTGGCTTTTGTTTACATATAGACACAAGTATCCTTGCAATTCCAAGGTAGCTCTTAAAAGTATATGAAGTACATGAATATAAACATCTACATAATTTTCTTTAGAATTACTTAAATAGTACTAAGATAATCTTTAAAATCCACAAACTTTATTCATATATTTTATGATGATAACTACTAGTTTATTGATGGACAGTACATTCAGTATTCCAAATAATCCTGAGCATGAATAAAGATCAGCATTGACACAATAATACCAGCACTTTTGGTATATGCTTACTTTTATAGTTACTATATTACTTATGCATATGTATGCAGACTTATCCACGATTATTCTTTTATAATATATTGTCTCATGATTAGCATCAACTTAATGATGATCTGCCTGAGATTTTATAGCATGCCCCTTTTAACTCCAGTTACAATAGATGACTGTTGATGATTAGTTACTGATAATAATATGTTTATTCGTTATGTTGTTTCTTATCGTGATCTGCTTATTTCTCTGATCTTATTGAGTTTAAAAAAAAAACTGTAATTGATTATTTCCAGATTTCTATATAAACCCTTCTTCCAATGTATATATTTTTATTCTATTTTCTTCAAAGCCTTATTTTCCATATTCCTCTATTAATTTTTTAGCCATATAACTCAAATTATCATGATTCTAAGCCAAAATTATTTGATCATTAACATAATACAATATATAAAATGTCTTGTATAGAAAAATTCTAACTTACTCATATTTTCTTTCCCATGTTTTAAAGATTTATTCTATGTATATTTTGAATAATGTAGGTCATAATCAACATCTTTGCTTGAGTTCCTTGGCTATCTTTATATCAACTAAAGTCATATTTCCTATTATATATTGTTAAACAATTTCTTAACTGCTTTAATAAAGTTTGTAAATTTATGTTGATTAAGTCCAGTTTTCCCAATCTTTTAAGAAGAATACTATATCTGTTTAAAGTTAGATACAAAAGATGTATCTCTTTATTTCTTGCCATCATCATTTCTATTACTTGGAACACTCACTCAAAATATCTGTTGTGGATCTTTCTCTTATGAAATCTCCTTGTACATCCGTTTTTCAAACTCCTATATTGATTTAAATTCTATTTTTCAGAATTTTCCTTTGTCTGATTCAATGAATTAGTAACTGGTATTATCTATAATAATAAAAATTGTTCTAAATTTTTTATGCATTGTTACAATATATGAAGTTTTCCATTTAGCAGGGATCTCATCTGCATAAATGCAAACTTGGAACAACTCAATTAATTGCCCAAACAGCTTATTTATTTTTAATTTTAGCTAATTCAAGAGAAATTCCACTGGAGCTATTGTATTCTTTAGAAATTTTCATGCCATTATTACTGGATGTTCTATCATTGATACACTTTATTCTTTCTCCATTTTTTTTTCAAATTTCATCTTATTATCTATCTGTCAGTAAATGTTCAAAATATTGTTTCCATTTTTTTAACTGTAATTGATGACATTATATCTACTTTTTTTCACTGTCTTAAACTCTAATCATTTTCCAAGTTTCATTACACCTTTTTCTATCTCAAATATAAATCATTCACAAGATTGTGTTTTTTTAATCTTTTAAACACCACTTTAAAAATGACCATAATAACCAAGATTTTCTAAATATTATCCCTTTTTTCTTAATTTTTGATCAGACAACCAGAATAACATTGACTAACTTTATTCATTTTTATTTATTTCATTTAATTTAAGGAATAAATTAAATCACATTAATTTTTCATTGTTAATATAATCTTCATTTTTCTATTTCCTTACAAAGTCTTATATTTTAGCTCTTTTAATATTCAATTTTTTGGTGAATGTTGAGGAGTTGACCCAATACTTTAATTCTCAACTTAAAAGACTAACATTTTTATCAGCTGCCTTTTCAAAGATGAATTGCTTTCCCTATAATTAAAGTCTCACTTGTACCTTATGCTGATTCTATAGTTGATATTTTAATTCCCACTTATCTTTCCTTATCTATTACCTGGGGGTATGCTCTTTAGAGGTTATAGATTCTCCTGAAAACTAATAGTATATTATTTTAAAATGAAATCATGTAAATAATGCTAATTTGCATAAATTTATTAATATATAAAAAGCAAGGAACTTCTACTTTACTTTTTCCCATATTTGTTTACTACTGAATTAAATCATGTAAATAAATTTAATATAAACAATATATATATTAAGAATTATTGAAACTGGAGTGAGCATGGAAAAAAAAAAAGGTAAAGAAAAAATATTTGAAATTATAAATGGTATAAATTTATGTATATATAAACAATTTAAATACTAGTTATATAAACAAAAATCAATAAGCCTTAATCATTTGCTGCCTCCTATATTTTATTACTCATGTGTATTTAATTTGGATGGATGCTAAATACCTTTCACACAAGCACTATTAATTGTAGGCATTCCCCATCAATAAATATTTTAAAACATGCCAGCCATTTAGAGCTTACTTTTAAATAAACCAACCTTCACTGACAGTGCTGTTAATAGTGTGATTTTATTAAACAATCAGATTTTTAAATCAGTTTATTACAAATAAATGTTCAACTAACCAATCCCAGAGAAAAGAAAGTATTTCATTTTTAACCATCTGCTATAACAAACCACATTAGTTCAAATAGCCTTAAATTTAATAACTGAAACACAGGCTTATTATACACCTGTGTCTATATATGTAATATAGGGTATATGAGCACAGACTTTCAGATGACCCATCACTCTCCACTCTATCTAATAACACTGATACACTCAAGCACATATATGCTGAAAAGATAAATAATCACCAATATACGTATTTCATGCTAAACCAGCAATCATCAGTTGGTCCAGATTATCATCTCCCACACATATATACTATAAGTGCTCAGATATATATTAAGATAGACAATCCTCATACTTTAATGGACAGGCTCCAATCTACTACACACTCCAACTCTTCAACCGTCCATCCAATTGAAAATCTGAAGATGGAATGCTCGAAGGCCACCCTGAGGCCAAGATTCTTGTCACACCCATGTTGACCTAAGGTCAATCTGAACCCCACATGTGCAGGACATAATCCATTTAATACATATGCAAGGATGGGCAGACATCTCTACAATGTAATAACTGAAACCCAGGCTTATTATACACCTGTGTCTATATATGTAATATAGGGTATATGAGCACAGACTTTCAGATGACCCATCATTCTCCATCTTCAGATTTTCAATTGGATGGACGGTTGAAGAGTTGGAGTGTGTAGTAGATTGGAGCCTGTCCATTAAAGTATGAGGATTGTCTATCTTAATATATATCTGAGCACTTATAGTATATATGTGTGGGAGATGATAATCTGGACCAACTGATGATTGCTGGTTTAGCATGAAATACGTATGTTGGTGATTATTTATCTTTTCAGCATATATGTGCTTGAGTGTATCAGTGTTATTAGATAGAGTGGAGAGTGATGGGTCATCTGAAAGTCTGTGCTCATAAACCGTATCTTAAATTTAAATACCACAGTTTTTGGACATGTATGTAATGTAGATAGAAAACAAACTATGTTTCACATATGTTGATGTGTATAGGGCCCAAATTTACTTATGTTAATTGTATACTCATTAATTTATTTTTTAGAAAATAAATATACATTCAAAATTTAAAATTAACAAAGAATATATTACTCTGAATATAATATTAGAAAATGGTTAATGCTTCCAAGCAGCAGTTTTCTGGTTGTATTCCATAAATTAATTCATAAATGCAAATAAATAATCTTCTTGCATTCTCTTGCTACTGTACTACTTGTACATAGTTGAACTATATAACACTACATTTTATTTCACTACATTTTATTTTATTCTGTTAACACTTCTTTAATTTTTTACTAGAATGCTCCCTTTGGCAATATTGCACTGCTGTTTTTGCAAGGACAGTATTGTTCGCATTACACACTGTACTACTCAAATATGATTCTAGATGGTTTTGTTTTACATGATATAATTTGCATAATTAGCTTCATTATTGGCTATACAAATTAGCATATATAGTTTATTTTTGTATTTACATACTAAATTTTTTCTCCAATGAATTTTTAATGTTTTTGAATATTATCTACTTTTATAAGCACACACGCTTATGCAATTTTATTTTTTCTTTACACATTAGTGTTATATAGTTTTTTAATCAAATATAGCACATGTACTATGAATTGTGAGCACTTCCCAATCAATAATTATTTTTTTAAATATGGTCAGTCACTTGTATTTAGAGTTCACTTTTTAAATAAATCAACATTCACTGACAGTGCTGTTAATAGAGTGTGATTTTAATAAACTACCAGATTTTTAAATCAGATTACTACTAGTAAAGGTTTCAACAATAAATCCCAGGGAAAAGATCACATGTGATAATGAACCCCATTAATTTGAATAGATGTAAATATTAAATAACACATCATTTGTATTGTAACTCTTGATTATAAATTGATATGGACTTGCCTAAGATACCATATTAATTTATTTAGTTATTAATCATATAATGATTTGAAGTGCAAAATATCTAAATATTTTACTCTCATTTAGTTAAATAAAAATACACATTTCTTCTACTACAAATTATAAATTATTAAAAACAAACACCTTATGTTGTTATTTAGCAAAGATAATATTATTAATATACACTATTAAAATAATTGCCAAGTGCTTTCAACACTAAAGTGTCCTTATTAAGGCAAATCCTGTAAAACATGGATTCCTTACAAACTCAAAAATTCACTTTAACAACCAGACATCATTAATTGGAAAACTAGTTTGTTGAGCATTAATTACATCTATAATCATTAGTCATAACTGATGCTAACTTATATATATATATAGTGAATATGCCATAGGCACCCACTTTTTATAGTCAATTTTATCAATATCACCCTTAGATCTTTTTTGATAATGCTCAATTACAATCCTCCAAAGCATATTATACTTATAACCAAGACCTACTAAATCTTGAATATATTTCTCTATGTTTTCCTTTCGTATCTGATTCATGAAAATATAACAACTGGTTACAATGCAAAAATTACTTAAATCCAGCCATCTTATGTGAAATAGGAGCATATGATGTAGGTTGTATAAATATCTGAACAATTGTTTGATTATCATTTTATATATAAAAAAATTATCATTATATGATATCATTAAATCCAAAAACTTAATGATTAAATTCATTTTATTTTCGATACCGTCCATCTTAATCCACCAACATTTTGCAAGCTATTAATAATTTTTACAATAACATCCTACTGTCCATATATCAGCACATCATCAACATATCTACAGTATATCATATTACTATTTGATCTTAAAATAGAATTTACAATACATTGCTCAATACTATGAAGGAAAAGACTACTCATAATATTACTAATAGCTAAACCCAGTACAACCTTTCTTCATACCATGCAATTTGTTATCATATGTTGCTATTATCCCTCTCTATTTATCCATTCCAATACACTAATTATAAAATTAATTTTCTTATAGTACATATTTGAACATCTCAAGTGGTCTTTTAATATTTTAATAGATCCTGCTCTATTTACAGACCCATATAACTCTGTAACATCCAATAATGCCAACTTATATCCATTGACCATTACAGCTCTCCCCAACAACTTAGCACACTCAAAATAAGCCAAAACCCACTTCACTTTAGTGTTGAAATCACTTGGCAATTATTTAATGGTATATATTAATAATGTTATCTCTGCTAAATAACAATTGAAGTGTTGGTTTTTAATAATTTCGCATTTAGTTAATTATTATATTCATATTTTTATAAAAATCTATATCTACTTCCTCCTTTTTTTAATGTATGCATAATTTATTTTAAAACAATAAAAATAAAGCTTTTTTAATTTAAATAAAAAATGAATTTTCTAACACAGACTTTTTAATTATTCTCTATTTATTTATAATTTTTCTCAATAATATATATGTATCTGTTAAATATTGAGAATTTCATAGTTTGAAGAAAAAAAAGATTGTGAGGAGGGTAAATATCTACCATTTAATTGTCTAATAAGTCCATACTGGCAAAATATCTTGCTAATTAATGTTTTCTTGGTTAACTCGTCTACGATAACTCCTGCCAGGATCACCCACAAAGAAATATTTTAATAAACATTACACAAGAATGTTAAGAAAGGTTAATTGAGTTAGATAACAAAGAGTAAAAAAGAATCGTCATGTGATAATCTAGTTATTTTGATTGGTCATTATAAAATGTCAAAAATACAAAAAGAAAGTTAAAAATAAAAAATGCCCCCCCCCCTACTTTTTAAAAGATAAAACAACTGCTCTATACTAAAATCAAATTAAAATTATATATATTCAATAATAATATGACTCCTAACCTAAATGATCCAAGAGAATAAACATATATTTTCTTTGTCCTGAATTGGTTTCCTTGAGCAGGCAAAACTCTCCATACAGTAGTGCCACTCAGTGTAAGCCAGAGTAATCAATGGATGACAGAAGACGTGCATAAAATCCCTATCTAGTGCCTACTCATCCAATATTCCCCACTACTGTATGGAGAGTTTTTCTTGTTTTAATAACAGTTATGAGCAAGCATAAGAAATAGTGATCATGTGATGTGAATCTTCCTAAAGTTGACACACATCAAAATCAGATTCAAGAGTTAATAAGTCCTGGTGAGCTAGTTTTCCATAGCCATTTGTTATTGGCCTTTGAATAGTTTGATACAAGAATCCAAATATTTTGCATACTATGTGGATTTTGTTTAGAGCAAATACAAAATTAAAAGAATACATAATTATTCTTAATCAAAATGTAATTTAAAAAGACCATAATATTTTTTTCTCAAATTAAGACATTTTTGTTTGTTTGTTCAAAACAGAAAGTAACACCTCCTATGCTACATGCCTATAATTAAAAAGGCCAAATAGCGGATTAGTTACCAAAAAGCAATAATTTTGTAGTAATAATTTTTAATTACTCTTGATTTGAACATAACATGTTATTAAAAAATTATTGATATTTATCACTAGCATGAACTTTCTTTAAAAAGTCTTTGTTATTTTTAATTGCATCGAAAAATTCAGTACAATTTAGTTCACAGTTGAGTTTGCAGTGCAATAAAGCTTTTACTGTTGATTCCTCCATTCTACTTCTTTATTTAGACCATATGTTATTCATTATTGAGAATATCCTTTCAACATGTGCAGATGTACCTGACAGACTGAAAATGTATTCTATAATTTGGACAAGAATGGGCAAGGAAATTCTTTTCCTTGAAATGACTGAATAGTTGTATCCATTTTTCTTCACAAATTTTATTTTCTTATTCTTCTCTTTCACTTTCTTTGCATTTCTTTTTTAATTAAAGCAGTGAAGAAGATTAGAGCTCTGATGAAGACTGCTGGACAGTCGAAACTGTAAGGAAAATAAAGAAGGTTAAGAAAATTTGTTTACATTGATGTGTATATGAAAGAAGTGTTATAAGAAATATATATATGAAAATTTTTATTTTCCCAAATATCATAGCATGCCATCGAAAAGCTTTTGCAATCACCATTTCAACAAATAGTTCATCCATGTTGGTTCCATTATTTGCAAAAGTTTTATTAATTTTTCACCTGAAACTTCATTTCAGACCAAATTAATTTGTTTTTATCCAAATAAAAGATTCTGCTTTACCAAATCTGTTTTTCCATTGTTCAATGTAAGAAAGACATCAGTCATAAAAATTTTGTAAATTCTGGACATGACAGAGAGGAAAGCAATGATAATGCAGCTCATTTTATCTGAAAAGACAACCTGAGATGCCACTGACCTTAATAAACTGGAAGTAATTAAATAGTATGACATTGAATCTTGAAGCTCAACAAAAATGCTAGAAAATGATTCTGCCTAATTAACATATTGAAAACAGAGAGTTTGACGTATTTCCAAAATTAAATAAACTGCTCAAAGGGCAAAATTTGTTTCAAAGAAAGGAAATGATTCACTCATGCTAGTTTTTTTCTCCTCTTAAAAGTCTGCATTTCGTATCTATTGTTTTCTCTTTTCCTAATCAATCATTCATTTTCACTAAAACTGTTAAAGAATTCAGCTAATGGAAAGCACCTGAATGATTAGAGTTCACAAAAACAAATAAAATTAAAAAAAATACTTGAAAAGTAGAAGCAGAAATAGGATGATATCTTCATGAGAATCTTTCACTGCATAAAACTCTTTCAATTCAAAACTTTATTTTATGAGATCAAAAAAATTATTTCTACTAAATAGTAAATCCAAAGTAAAAAAAAATTTATTGGCTCACTAAAACCAGACTTTGACTTTATCATAATAATAAAAAATACTTCATTCATATAGAAAGTCACATTGAATTCATGTTTTAATTTTCACAAAGATGTCCAAAAAAAATTCATCTAATGTTTTTCAGAGTATACTGAAAAGTATTCATAAAAGTCAAGAATTAGAGTTTCATATCAGGCCCAGTCTCTGATCATGCACATTGGAACAGATATCAGAAGTGGTGCAGACTTTGGTTGTAAAACAAATACAGCCCATATCTTGATTTTAATAAGGTAAGCAAGAGTAATGCTGAGAGCCTGGTTGAATATATCTTGAAATGGATAGAGAGGGATGAAATAGAGCTACAAGATTAACAATCATAGTACCATAATAATAAAGCCATGATGACTGAATATACAAGTGATAATCATCAAAGACTTAGTAAGAAAACAATCTGACAATGTTCATGAATTGCAATAATCATTCATTCTTTAGCAGGATATAATGATGTCATAATTTTAGGACTATCAAAACTGTCTTCATATTCTTCTTATTTAACAGTGTAGAGAAAAACTCAACAATGTTGTACCTATGACAATCAATAAATACTTTGAAGAAATATTTCAAATTAATTCTCCAAGACATGTGAGATAATAAAAACAAGACTAATTACCTACTAAGAAAGAACTTACTTTTTTAGTATTTTGGAATAAATTACTCATTTGTATTAACCATATTCAGAAGAGGTTATAATATTCTAGTAAAATTTCAATGATGCTTTCCTGGATTTGAAAACCGAGATCATTTTGACAATAAAAGGGAGAGGGGTCAGTGAATCATTAAAAGAAAAACTTGGTCTCCATTAAAAATGGAATGTTAAAGTTGAAAGATATCAGAGTTGAAAAATATCAGAGATGAAAGAAATGACTGATTGATGAAAAATCAAAAGATGCTGGATTAACAATAATAGTGAGAGTACTCAATCATTTTCACTGAGAAATGGGTAAAAGCTTAATTCATTGTATGACCCTGATATGTTGTTTGAATTTCTTCTTGATAGCAAAGAAGTTATGATAATGACATAAACAATTTTAAAAATAATTACAAAATTTTTTTTTCAGAATTATGCAGATGTCATGTTGATGAGAAACTGCTAAAGAAATTTTAGATTACAGAATACTGATATTAAAGCAAGATAACATAAAATTCCTAGATCTAAGGCACTTCTCAAATTTATTGTTCTATATGAAAATGAGAACATCTGTGCCAATCTTCATAATGCTATTCAGATAATGCTTGTCATCATAGTTTATCGTCATCAGTTGTAAAAGATCATTTAGTAAGTTAAAGCTAATTCTTTCATATTGAAAGCCTCTATAAGCCAAGACAGATCTGCAATATAATGAATAAATTGGCTTTGATTATATCACAGATTAACTTGCATCAATGAAAGCAGAAGAGATACTGCTATAATTTTCAAAAGCATTTCTTCACTCAGTAATCTAACAACACTACTGTAAGCTTGAATTAATATTTCTCTAATTATATTGCCATATCAATGAGAACATAGATTCAAAACTGTAACCAATATATCTGGCAGTTAACCTTAATTCTTTTATTATTAAGCTTTTAGCTTGAAATTCAAAAAATCCCTAAGGCTTCGAATCCAAGCCAATCCCTTGTAAAGCTAAATGATTCCAGCATCAGATCAGCAACTGTACAATTTATTAGCTTTATTTATATTCTAATTGTAAGCATCTTTATTTCTCTGCCTAGGAATGTTAATATCAGTACCTTTTTTTTCCTGTTCTCTATAGTTACATATGTAAGCTTGATTTTAGTGTTTACCAGATGATAGTGCAATTTTAATCTCTATTTCCAAATCCATTTGATATGGTTACATTTCAAAACTTTAAGAAATTTTAGACTGAGTTTGATAGTAAAAAAAAGATGGCTTCAGACAATAACTATATTGATTCTATTTTTAAATTTTAAATTCTCTCTGATAAAAGCAAAAATCAGCTACTGATCTGGAATGAAAATTAAAATTGCTGTCATCTCAAGATTATGATAGCTGGTATTAAAACAGTTATTTGCAAATATGGGTTATGACACCTCAATGAGTCATGGAAGAATTTTGGAGTTATGTGAAATTGTCAATAAATTTATACAGTAACAATGGAAAAAATAACTTTTCTTAAAAAAAAAAGAAAACACTGCTGAGAAAATATCCATAATAAAATAACATATTTATTCCTATCATAAAACTAAATTAATAGTTTTCAAACTAGTTTAATTTGAAAAGTAGTTGCAATGGGTAAAACTTAAGAGACAAATAATAACATAAAATTATTTTGTGCAAATTGTTTTATTATATTTATTAATTAGTCAAAAAGTTTTATGGATGCATAAAAATTATAAGAAATGGCTGCAAAAAGAAATAGGTTATGAACCACTGTGCTAGAGTGCAGAGAGGGAAAATATTCTTGTAATATAATAAGCTTTGAAAATAGAATAATTTTCATGTAGTGACATAATTAAGTAAAAAGATTAATGAGCTTGACTTGTATTTTTTTAGTTTATATTAAAGTTATCTAAAAAATAGTTGTTAGATAAGCTAATGACAATAAAATTAATTAGAAAGTTTAAAATTTTTGAGTTTTTAATTAATTAAATCTTTTTGTGTATCCTCATTTATATATTTCAAAAATGGGTGAAGGAGATTATTAAGTCCATCTATAAAGTATAAATATATTTATTTCATTTACAAAATATAAATTAGTTAAGTTATCAATATATTTAATAATGTTTATCTGAAGATTAGATGGTATTTTAGTATTAATTATATCATTGGACTAGATGATGAAAACAGTCCAACATATAATTAATATTTATATAAGATTATTAATACAATAATATTTATAAAATATAAAAATGAAATCCTTTTACATGTTTAAAGTTATGGGATATAAAGTAGTTTTAATAAAAAAATAATAATAATAATTCTAAATTGAATTTGTAACTTTAAAAAAATTAGCCAATATAATATTTACTACAAAAATAATGATTTTTATAATTTATTACAATTCAATATAAAATGTTACAATAATTATCATCACTATCAATCACTGGTGAACAAGAAATGCCATTCTAATTTCAAATAATAATGATGATAATCTTGAGTTAACATCTTGTTATAGTTAGTATATCAATTTTTTTATTTTTTAATAACATGTTTTTGGATTGATTTATATAGTGAAAAAATTAAATTGTGAAGATATTATAGTAATAAATTAATAAACTAGATATATTTTTATCAACTTTTTCATCCTTTATAAGTATTACTCTAATAGGTCAAAACTGACATGGGTAACATATGCAATGATATGAATTCATATACAGAATTAAAAATTCATATTCTTCTCCACAAATAATGCAAAGAATAATGCAAACATAAATAACATAAAAGTTTTTAATGAGATATTATTTTATATAGCGCTATGTTTTTTATGTAATAGTAATATTAGGGATTAAGCCAATGCACACGACCTTTAAAGATAAATTATAAATGAATACTCAATTTTTCCAGACACAAGAATGGATGGATTCATTCCATTCTTTCTAAAATACTATATCTCGTGTCTGAAAAAATTGAGTATTCATTTATAATTTATCTTTAAAGCACATGTGCATTAGCTTAATCGCTAATATCACTATTATAAAAGTTTCTAATAAAAGCAAACCACTTAATTTCCAGATTAGTTTCTAGCTTAAAGCTTTCATCAGTGAGAAGTTTTGGATAGGGATTTATTAAGCATTACCATGTGGCATCTATTGATCATTAAAGGTTACACTAGATAGCAGAGCAGTCATGAGATCACATGATGTCTTATTGTTTTTACATCAATCTTCATCAAAGAAAAAAAATTACTTAGTTATTAAAAAACCAGAACACCATAAGATAGAGATACTAAATTGATCTCAGATCTATATGATTAAACAAGCAAGTTGATAGATTGAAAACATTAATAAATTTTTCAATTTGGACTAATGGTTTGATAGTAAAACAAAGACAAAAGATGCATGCTGGAGAAAAAATGCAATAGATCCAAAAGATTCAGGTGCATTGTTCCAGATTCAAACTCCTCAAAGATGAAAACCATAAGCTAGTAACTAGTGTGATACTTTTGGATATGATAGCATTGAATAGCGATTTATTAAACACTACTGTCGGGTATCTCTTGATTACTAAATTTGATTCTAGATGGCATAACAGTAGTCAGAAAAATTTGCTGTTAAACAGCAGTATAAACTGGAGTCACAATAGTAATTTATCAATCTAACGCTAACTTGATTTACATTAGATGGAAAACTTAACATATACAGATAAGAAATAGGCCAGTTCTTTTTTTAAAAAAAGCCTGTAGGAGTATCCACTATATAGCACTAAATTCAATCTTTTCAAAATAAATATATATATTAACATAAAAAATACTTTAAATTATCAAATTTCAATGTTAAAATTTGTACAACTCTAGCAAAAGTTTACTGTTATTTAGTGCAAGATTAGTAAATGTAGATATCAAAAAAAAAAGGTGAAAGTGAAATAAGAATTTTGATTGTTTTAGAGCAAAAGATATTGAAAGAAAATCTGATAAATTATATGAGGAATAGAAAATCATAAAAAATTGAGAAGATTAAAAGAAATAAATATATATTGTAATGGTAAGAATTATCTCTCCACGTAACAAAATCTAGAACACAGGCAAAATACACTAAAGCTGATTGAAGCCGGATGCTGGGATCCAGAATCCAACCAACATTCAATCCTTTCATCTCTGCTCAATGATCTAATACCCTATATATGACATTTCTCAACTTACACAGACATTCAATTTAACCATGGTCCGGCAGTCATTCAGGGTAAAACAAGAGACCCGTAAATTAACTAATTCAACACTGATTTGGTCAGATATACACACATATGATTAAATGATTAATTAATATATCAATGATTGATTATGAAATTTAATAGAATGATCTACATATAGATATAATGATGTCTGTGCAAATAAATCTAAAGTTGGATAAAATGAACTCACGGACAATAAAAATAAGAAAACGAGTTATAATTTTAAATATTATTAATTTAATAAAACAATAACAAATAGTAAATCAAAATATACACAATTATATAATGAGAACGTGAGAGAATACGCTTGCAGACATTGCATAACTAGTGGGATTAATATTACGTTATCTCATTATAAGTATTCAATAAAATATAGTGCAGTATGGGAGTTTATGCCTATATTAATATGCCAAATTTCTAGCTCTTATGTAGTCTGCTACATCATATGGAACTTTATAGCCAAAGTTATGTAACTAACTTAATAGCGCTCCTATTGCATCTATCTATATCAAGTTAAGTTGAGCACTTAATCAGGTTCAGAAATATGCAGGTTAGCGTGTTAACCTAGATTAGGATATACACTGATGCTAGATAAGCATTTAATATAAAGGGAGAGAAAACTGGTTTATAATAGGTTTACTTATATACTCTATGGCACATATTAAAATATTAATAAAGCTAGAAGGTGTGAATGGGTCATTATTCATGGGTTTCAGCCTCAAAGGCTCGGTTGCCCTACAACCGCTCAACTTGCTACGAATAGGAATATTAGTAGTTCAGGGAGTCGGATAAGCATTAATTATGAATAATCTAGGTCATAAAAGAGTGCGCTTTACCTGAATTGAATGGATAAATATGACCTCCGCCAGAAACTCATCAAGAATCATGCAGCAAGCAGATAATTGTACATTGTGTACTTAGTAAGGACACATCCACAACTTATATATATATATATATATAATGCAAATACGTAAAATTATATTAGCATGCCTTAAAAATAGATAGCATCTATTTGCATATCTATACAACCCAGTTCTCAAATTTAGTATTTCAAATATACTAATTAGGGACTAAATTAATTAGTAACCTAGTTTAAGATTATCACCTGCCTCTCAACATATGTAAGTCTAAGGAGGACAAAGCATATTTGCAGGGTAATTACAAATAAAACATTAAAATATGCTTTGAGAATATCTCTGTGGCTAGTTCCTAAGATGTATGAGTTACATATATAAATAATTATGATTTATAACTAGAGTTAAGCAAACTACAATTTTAACTAGAGAACGACTGATTATTGTAATATTAATACCCAAAAATTAATCAGTAAAATAATAATATGATCTCGAAACAGCAAGTGTAAAATTAATAATCCAATTATTTAATATTTATTATAGCGAAGATTTGAATTTATCTTCGCAGAGCAATACTAAAATTATACTTAAAAATACTCGCGGTTTCGAGTTATTTGGCATATTAAATACATATAATATTAAAATGGTAAAAATTATAGAATAAATTGGATAGATTAGAAATAGGCATAAAAGACCACAGAAAATTATACATTTAGTTTAAAATAGATTATTAGGGTTTGACTGTTTAAAAGAGAATTCAATATCACAAGTTTTACAATCAGGCAAGATTTAAACATTAGCATTTAAAAGTTTTCTTTGCAGATTTTAGGAAAGGTGTTTGGGAAAGGCAGATTTAATAAATAGCTAGCTTTTAAAAGAAAGAACTGAAAGTCACAGTTTATGAACAGAGCTCTGAGTGAAAATTTATCAATTTACCAGTCTGTTAACTTCATTGCAGTTAGTTCTGAGCACTTGGGAGGATAATAAATTGACACTTTTGGTGATGATTAAAAGTTAATGGAGGTTTTTCCATGGGTTGCTTTGCTGGTGTATGGCATTATATTTTATCGAACCATAGTTCTTTCAATTCACTGCAAGGAGAGAGGCAGTGAGCGATTGCCTACTATCCCACTATTTTGAAGATAAAACGGACATGGGTTCTGTTTACAATTCACTTATTATATATATAATCGATCCTTGGCAACAAAACTTTAAGTATTTATATATTTTTAACCCTGGCCACCTGTTTATTTTTACAAGCTTGTCCATATTTATTTATTTTAGAAAAATATATTTAATAGCTACAACTAGTAGAAAAACCCATTTATTTATTTTAGAAAAACATTTTTAATTATGACAACTAATTTAGATTTTGTTTTTCTACTCTTTTCCCTTGTTTATTGTGACAATGCTATAAAATTCTGTGAATTTTATTAACATTTTAGATTTATAAAATCAAGTTCATGCTATTTTAGGACTATTGCATGACCTAATTTAAAAGTTGTTACCATACATGCAGAATAACAACGGAAATAGTTCATATACATATGCGATTTCAATAATATAATAATAAAATTGGCTAAATAATTTAAACTAAAACATTTCTTAAACTAGAAATATTTTTAAAATGGATACATATCTGTAATATATACATATACTATTAAATTACATACTTACCGTTCGCATATATATATATGATTTTGCATATATAGTAATTTAAGGTTGTTTAAATGGGTACTCTGAGAGGGTTTAAACCTGGCATATGGATAAGTGTGGGGGTAAAATACGTGAAACAGGCAGGTGGATAAAACTGACTGTTTCAATATTTATTTAGATTTTATAGCGAGAATAGGGAATAGATAAATAAGATATTGGAACTAATTAAATTAGTTTTATTAAAATAGAATGATTAAAACTATTACTTCTGATGGAGTTAACCATGTGACATAGATGATAATGACTTATTAATAAACTTCACTTGAATATAAATTTCTTAAAACAACAAAACTTCACTTGAATATAAATTTATTAAAACAACAAAAACATATGACTGAATAAAAAAAACTGCACTTTCAAGCATTATTAATAATGTCTGACCAAATAATAATAACAATAATATAAATATTCTTAAAACTTTTCCTTGACCACCAACTAGCATAAATAAATGTCCAGCAATTATATTTGCTGTCAATCCAACAGATAAAGTTAAGGGACGAATAAAATTACTTCTTTCAAAACAAATGATGTTACAACCCTGGAACTAAATGAGTAAATATCATTATTACTTTATTTATTCATCCGACAATTATAAACCTAATTCATAGAGGAAATGCTAATCTTAAAGTTACTATCAAATGGGAAGTTCTTGCAAATACATAAGACATTAATCCTAACCTATTATTAAATATAATTATTAAAAATAAACGAATAAAAATGTGTTGATAAAGGAATATGTCAGTTAAGAGAACAATTTAGTAATTTTTTTTGATAATAATTTAAAAAGGAAAAAAAGATAGGTTTACAATAATATTAAAAAAAGATTTCAATGGAGTGGATGTTTAATTTCACTAGTAGCATCTCGGAAAGATAGCTTATGCACAAAAATTTTGATTTCTACTAAAGTAAAGATATTTTACATCACATGAAAGAAGTCATGTTTATCATATAACACCCAGTTTCAAAATAGAAGATAACTACAATTAGTTAAAATTGAGATCACCAAAATAAACTGAAATTTAAAGATAAGTTGCTTTATGAGAATGTGTATCAGAATTGTTTATTTCCCCACATTTTAATAATTCAAATAGCTAACACATATATCCTCAATAACATGTGTATAACAGATATTAAAGATATCAAAAGTCTAGAATTTGATCGACCTTCTACATAATTACACAACTATCTTTTCTACATTCAGATTAACTGATTTAATTTTAACATTATTTTGCTTATTACAAGATGGATTTAGCAGAAAAATGTACTAACAGTTTTTTTTTTAATGTTTATAAATTTTAGTTTGTGTCTAGACAATGAGACAAATGGGGGGGGGGGGTAAGTTGAAATATCAGAGGGAGAAATGGAGGGAGAGAAGAGAGCAGAGAAAAGATATAAATAATAATAAAGTTATAATGATAAATTTTTCAATTAAGCTTCTAACAAAAACATAAATCATCTATTATCAAATCTAATCATCAGTGTCAGGATTATCTGGATTGCACAAATATGTGTTGATATGATGTTCTTAAATAAAAAGAAACAAAATCTGACTGAAACATTATTGCAACTTTCATCATTGGAAATGAAGTTAAGATGCCAAAGTTTATTTTTAAAATAAAAATATGAACCATAAATCTCAGTATATTTTGAATCTGCATAGAAAAAATCTTTTGTAAAATCTGTGCTGAGATTTTTCATTCAAATAACCAATTCAAAGTCAACCTAGTTAGCCATCCAATAGTAATTGATAAAATTGATATTTAGATAATGTTGGCTAGAGGTTAAAGATCTCAGAATAAAATAGGTTAGCCCCATGAGAGAAATGCAGTCTCTAAAAATACAATTATAACACATACAGCCCCCACTATTGATGGACGTGTCATACTCATATGGGCACTTAGCCCAAGCTTATCTTTATTTTTATTAGTGGGAAAGGTCAGTAGATAACATATAGTAGGATACTGATTCTTCAAACTAAATGAAATCATGTTTGGCACAAAAAATCAAATAGTTTGGATAATATATAAGAAATATCCAATGTGTATAAAATTATGCAAAATTATTATCATGTATTAAAAAAAAATATTAATAAGTTTTAAAAAAAGCTTAAATCTGAATTCAAAACTTTCACATGTATGCTTTATCATATGAGCCCCATTAAGAATCATCTCTGTTATTTCTCAACTTGTGCACTCACTCAGTTGTGCAATTGTTTTTTCTTTCTCTAAATTTATTCTTATAACATCTTTTTCATAACTGCATTATTCTATTTTTTTAATTAATTATTTTTGTTTATGTTGTAATGTATACAATTTTTAAATTAAAATATAGTATGTGTACCTACATTCTATTGATATGTAAACATTAAATTAAATATATCACCCTCCCTCAGGTTATGAATTAAAGGTACTAAATCTGCCTATTCTTGGAACTCTGGTGTTTATAAGCATAACTGTGCCAACATTATTGGTAATTCAGAATGAAATTAATACATCATTCAGATGAAATATCACACTAATAGTTATTAAATCAATTATACAAGGCTAGTGATAGAATCTTCCTTTTTAATAACTTGATTATAATAATTAAATAAGATTTAATATGTAAAGATTAAATTAAACAAAATTCTATGTATATGTAAACAAAGAATCAAGAATAGAATGAATATCTCTATTCTTGGAGCTCTGCTGTTAATAAGCGTACTTTTGCCAACATTGTTGGGAATCAAAGTGAAATAGAATATCACACTTAATAGTTATTAAACCAATAATCAATTATACAAGGCTAGAGAAAGAAACTATCTTTGAATACTTTAATTATAATAATTAAATAAAATTCAGTATTTAAACATTAAATTACACATAACTCAATGTATATATTCATTCTGTTCTTGATCCTTTCAACATTTGAAATGCTTTTAATTCATAACCTGAGAAAGGGTGATTTATTTCCTTTGCTCATATATATATATATATTGACTAATATTTAATTTAATGTTTACATATTAAATCTTATTTAATTATTATCTCCAGTCTTATATAATTGATTATTGGTTTAATAACTATTGATTGGCATATTCCATCTGGATAATATATTAATTTCACTCTGAATTACTAATCATGTTAACAAAGATATGCTTACAAACATCAGAGCTCCAAAAATAGGTGCGTTCATTCTATTATTGACACTTTGTTCAATATTTAGTTTTTAATTCATAGCCTGAGTAATGGTGATTTACTCCCTCTGTTTACATATATCAATATTGATATGTATATTATATTGAGTTTGCTATTAACTATATGATTATTGTACTTCAAAAATATTTTACTTTAATTTGAAAAATATAATTTAAGATTGCATTTAGATTATGAATAAGCTTGAAATTAAAAATTTCTATACAAATTTTTTTTTTCCTTTTTCTTTTTATTATTAAAAAAAAAAAAAGGCTTATTGTCATGACATGCTTAAAATATTTTTATAATGTGGTGGAAAATAAGATTAGGCAGCTTTCTCAGTTAAAATAAAATATCAGAAAATATGTAAAAAATTAATAATGAACTGCTTAAAGGAACTCTAATATTATTGTATTTCAACAATATATTCATCTATCTAGTTTTACACATTATTAAATTAACTTTATTTAAAGTTGTTTATCCTAAACTCTAACTAAAGAGGAAGGTATTCTGTAAATATTGTATATTTTGGTTATTATTTATAAATCTAAATACTGAAGTAAGAATTTTGTATGTTACATTACCCATACCATTTGATTCTATGAACTATTTTAGATTTAACTGAGAAAATCAATTCAGCAATAAAATTCAAGATTTGATATTTAATTTTTGACTAGAGAAATGTCATTTCCTCTTCACATAAGAATGTTTGCAATAATACACAAACTAGAAAATCTATCATTTTCTAAATAATCAGACTATAATAAATAATTGTATTAATCCTTTACCTCTGCCAACCATTAACATTACATTGATCTGTAATTCAAATAATTATTAAAACTCATTCATTAATACACATTATCAAAAAAAATAATATTTAATCTCTTCACGAATTATTCAGTAAATATGTTCCCAAATAGAACTAATAAAATTGGAAGAATTCTGCTGAAACAATATTAAACTTGATTTCAAATATTAAATAAAGTTATTGACACACTTGATAGTTTTATACTTTCCTTAAAAACTAACATATATATAAAGTACTATATAAATATGATCTAATATTGTAATGGCAAGATGATGGTGGAATGTGGCTGTGTATCCACATGGTCACACATTAGTGCTTCAAATTATATAATAAAAGGCTCTATAAGTTATAAGTCTAAATCACACCAACTCATTTCAAAAACAAAATTAATTTCCTCTAAGCATGCCAATTTCCTCATTGAAAAGTGATAGTTTCAATCATACTGTCACATTCACATATTCCAGATTTCATATAGCCAAGAATGAATCTGATAACTCCAAATTTATTTTAATCATTTCATAATTATAATTAGATTACTTAATTCCAAAAATAATAATACTAAATCAAAACGTAATTGGATAAATTGTAATTATGATTATCCAAACACAAATAAAAAGATATAGATAATCCATGGACTTTGAAGATACTTCTAATTATTTCTTAACACCATTTAAACATAAACTCGATTCAAGTATATATATGCACACACATACCTATACATATTTTTTCATCTATTTCCTCTTAATAAATAATATTAATACTTAATATATAGAGGTTAGCACAAAAAAATAATAATAATATCTTACAATACAATTATAAAAATATATATATAAACATCAAGAAAAATAAAACTCTTTGTAATGCTATATTCTAAATTGTTAAAATAGTTTATACATTCACCAATTCTAATTACTTTACAATTCTGTTATTCTTTCTATAGATATACTTCATAGAAACAATTCTTTTCTTTTTTTTTTAAGGTGTTTTTTGGATCCTATAATATTTTCTTAATTTTGGCAGCTTTTTCAGATTCCATTGACTAATATTTTAATATTTTTTTTGTTATCGTTAGAAGTTGAAATAATTAAATAATTAATCAACTGCATTTTCACTCTAAGATTATTTCTACATTAACAAATACTAATATATCTGTAGCAACATTTTTTAATATTTAGTTTCTTTTTTTTTTTAAATGACTCCAATGACTTACATGGTTTTGTATCATAAAATGGCAGATTCTGATGTTTAATTAAGGTCTGTGAATTGTGTCCAACTTTATCAGTTTCAGTGCTTCAACTTATAAATTTTTAAGCAATAAAGCCATTTGATTATTTATTTTTATTTAATGACTTTAGCAAGAGAATTTCACACCTTCCTGGTTACATTCTTGGAAAGAAAAATTCTGATCCAAATACTTTGATTTATTAACATTTTAGACCAAAGATCAGAAAATTATGGCTTGCAAATCAAATGTAAGCCTTTGATTGCAATTGGTAGCTCTTTTTATAATGATAAACAGAAATGTATTTTTCATTTTCTCTTGTAATTTGTAAATAAATATTTTGAAGAGGAGAGGAAAATTGTGCATAAAGTTGCTTCTTGAATTCAGCTTTATTGTAGAATAGTAATTATTGTATATAATATTTAAATATTAGAAATTTATGAATACATGAAATTGTCAAAATAATTTTTTGTTTTTATTTATAAGATAATTTTTATTTTCCTTGGGATGTATACAGATTCTATTGTTCTATTACTAAAATAAATGTTCAAATATAACCACAGCGATTCTGAAATTCATATTTTTCAGGAATATATTTTTCATCTCTTTCCTTGTGGCTCTTTAATGGAAGGGGGAAGGGATATCTCTTTCCTTGGCTTTTTAATGGGGGGAAGGAGGAAGATTTAAACAAACACTCTTCATGTTAAAAATTTTACTCCTCCCTGAGCTAGACTATCCATAATAATAATTTGAAGCAACATATTTTGATTAAAAAATTACTCCTTTTGGATTTGACTTTATTAGCACCAAATTTTTCCTCGAGAAAGTATTTAACTGTTCTATTTATCATTCTCCAAATAATCAAGAATGACTGTTGAAAAGCATAATTTTAGCACTAGAAACAAATCTGTGGATAATGAATGAATTCATTCTAGGAACTATCATTCTACATAGTATAACAAGATCTCCTATATATAACTTAAGTATCTATCCTCATCAGATTTTTTTTTTTACTGCCCATGAATCATACCTTGTTTACTTAACCTACAAAAGACTACATTTTAGTCAGTCAAAGTAAAAGTAATTTATCTTTTATTATAATTAGATTTTTTTTTTTTTACCAATAGAACATATAATTTTGATTTTGATATACAATTTTTACTATAGGAGATAGTTAACAAGTAATTTTTTTTAATAATGACACCAACTGCTATGTTTGTATGCATATTATATATACATACACACATACAATGTAAACTAGTTTTTATTTTGTTCCAAATCTAAAAAATGAGAATAATCGATTTCATCAAGATTTTCTCCCTAAATTATTATAATTTATTTATTCTCATTATGCAGATCATTAAAATAATTTGTCTTCACTTCATAATTAACAATTATTATTTTTTTTATATTTTATAAGTCTGTAATTTTACATACTGAATTTCCTATGTTTAATTTTAAAACTACACTTGTTTCATTGCATGTTTTAGTTTATTATTTATTGTATAATTTATCTATTTATTGGATATCATGTCTTGATTACCCTTAAGGAATAAAAATTTATTTGTATATTACCTAATAATTTGCTTTTCACACAAATTGTCTTTCTTTTTTTATATTTTTGAATTCTTTATTATCAAAAATATTCTCATATCTTTTTCTTAGTTTTTGATCAGTTATGTTCCTTGCTGAATTTTGGGTTCATTTATTTTTGGTGGCATATTAATGATGCATTCATAAATGTTCTTAGTGTGGCACTTTCTTGGTTAATTTGTAATCAAAATATCAAATTTTCTGCTCATAAGTATCACTTTGACCCATTAATAATAAATAGTATGTTTTATAAACATCTTTCATTCATTTTTATGAATCAATCTAGCTGCAACAATATCATTAAAAAATTGTTTATAGACATGAAAAAGTTCACCCTTCCTAGAGTTTTAATCTAGTTTGAGGAGGTTAGACAATTGCTTAGATTTCTCATAATACAACCAAACTTCAGGTCAAATTTTGACAGTAAGCATTTCCTGGGAAATCCAATTTATATGCTAAGTAATGGCCAATTAGTCATCTATTTCTAATAAGCTCTATTCTTCAGAGGTATTGAACTAACATTACCAAATATTAAAAGAGCCAAGACTTAAACATCTGACATGATGAGTCCAGAAATTCTCATCTAATATCACTTTCAAAGATGTGCAATTCGTCAGAGATGCAAAAGACTAAGATTAGTGCATGTAATTTGAACCATCAGCATCCCATCATTCAACAGTCAAACAAACAAAAAAATGCTTACCAACAAAAATAATCTTCAACTCATCTAATATCTCTTGAAATGTTTATACATGCATTCCTCTTAACTTTATTAAAATCTCAAAAGTCACCAAAGTTCTTATTCTTTCTTTCTATTACTTTCTGAGAAGGGCTATAAAAATAGAGCATTATATCTTCTTTTTATCTTTTGACATTCTCAACTATGAAGTATTTCCTCCTTTCTTTGTTATAATTTTGTTGGAACCCTCATATAACTCAATGAACATTTTGTGAATAAGCTTATCAAGATAATAATAGAATATACATTTATAAAAATCCAATGTAGTAGGATTATTTTATTTTATTTTTTTCCCTTTCTCTTTGGATTTAATTAATTTAGCAAATATTTTTTAGGAATATGATTTGCATGTTTTCTACATACAATTTGTTTGTGAACATGGCTTAACATGACACTACATCGATGTACATTCTGATTCTGGATAAATTATATAACACTGTGTTACTTTTTTATTAACTGTAATATCCATATATACATATAATCAATTTTATTTAATTGTACATGGAATCATTCAGATTTTTTTCACCTTCTTTCTATTTAGACAATAATTTTCACTCAATATCTATACATTTTAACAACCCTGTTTCAAGTTTATGCGGGATTTTTTTTTTTAAATATAAAATTATTTTCCAATATTTTGAAATATTTCCCTATAATTTTATAGTTTGTCTTAACTATTCTTGATTGTTTCTCTGTAAATAAATAGTATCATCTTTCACTGAATCATTGACATATAGATGTCACCAAGTAGGTTATAATAAAATGGGACTGAGTAAATCAGCTATAATATTTTCAAAGTGTGCACAATGTTTGAAAGAGTAATTAAGTACTTGAAGATATATATATTCCAATGAATGAGACTACTATTGTTAGCATGTTGTTGTTGTTGTTTTTTTTTTTTTTTTTTTTGGGGGGGGGGGGTTTGTGGTCTGTAATCCCAACTTCAAAATCAAAAAAGAAATGTTTGAATTTCTAAAAAACCAGACATTAGCAATGATTTCCTCATGATTTAGTGTAATTCAACTCCAGGTCTCTTAATAACCTGATTATAAAATTTAAATAAAACTCCCTATTGACAATCTTCCAGGCTTCTCATAGTCTGCTTATATAATAGAGAATTTCCTGCTAATCAACCTCTTGGATTTGAAATAAAATTACCCCTAATCCATATCTACTGCTGTATAGAGTAGTTTTTCAAAGTCAGAATAAGAGAACACAATATATTTAAGAAAATTAATATTTTATCTGCTCACAATCATGGTCAAGCTTAAGCATTCAAATTCACAATGCATCTTTTCTTAACAATAATAGCATAAATTGCATGCATGTATCAAAAATGCACAGTTCCAAGAATGACCTTACTTGCTTCTTTTTCAATACAAGGGATAATCCTTGAATGTTCATTATTTTATCAGGATGAGCCCATATTCCTTTGCTACTTTTAACATATTCTAAGAACAATAATTCATCTTTAGCCAATATTTTCTTGAATTTTATTTCTATTTACTTCATGTGGCATTTTTTAAAATGAAAACTACTACCAATAATGTTTAAGTATCATTTCTTACTTTTTGTAATCTACTATCTACTTACTCAATCTGCACCTGGGCAGAGAATTTAGCATACTTACATACTTTTGAAAATCAATTGTTTTTGAATGCCTTATAAAATTTATTTTTATTAATCCTCTTGAATCTTTCTCTTCTTGTGCTAATTATCATTATGTAAAAGAATTTTGTCATCACCATCAGGTCTTTTATATAAATTTCTTTAACAAAATTTCTCTCTTTCATTTTTTTTTTTTTTTTGTACAATTCTTCATTAGAAGTTTTGTGTATCTACCCACTTCTCATTAATTTTCTGAAGCATATTTTTGCAAATACCAAGATTCTTCTCACAAAATCTTTTGTCATCATTCATGTTTCACAATCATATAATATACTAGTAAATATGCATATGATCAATTTCTGAGTCTTCAATATTTTATTTACAATGTTCAATAATACTTTGTCTAAAATACTAATTAGACCAATATTTTTCATAACTTTTCTTGTTCTTAACTTTTACTTTTGTAAATTGGTACTAACAATGATTTTGTCCATGCCTTGGCTATTATGTCTTTTTCTTATATATATAAATAGCTTGTAAATTTCTTGAATTAAACTATATCTACTATATTTGATCATTATCTGTTATATATATATATATCAGAACAATACTCTGGCCATCGCTTTAAAATTTAATTCTTCCTAATGAGAACTTTTCCATGTTCAGCTATTGTTTTCTATTTTAGTTACTATTTTGTATTAAGATTCTTAGCATCTTGTACATTTCTCTGCATTTACATTTCCCGTGATATTTTTCAATGTCTCTACATTGAACTTTAATCATTTTCTGAATATTTCCTGAATGCTTTCTCAACTTCATTGATTTTGCTTTATATTGTTGTCCTACAATTTTTTTAAACAATCATTCCTGTTTATCTTAATTTGCATTTCCTGTACAAATTTCTACATATCTTGAAATCCAATCTTTCTTAATCTTTCTCTTCTTTTCCTAATATAACTTCAATAACAATTTTCTCCATAACTTCATAGAGATGATTTTTTTTTGCTCATAACTCAATTTTTTTTTCTTCATTTATATTTTTCTCGTTGCGCCCTTAAATGATATTTTTTCCATTCCTTCCATCTCTGTTATTTTGAATAGATATGTTTGTTTATAAAAATGAGTTTGAATAGATATGTTTGTTTATAAAAATGAGTTTTATTTATTTTTGTAAGCTTCAGTTTGGTATGTGCAACTATTAAGATTTAATATGAAAACTATATCTAATTCTTAAAAAGTTTTCTAAAATGTGTTTTGCAAATCATTTATTCTAGAGCAAATTTTAATAGTCCTCCGTCATATCCATTTATTTTACAAAGCCATAGTAGTCCATACCTTAATTAGTTTCCATTCTCTATTATCACTTCCAATCTTAACAATCCAATTCCCTTTAATGATAATAATTTCGTAACAGGGTACAACATCAAAAGTTAATTTCAGAGAACTGTTCTGTCTCATCATCAGTACTATTTGAAGTGGTGAAATTCATCTGATTGCATTGATATTAAAAGGGTTTATTTAAATCTAGATGCCAGTATCCTTGCAATAATGATCTTCATCCCCACCCTCCTATAGCAAAAATTCTACTCTAGCTCTAGACTCTTGACTTATTTCCAGACAAAAGAACTTTAAAAAAAGAAATTGTTAAAAAAAAAAAACACTTATTAAAAACAAAACAAAAAACACATTTATTTTAAAAGAAATAAAACACTTTTTCATCATGTGATCACCATTTCATACGCTTACATAGGCTGTTAATAACAGTAGCAAATTTTCCATACAGTAGTGCTATGAAGTGCAAGTCTTCATAATCAATTTGGTACACAACCTTCTTGCATCCATTGATTATGAAGACTTGCACTTGATGGCACTACTATAGGGAAAGTTTGCTACAGTTAAACATTTTTTAATAAAATCTATCTAATCAGTGTCTATCAAACTGTGTACCATGGCACAGTGATGCAGTGCACCATAAGAAATTCCAGGTATGCCATGAAAGATTTAAAAAATATAGATAAACAATGTGCGAAGACCCCGTGGACTGTTTGACTGTGAAAACAAAGATTTAACAGAAAACAAAGATTTGAGAACATTCACAAAGTTTGAGCATGTTCTGTAACAATACCATATCGAGTATATATAACAGCAGTGAACGGAGTAGGACAGTAATCATCTCGGTAAAACGCGTACTGTGGTTAAAATAAATTCAACGATTTGTTATATAAATATTAGTGATAGTGATTAATTAGGAATTGGTTAGTTTAAAATAGTTATAATTGTAAATATAGTACAAAATACCATAAATATAAATTAATTACATTACACAATGAACAACAGTTTTGTTATAATATATTACATTTCTGCATTAATAAAGTTAAACCAGAATTGTCTGTAAGTAAAACTGTTCAGTAATCCTAGTAGTTATTAGTTTATGATTTATTTATAATTTACATAAATTATTTTATGTTAATTTTAATAATTTTTAGTAAAGACAAAATATTTTAAACATGGACAAATTTTTATTGAGACCTCAGAAAAATGAGAAAGAGAGTCATAACAAGACAAACACCGGAATAAAAAGTCCATCTCATCAAAATGAAAATATAATGAAAATTACATCCAATATAGTTTTATATTATTGGAAAAAGACAACTCGGTTCCTTCTTGTATGATTTGTTTAATAACATTCTCAAATGAAGTGATGGTTCCCAGTAAACTTCAATGTAATTTAATAACAAATCATCAGCAACATAAGCTTGACAATCCAAAAGAATACTTTGAGATGCTAAAAAATAATTTTAAAAATTCAATCAAAAAGGCTGAAGAAATTTCACTCGACTCCTGGGAAAGCTCAAATTGCTAGTTACAAGATTTCCCACTTTTTAGCAAAGAAAAAAAAAGCATTCTGATGATGAAAACATTATTTTACCAGCCTTGGAGATCGCCACTGGCACAATGATTAGTGATAAAGCCATCAAACAAATTAAGACCATTCCTTTGTCAGCCCACACAATTTCTCACAAAATTCAAGACATTTCATAAGATATTGATGATCTGTTCTGCGAACATTTCAGTAAAGTAAAAAATGCACCCAAAAACTTGTGGGCCTTACAAATCAATGAAAGTACAGAGATTAACGACAAAGCTCAACTAATTTTATTTTTGTGAATCATTAGAGGTGGTAAAATCATAAGTCAGTTTTCCTTTTGCTGTGAATTGAAGGAAAGAACATCAAGAGATGTCTGTAACCTGCTAAACCAAAATGTTGTATTGAGAGGGATACAGTGGCAAACTTATATTAGCGTTTGCACTGATGGCACTCCATTCATGCAGGGTTGACAAAAGGCTCCATGTCTCATGAGTTACAACAAAATTCACAATATTAAATATTGCATGATTCACCATGAGGTTTTGGTATCAAAATCTCTACCTGATGGTCTCCTGAAGATGATGTATAATGGTGTTAAAGTAATGAATTACATCACATTCCCTACATTGCAGACTTTTTGCATTCCTATATGAAACTATGAATTCTGATTTTATGTGTTTACTGCTTCATACAGAAGTGCGATGGCTGTCAAAAGAAAAAGTGCTCACATGATTTTATCCCTTTGTGAACTGAAATGTTTATTTGATTTGAAAATTCGGGATTTGAATTTCTTACTGATGATAATTGATGGCTGGAAGTAGCATTTCTCAATTATCTTTTTGAGAAGTCGAATGTTTTAAATTTGAATCTGAAGGACTGAACAAAAATATCATTACAATTACAGACAAATTAAAATCTTTCATCAACAAGTTAGAACTGTGAGTCAGGAATGTTAAAACTCGCAGATTGATTGTTTCCCAAGCATAGAGGCTTTTCCAAACAAATTTAAAATTTTGTCAAAAGTACAGAAGACAGTAAAAAATTTATCTGTATCATTTTCTATATATTTTCCACCACTTGATTATCAAATGTACCAGTAAGTCATCAATCCTTTTGCAAGATGTGATGGTACACATCTGCCATTAACATTAACAGAAAAAGAAAATTTAACAGCCTTGAAAAATGATTGTGTGCACAAAGCCTCATTTTCTGTGCTAGAATTGTTAGAATTTTGGATTTCATTTTGAAGCCAATATCCTCGATTAGCTACTACAGCTGTTAAATCTCTGTTGTCCTTAAGGTATATCGGCACTTATGGAAATGAAATTTAAAAAATGGAAACAATTACAGATGGTAGATGATGAATCATGATTTTTTTTATCTAATTTAGAGCCACGTTTTGACACAATTCTTTCTCAAAATCAATTGCATGCTTCTCACTAATAACATTACTATTGTATTATATGACCTATACATATATATTATGTTCATATAATAATGTTATTTTATTGTTATTATAATAAGAATTTATTTATTTTTATTCATACTAATAAACTATATTTAATTTTGTTGCAATTTTTATTTAATCTCCTTGTCCAGTGTGCTGCAAGGTAAAAAAGTTTGTTGGCAGACACTGAACTAGATCAAAGAAAAAATTATAAATAAATGAATCTCAATAATTAGAACAAAAAATATTTCATGCCCAAAATAAAAGTAATTCAAATAGATCCAGCTATTAAATTCATATCCAATCAAAAATAACATGTGAAAATATCCTACAATAAAATCAATGTCATTAAAAGATATAAGCCAAATTTACAGGTTTGTGTTCATAATAATCAGACAACAACAATCATCAAATAATATTTATTTCAAATCTTTGTCTTAGATAGCATAGTAAAAAAAATATAGCAATTATTCCTGCACACTAGCTAATTAGTTGAAACTTTATCATAAAAGTCATTTGATACTGTGATCTACTATCAAAGCATTATATAAATGACTATAAATGCATATATAAAAAGAGAACTTACCAACATGTAATTACAGGAAGGCAAGCCTGATTTGCTAGTCAACATCCTCTTATATTATTATAAATAATGGCTTCTATCATTAAAGATGAAACGTTTCTAATAAATTGTCAAAAATTTAATGGGAGATTTATGTCTTTACATTTTAAGAAGTGTTTATTTTCTGATTTATATTTATGATGTTTAGAAGAAATTTGAACTCAGACTTTCAAACTCCCTACAGCTATCCACTACATCTTATACAACCAGTACTCATGATCACATACATGTTGATAAGATAAATGATGCCCAATAAATGTATTTTGTGTTAAACCAGCACTCATCAGTTGGTTCAGATCATCATTTCTCCCACATATATATAATCAGCACTCAGTTTGTTTGAAGATATCTTAATATAAACTGGAATAGTGATTATAGATATGTGGAGATGATGATCTAGATCAATTGATGAGTGCTGGTTCAGTACAGAATACGTACACTGGAGATCATTTATCTTTTTCACATGTATGTCGTCATGGGATGGATAGATGTAGGGAGTTTGAAAGTCTGAGTTTAAATCTCTTCTAATTATATTAAGTTCAGTATAGACAATATATTTCTATTTAAATATTGTAATGTTTACTTTCTTGGAATGTCTGTAAGCCAAATTAAACAGAAAATGCATCTTATCAACCATAACATATTTTGATTGGTGCTTCAAGGACAGACAAAAGGCAAAACTAAAGCTATGATATATAGTTCACTTAATGGAGATAATTATCACTCTGTAATGAATTGCAAGGCTGTTCTATTGTCATAATTTTAATTAATTAGAATCAATGATGATAACCAAAAGTGTTCTTTGCCCTTCTTTAAAACAGATAAATACACTTTACCACTGATAATAACTCACCAGAATCATTTAAAATCAATGATGATAAAAAGTATTTTGTCACTTGATCATTCCCATCAGGGAACTCTTCAAAATCAAGATACCTGCTTATCATCAAATTATTTATAATTCTCAACATCTTTCCCATCATATCATTCATAAAAGAGTTAAATGAAATATAACAATAATCAATTGCATGTATGTATTTTTTTATTGTGTGATCATATATTTATTTCTTGCAGATATCATACTTATTTTAAATATGCCCAATAATGAAGATGAGTAAAGTTCTATTATAATTTTATTTAATCATCTCTGACAAAAACACTCAGAAACTTTCAAACAAATATAAGAAATTATTTTCATATTTGTAAGTAATTAAGCAATGGAGAACACAGCTATAAAAGAATAGCATATAATTTTCTACTATTTCTTCATCTCTTATATGTTTATATGGCAAAAGTGGCAACACATAATCTCAATACTCTTATGAATTAATATTGATTATAAGTTTGTGAAATAGGAGGCTGTGTAGCCAAAAATATTGTGTAAAGTTAAAATATATCTACATGGTATTAGTATGTTTCTATTGTGTGATTTCGAGACAATGAAAGGTTTGAAATAAAAATAATTAATTCAAAGTTACAGCAGTTTTTCAGATATTTTGTAAAATAGGTCTATGTAGCACTAGCATACTCATATATATATATATGATAGTCATATCTTGAAGCAGTAAAAATTCAACAAGCCAATCCAACTCTGAGATAATAGCTCTTTCAAGATTAATTTCATCTTATCAGATACTTTTTACAATGATACTAAATATCAAATACAGTAGTCTTTAAAAAGTTCTTATAATAAAGACAATAAATTACTATATAAATTAATGTATTAACATAGATATTGAGTTTTCACAAGTCAATCTACAAATAATATGTATATTTGATTATATTAGCAATTCCTAGACATACTTTACATGGTAACTAATGAGAGATTAATTATATCTGAAATAGATATGTTTCAGCATGCCTCTCATCAGAAACATGGGGGGTAGCACATTAATCAAATGCAGAGTACTGAGAATTTATATTTTTAGTGTCTTGTTTAGCCTCGAGCTAGAAGTAGTTAGATATTAGTAATCAAATAATTAGTTATTGGATTGAATTTTCAAAATTAATGGTAGTCAAAGCTGATAAATGCAAATCAACACCAATAATATATAAAGTAAAGTAAGCATTAAACAGAAAATATTAATAGTAGGAATAGAATGTTTATAAACCAAGATCCTTTAATCTTATTTGTCCAATCACTATTCTCCATACAAAATTGATCTAATTTAGTTCCTAAGAATGATCACTTCTTTTTCATGTGTTTCATTAAGGAAAAGATTCAAATGATTAAGAATAAAAAATCTTAGTTTTTAAAATATTCTAATCATGCTATTAATTTTAAAACGTATAGTTTGCCAGTATTATTGTATAGTTTGCCAGTATTATTTTGTAACTGCCATTAATTCTGAAAATTCAACTGGACAATTAATTATTATATGACAATTTACAATTATATTGATTTATTTACATTAGTAATGCAATAATTTTTAGCTACTTGGGTTAGTCAAAGGCCAGCTATCTTAAAAATATCTATATATTCAAATTTTACAGGAATTCAAATTACAGTTCATGAGTAAAGCAAGTATTGGCAGTAACCATTACCCCATGTATACACACAGTACTTATTACTTATTAGACTAAATATGTTTGCCATACATCATGATCATACATATTATAATCTCCAAATTTCCTTTTAGTTATTAATTTTCTTAAAATCATACAATTGATTTGTTTCACATTTTATAATTCCTTACAAAATAGTGACTTTGGGCGCTTTCCGTTTTCAATAATCTTTGATTTCCAAAATATGTTCTCGCAGTCTCCCCCCCCCCCTTCCCGGAAAAATACAAGATGTGTGTGTTTCATAACAACTATACTTTAAAGATTAATATAAAAAAATTACATAAATAAATTATATACTTGAATAAAAGCTTAAGCTCTTATAAAAAGTACTTCATTACAAAGAACATGTTCCTTAGTAAACATTCCTTTTTAAAAATAGAATTTACCATAACCAAAAATAATTTTTGAAAAATGTGTGTGTGTGTGTATGCGAACTGTCTAAAATGTCTTTAACCTGCTTATTAGCCTACATTCTAATACACGACACACCTACAAAGAATTAAAAATAAAAATAAAAATTATCAATTTTTCATGCTGATATTATCCCCCCAAAATTAGAAGTGACAGGAGCAGCTATTTTTGCCTCTTTTGTGGTTTAAAAATGAAGATTGCAAAACAAATCTTCATGTTGGCACATAAAAGTTTCTTGTGTCAAACTTCAAACTGAAAATTCACGCAAAGATTTTTTTTTTTTTTAAATAAATTTAAAAAAAAAAATGTATACTACAAAAAAAAAAAAGAAAACAGGAAATAAAATCAAAAGAATCTCAAAAATCAAGGACTAGATTTTGACCACTTATTCATTAAAAGCTATTATTTTTAAGTAGTTATTGAAAGACCTCTAGATTAACATATATATTCTGTTATTTTGTTAAGAATTTATGAATCCAAGAAATAAGTTTGGTGAATAAATCACTAATTACTAATTACACTAACATTCAGTTAATAAATTACCCACATAAAAATGTCAAATTATTTTCCTTATAATTTATATAAATTATACTAAAGACATCTATTTTCATTCACAATCTTATCTAAAACAGATTCATGATGGATTTCACTTCCATACTAACACCTTATTCCCTATGGCTCATTTAATAGCCTCCTCTTACCAAATCAATTTAGAAATAAATGGCTATTTAGTACACCATTTGTTGTTCTATAAATCATACACAAATAATTCATAAAAAGTGTTGCAAATTCATATTTAATAATAAAAATATAATGCCTTAAAAAATATATAACACAGAATACTATAAATTATTAATGACTGGTGTTAAATAGCTGAAATGATAATTAAAACATGGCAATAATTATTAATGATAATTATTAGTTGTAATTCCAGCATATTTCTAACATCTATTTTTCAAATATAAATAAAACAAAAAAGGCACATATTAAAGAAATATAAGGAAATTAATATATTGTACTTTGTTTTATATATAAATCATATAATTTATAAAATAAATAAATCTAAAAAGTCTCAATAGTTGAGTAAATAATTCTATCAAATTAACTATATTTATTGTTAATTAACTGCAATGAATAAAACTTTAGGCTATTATTAGGTCTCAATTTTGTTTTTTATTATTTAAGCTTTATAAAATAACTTTGCCACCCCTCTCATAAACATTACCATTTTCATAAATATTACTTCATTATAAATTTTGCTAGTAAGCTTTTCAAATTGGTATAGGTACAAATTAAAAGTTTTAGAGTAAAAGCCTCTCCAATAGTTTCTCTGAAAAGTAAAAGTGAAAAAAAAATTAACAAGATTGTCAAAATATTTTATAAGAGATTTTGAATTTTTTTCATTCTTATATATTTGGGGTATCCACTTATCTAACAATAACTGAATATTCAGCTGGTCTAGTTGCCTGAAAGAAAATATTCTAAATTAAATTCTCCATTTTATCATCTATGATTTCAAATCCTAAGTCAAGAATATGGCAAGCAGATATCATAACTACTATATAATAAGTGGACAACCAAATATTTGCCAACAATTTAAATACAATATCAATTATATACGTAAATAAACTTTTATATCAGGGGTGGAGAATCTTTATTCTGCCAAGAGCCATTTGGATATTTATAATATCATTCATGGGACATACAAAATTATCAACTTAAAAATTTATCTGCTACATTTAATCAAAAATATAATTAATGTATCCCTAATCATTAGGGATGGGCAATCTTTTCCAACTGGCAGGCCAATTTCAACTTTCTCTTTTTAAATTAGAACCATAATTTTTTTGTGAATTAAAAATAAAGTAACATTATTATTATTAATGACTGTTCCACATTAAATGACAATTTTTCCAATTTGCTTTGTGACATATTTATATTCTCGAGTTTCATTTTGTGTTCTGGACAGATTAATTCTATATAGCTAGAATGCAGTCTTATATAAATTCCTCTTCAGAAAATGGCTTTGAATTTTCTGATTTGTTTGCAATTTTTATGAAACATGCTAGCTACTTGATAAATTTTGTTTTTATGTTTTTTATTTTAATAATTCTTTCTACCCCAACAATTTTATTGTAATCAGAATGTTTTGATAAATAGCGCTTCTTAATATTGTATTCTTTATTAAATGAAATACTTCCCAGATATATCAGACACATCAATTTACTATTTCTATAATAATAATAATAAATAATATGTTCCTTCCATTTCTTTCAAAATATATGATTTTCTGTGTCAAATTTTTCTTATCTTAAAAAAATTAATTACAAAATAATAATAAACTAAAAATTAAATACAAAATAATAATAAACTAAGTAAAATTATTTTTTTATTTTTACTAATATATGTTCTTTTGTTTGCAAAACGACTAAAGAAATAAACAAAATGTTGTTAATGTCATAGATTAAATCTGTAATCATATAGATCACACAATATATAATTTTTCAAAATATTGCATCTCTGATAGCATAAATTAAAACTATTATAAAAGTTGGAAAGAGAAAAAGATATAGTTGAGAAAATATTTTATTTTACTTAACTCTTAATTCAATATTTGCATTATGCAAGTTTAAAGAAAAGTTTTATATAAGCCCAGAGCCTGACTGAAAGCTTTTGAGGGCCTGAATCGGCCCGTGGGTCAGAGGTTCTTCCTGTTATATGCTCTATGACAAAAATGGAAAAAATCTTGTCACAAGGGATTAGCATATTTACCTTTCTGTGCTCAAACATGGAATTCAAATCTATGTCAGGTGATAATAGAAATGTTTCTAGATGCAAAAATAAATTAGAATTTTTCTTTTAAATACTGGCCCATAGCCAAATCAAGTTAGCCATCTGGTAATTGTTTAATGAATAGAATATCTAGCCATAAATTAGCTAGAGAATAAAGATCCTAGAATAATCTGTTTGCTCAGATGATTGAACATTGATACATTAAACATAAAAACAAAAATATGATTTTAATATGAAGTAGCTTTCTACTCTTATAGCGTTTAAGTTGAAAATTTACTTTTTTATCTTTATATCAAAACTACTTACATAAATGAAAGATAATGGGATCAAGTCAGAAGATTGTTTTGGTTTGTTAAATCCTGGGAACCAACAATTCCATTTTACTTTGTTAAAATATTCCGAATAACATTCTAATCTAATTCATATTATTCTAGTTCACTGTCTATTAAAAATACATCTATATGAATTATTTAAAAATAAAAAAAACTCACAATTTTCACTTTATTGTTTTTCTAGAAAATAAAAATATTTTTTTAAAAATAGCACTAGCTATTTGTGTTAGCCAATACTATTACAACAACTAAGATTATTCTCAAATACAGTATTTATAACGATTTTATGTTTCAATAACATTATAATTAAACTCATTCTTACATTAAGTAATGTAAATTGAATTTTTTCTGTTTTTTCTTTCTTTTGAATATCACTGTAAACATTTGATCTTCTGCAGGTAAAATTTTATATTGAAATAGAAATTACAAAAAAGTTTGATGTTGTAAGAAAGAGGCTGTTTAAGGATGTATGGTGTCCTTAAAATATATGTATTAGAAAAACAAGAGTTTCATTTATATTAAATGAAAATCATATAGATCTAATAGTGCAATAATGAAAAAAAAAATGGTAAAAAAATTTATATGAAAAAAAAACCTGGCATAGTAAAAAAAAAATGGCGAGATTCCAGTTGAATTATTAAAATATATTTATATATGTAAGTCAATGAAATGTGAAGATTTTATAACACTGAGCTTACTCTGAAACAGAAGCTTCATTCATCAAATGATTGTATACTTGGGCAATTCCATTTAGAAAGATCATGTCCTTTACAAATGGAAAAATGATGTCTCAAATAGAGCTAAGTTACTATATTTTACACAAAGCTACTTTAAAATGTAAAAAAAAAGAAGGTATAATATCAGTGCTGGGTAAGTAATAAAATAAAAATGAAGCAGTAATAATAATGATAAATATTTCAATTTTTTCTTTTTCTAAATATAAGTACATAAAATGTGTGTTTTCTTTATATTCTGAAAGTAGAAAAGTGCTTGTAACTAAGGAGTTGCCATAATTTAAAACTGACACTAGTGAAACATATTTTATTAAAAGAATATTTAATGAAACAAGTAAATATTATAGACTTTTGTATAAGAACAGTTTGAATGGATGAAGATTATATGTTTCATTTACTGTGAGATCTACCTTCATATTTTCTATTTTTGTAATTCCTAGATGTATTAATGAAAAACTAATCATAGTAAAAATTGTTTTGTGCCCTTTATAACAGCTTATGCTTTAACATTAAATTCAGGAAATATAAAAAAAAACAACTTTTAATTCCTTATTAGATAGTGTTATTATATCAAACATCAATGAAGATTACATTCTTCTATGCAAGTGTTAGTAAGACAAAATTATAATTGAAAATAATGGTACAATATTAGTTCTACAGACTTAAATGGTCTCATATTATTAAAATTTTGTTCAGCATATGAATAGATAAGCATAAACATTATGTTTAACAGAAAAAAATCATTTTATAAAAGTCTGGACACATGTAAGTTCAAAAGAATGGCATTTTAGAAATTATATAATAGCTAGAATTGAAAATATAAAAGAAATCAATATTGCATAAGTATTTATTTATTGGCCCAAATTATTGGAAAAATCACATGTAAGTATGCTCCATTATTAAAATGACAGTTGCATTAAAAATATATTGTATTTCAAACATATTTATAGAAATTTTGATTTTTATTCTTTACAAGCAATTGCTTCTCATAATGACTTCAACAGCTGTTAACACTAAAATTTTCTAATTGGATTTTCAAGTTGTTGTGTTACTGAGGTATAATACCCTCTTAAGTAGTATAAACATGTCTGTTATGGGTTCACTAAAAGGAAATAAATCTGAACTATTTTTCTAGCAATTATTGTATTACTAATGATGTGGTTATAAGAAATCTTTGGTAAAAACAATATAGGGATTTGAAAACAGGAATTTAATGACTAATAAATAGACAAGATGATTAGTGGTATAAAATCACACACAAAAAAAGTAGTCATCTTTTTTTTCTGACACAGTAAAAGCAGAATGTGGACTTTAAAAAAATAATACCATAATTATATTAAATCAGTAGATAGCACTCTTTTGTATGATAATATTATGAAAAGATAGAAGGAGTATTGTCTTATGACTAATGATATGAGAATTCAGATGACAGTATTTAATAATATATCTGTCCAATCATTTATTAATATGCCTTGAGAATTTTTCATCTGCTGACCTTAATCTTAAGAATGCTATTGCTAAAAATTTATAAAAATAAAATCCATTACTTTCATCATAGATGAATGATTTTAAGATACTCATTGTAATTTTAGAAAAACGAAAAACATCAGAAATATATTTTTTGCTTCCAGTCAAATGTAAAAAAGTTAAGAGTAAAATTGTGATGTATCATTTTTATTAAATTCATCAAGGTATATGATTAGATTAAAGAATTAACATATAAATTTTGGTTTGAATATTCCTCCTTAGCCTTTTTTTGTCATGTACTCAATATCTTGAAAGGTTTTATTCATTTACAGATGATTGAAAATGATGGTCATTCTCAACGATATTCTAACTCTTACAATAAATAAGAAATGATTGATAAAAATTATATCTCAAGGGTCTTCTATTATCAATCAATAAGAAAAAATATGACATCATTTTTTTTTTTTAAATGTAATCACCATCAATGAGAGCTTAATACTGCATTCCAATTACAAAAGACAAAAATTAAGAGCATCCATATGATTATTAAGACTCATTTTTACATAAAGTATTGATGGTATCCTATGCAGAGCAATTAAATAACATAATTATTAACAGCAAAAATATTAAATCATTTCCTAAGTAATTCAATAACTTCCATGTAATCTTGCATTTGATTTTTTTTTTTTTAGTTCTTTGAGAAACAACAGTGATTTGATATCAATATCTTACTCAAAAAAAATAACTCAGGGGTTCTACAATATTTAAATCAGATGATTGGGTAGATCTCTGGAAGATATATATATATAATCTCATGTTTCACAAAGCAATATTTGACTGAGTAGGCTGTATGATATTAGAAGATGATAGTGGTACCTGGAAACAATTTTTTCCAGCAAAGTTATAAATTTAGTCCCTAAATTAGTCAACAGCTTGTAATGCATCTTTGCTGAGTGATGATTAGATCACAATATCATGATGCGTTTTCTTAAACCATGACAGTTTGGCCATGTTTCAATAAAAATAAATAATCTGGTTAATAGACTTATTTGAATATTTGCCAATACAAATGCAGAGATTGAGAAAAAATATAAGCAATAAATATTTGCCAGTACAAATGCAGAGATTGAAAAAAAATATAAGCAATAATTAATCGGACCACATAATCTATTTCCAGGTCTCCATCATAAAATTATTCCATATAATGGCATTCACATCTGAAACTAGTAACTTTGAAATAACAGTTCAGATACACATATTTTATTTTAAATATCATCAATTATTTTGGTAAATGCTGGAGTTATCAGAAGTGTGATGGTATCTATAATAATAACTTCCACTACATTTTTTTTTTTTTTTGCTACAATCCTATCAATCAGTTCCTCTTAATAAATATTAGTTTCTGACTGAAGTTGGTTCCATTACAGATTTTTATTACTACCATCTTTTGTGAATACAGAAAATCTTGATACAAATTTAAGAAACTAATTGCAAATTTTTGCAAATATTTCATACAGCTTTCTTATGATTGTTATATATATAAAAGAAATATATACATTGGTATGGATTTCCATGGTTGTTATAACTTTTAGTACAAAAAATTACAAATTGTCCCACTATTTTGACAATTTCAGTAATTATATTGCTACTTCTTAAAAGTTTTCAATAATTAAGCAATAAGAAAATAATATTAAGTGATCAGGTAAACTAGTTTGTTGATTAGGAAAAATCTCCAGAACAAAAATAATAATAATTAAAATCCATATGTGGTAATAAGTTCATTTTTTAAAAAAGGTTTTTTTTTAACAAAAAGTTTTATACAAACAAAATTTACTTTTAAATCAGCCATTTAAAAAAAAAAAAACGCTTCTTTAAGAAAAGATCTTTATCAGTGAAAGAAAAAGGCTGTTTTTAGCAAACTTTTACTTTGAAAAATTCTATATATTAACATCACATTTTTTAAAAGAAAAAACAATTGGCATGAGCAATTGCGTTGAAAATGGCCGTGGACTGGAGGGAGGGCGAAGAATTTGAGACAATCTTTAATTAAAAGATAGTTTGGTACGGAAGCCAAGATTTAAATTCAAATTTTGAGATTATTTCAAATAATAAAAAAGAAATGGGCTGAGTGCAGAATATTTTAAAACGAAAAACGATCTGTAGTGCCAAATATTTAATCGACGCAGCAATAAATAAAGGTGTATTTTTTTAAAAAAAAACTTCTCTTTTACGAGCAAAAAAAAAAAATTAAAGATAGGTAAGAATAAATTTAAAAATTCTGGCGCAAACTGTCTTATCTACAGTAAATAGTAAGAAAAATCAAGAAAAGCCTGTCAGATAAGTAAAAGAAATGCAGTATCTCTTTTGCCTTAAATGTTTTGTAAAATAATGCATATATATATATGTTTGCTACCGAAGGCAGGAAGAATGTGTCAGGGCAATAGCATATATTATAATATAACAGCATTTAATTAACTTAAAAAAAGATGCTACACTTAAGATCTCTTATGTTCAGGCTTCCCGATCGTCGAAAATCAAAATATAAATGACAACCATGATAGAATACAAACAAACAAAGTACTATAAATCAAAGAAGGTTTTAAACAACATAATATAACCAATTCCTATGCTAATATAGTTAAGAATAATACTGAACAAATTAATCCTGAAAATACGATAATAAATAAACAATTCATTTCATTACTTGATATTTTGGATCCTGAAACAGAGCATATAAATGACACAATTGAATACTCAAAAAATACACATAACTTTTCTACTGATAAATATAATGATGAGGTATATACAGATCTAAATTAATATCACCATTCCCACGAATCTATTTAAATCACTTCTACAGTGGCAAAAATCTGATTCTGGCAGTAACAGATGCCAACTGTTCACTGTAAAAATTCTCCATAGAAATCTTATTCAACCTAATTAAAGAAAAACAGCTAGGAGAGGGAATAAACAGGGTTTTAACCCATCCCAATGATCGCTACCTGGCATTAGAATTTAATGACTGGGCATCAAAAAATAATTTCAAAAACTCCATTAAAACGACAATTATTTTATAGTATATATTGATCTAACAAAATCACTCTCTTTGTCAGGCAAAATAAAAAATTGCATAATGTATTTTAATGAAGATCAGCTGCAAGAACTAATGTTCAACTATGGCAAAGTCTCTAGATTCAAATACTTACCAGAAAAATGAGCAGAAGGACAGATTTTATCCAACACTACTACCTTTGAGTTAACTCTCAAACAAAATGCATCCCCAAATGATATACTAAATGTCATTTACTACAGATCTTTTTCCATGATAGTATCTTTTCGAGGAATCAAACCTCAATGTTTCTTCTGTCATCAAAGAACTCACTTAGTTAAAGACTGTAAAGCTAGAATCTGCCCAAAGCATGGAATAAAAAGAAGCCACTTCCACAAATGCTGCAAGACCAATTCCACAGAGAACGAAGAAACAGTTTCATCCTTTACCCACTACAATGATGAATTTCAAACACGAGTTCAAAAATCTTCCACAAAAATCAAAACCTTTCAAAATCTTCTAACAACTCTGGTCTTAAGAAGAATGAAACTGAACACAGTACTAAAAACAAGGAAAATTCTAGAGTAAGTCTCAGATGACCAATCCAACTCGATAAATCAAGAAACCTACCAATCAAGCCTAAACAACACAGACAGAAATATCCAAAATTGACCACAGAGCAACTATATTTACCACCACACAAATAAATATGATATTAGACCCAGCATGAGAGGAGTCCAGGTCTACGTATACAAACAACCTTCTAGCATATCCAGCTTCTGAACTCTTTAATACTCACCAGATCAATGATAACCAAAATCTTAAAACTAATGCATTAATCAAAAATTCCCAAAATAAGGCAAACCAATTCAAAAGTAAAATGATGGACAAAAATACAAGCCATAACAACTCCAGTCCTGAGAATGAAGAATCAATGGATTTCCTTGACGAAAGAACAAACACTAAAAAGAGAAAATCTGCTAAAACTGATGTCAAGTACAGAGGAGGATATCATTAAAAGCATGAAAAATAAATACCCTAATATAGGGGTGGGCAATTGTTTTGGCTCAGGGGTCACTTTGTGGAAGCGAAGATTAGCAGAAGGCCGCACCTTTTTTTTCATGGCACAATAAACACACTGCTTTATTCCCTGTATTACCAAAGAAATATTTGTTTGCCCATTCTTCATAAAACATGTGACATTCATCACCGATTTTACATTTTTCGAAGGGCTTAAAGTTTAACTAAAGTTGGAAATATATATATATTTTCTAATGCAAAGACAAAATTGACATTAACCAGATCAATTGGAAAAGCACTGCACATGTGTATTGATGTGGCGATGCTAGTGGAAAATACGAGATGAATCTTCGGTTGCACACAGGAAGGAAATCTCAGTTCATGGTGAATTTTTTTGATTGTCTTGGTGGGCTGCATGTGACCCTCAGGCCACTATTTGCCCATCCCTGCCCTAACAAATTCCCCAAGCATAAAAATAAATGTCAAAAAGAAGGCCATGGAAAAGAAAATCAAGACAAATGAGGATAGCAATAGCCCGGCCTATCTTGCAATCTTCAACTGACACAATAAACAAAAATATAACTAGAAACAAAAGTAAATGCAAAAAGCTACCTAAAGCAGCCAAGATTAATTAACTCAGATAGTGAAGCAGCGACCACAGAATCTGACTCAACAGCCATTAGTGATAAACTATAATAGTAAATGACTTATTTTAATACTAATGACCTTCATTAGACTGTTTTGCGGTAGGTGCAAGCAACCAACACCAAAAATTATGAAATATAAATTTTTTGGTCTGAATATTCATGGAATAAATTCGATCAGCAGAGTATATGCCATCGAGCAATGGGTTAGATTAAATCATTCCCATATCTTCTTTATAGGAGAAACCAAACACCATACAAACCCTAATTATAAAATCATAAAAACACTTAGCAACTTGGGTTATTGTGAACTGTCCACCAGCAATGCGGAAGGTGGTGGAGTAGGTATCCTAGTTAACATAAAAAACATCCACCTAATAATTTCAATGATACTATAGATTCTAATGTCATCTCAATTAATAATCACATATACTGACATGTCGATCCATCTCATATATGTGTACACAGAAAATTTGGCACCAAAATTTACCAAAATCATCAATATTATCAACATGATTATGGCCAATAGAAGCACACCAACTATCATCATGGGTGACTTTAATATACCACACTCACAATTCAACAAAAACTACATACACCTAATCAGCTGATGTGTAATGAGTGGTAATGGATTCTTTTCTCACAACTCATACTCATCCTACATCAAAAAATGTTACTGATTGATCTGCTATTCTACACACTGGACATACACTTCCAACTTAAAGCTCACTTAGAGCATGTGATGTTGTCTAACCATCTAGCAATCATAGTCCAAGTGGAATCTCTAAACAATGCAACCCCTACCTCTAATAACACAATTAGGATGTTATCCAAGGCCAATATGATAGAGGTCATAGTATCAGAAGCATACATTTACTTCCAAAAAGTAAAGATTTGGATAGGCCAGCAGAAGAGGCTTGTTTTTCCCTCATCAACATTTTTCAGGCAATAATAGTCCACCACACATGCAAGAGGAAAGAGACACTGTCACTAATAAAAAATTTAGACATGCTAAGTGAAGAAATGAAACTATACTTCAAGCCAATATAATGTAGAAGAAATATTGAAGTTAAAACAGACATACAGAACCAAACAGAGAGTCTTGGCTGAATACATCTCAATCAAGAGAGTCAAGGTCTTTCTCTCAGATCAGCATTGTTGGACCAGAGGTTACCTTAGATGGGCTCTGGGTCAAGAAAAGAAGGCTTCCACTCCAACAGTGCTGAGCACTGATGGTCAAACTTTGGTAGGCATGCCCATACTAAACAAGATTCAAAAGCATTTTGAACAGAAACTTCAGAAAGAAACCAGAGCCATTGATGATAACTGAGAAGAAACAGCACACATTCAAAAAAACAACATTACTAAAGAAACGATATGTAACAAAATCAAAACCATGCCTGATACTATTCACCCAGGCATGCATGGAATATCCAAATTCTTGCTCTCCCACCTAAGTAACATTGCTGTTACTATCGTACACAAAATGATAGACCATCTCTCTAGCATGAAAAGAGTAATACCACAAATGTATCCAATTGCTCTGGTTCCATTTGTGAAAAAGAAAAAAAAGAGCCAATCTATAGATAATATAAAGCCAATCTCAATGTCACTGCTCTCAATTAAAGTGATTGAGTCAGTAATAAAAGATCACAAACAGGACAAGATACTTCAACAAATTTCTGAGTCAGTTTCCAAAGAAAGGCTCTTCTCCTGTAATGGCCATAAATCAAATACTAACACTAATAGACTATGTCAGGTCAACAAAGAAACAAAACCCAATTGTTGTACAACTCAACATTACAGCTGCTTTTAATTCCATAAGAATAAATAGACTGATTGACATCATGAATGACCACCAGATTTCTAATTCAATTATACAAATAAAAGACAACCTCCTCAATAACAGAGAGATTCACTTATCTCTAAAGGGAAAAATAACTCCACTCTTCAGCCCATAGATGTTAACTCCACAGAACTGGAAAATCCATTGATAAAAACCAATTGAAAACCAACTCCTTAGTACCTTTGTCCCTAGAATAGGAAGACATATAAAAATTGTCACCTTCATGGATGATGTTCTCGTATTTCTCCCTTCACACAAATATTTAAACCAGCTATACACAATTATCAAACAATATTCAGACAAATTTGGTTTACAAGTCAACCTGACTAAATCATCAGCTTGGAAAATATACTCAGGCAGCAAAATAAACTCTCAATTTAATGTGGAACCCCAAAAATTCTTAGGCTTTGCAATATCAGAATCACTTAGAGATGTCAAGGGAGGTGCATAGAGAAATCATAGAAGCAACTGATTAACTAAAAGACTCTCCAAAGTATATATGTCATTATATGAAAAGGTGAGAACCTTGAATATGAAGATAATGACCAAAATAAGCTACTATTAACCCGTGATAAAGGTCATAAAAACATTCATCAATAGAATCAATACATTAGCAGCTAGATTGTTTTTGGGTGGTAATACTCCTGTCATAAGTATTAAGCAAATGCAACAACACAAAAAGTTTAATGGAATGTTGTTTCATTCCATCCCAGCTATTAACTTCCAGAGGATATACAACCTAATAGACATGCTTATTAACAACTATAACTATAACTAAATCATGCAGCCAATCTACCCAATGGATCATCCACTGCCTACTGAAGGTACCCTGGATCGCTCACTAGACCTACTCAAAAATCACACAAACATTTCTCAGGAAATCCAAAATTAAAGTCTGGGATGCATATAGCATTATTTTCGCACAAAACACAACATCAAAGGGCAAGTATAACTTAATCAATCACAAGATCATTAGCATTTTCAAATTCTGGCAGTTGGAGCCAAAGAATCTTGACTTTATAATCAAGATCAACTTGAAGGCGATTAGTACTAACTGGTTTCAATCAGTCAGAAGGAGGAATGGTCAAAATTGATCTCACCAGTCCTCTTTGTCATTGCAAGGAGACATTTGAGCATATCATACACTCATGTCCTTCACTACTAGGGATCAGAAAAACTCTCTAAGACAATATCAAAGCTAATTTCTACCTACTAACATCAGTCAAAGAAACCATCAAAACCAGGATATTTGCTAACATCAGGATATCAATTTTCCTAACCTACACAATATGGACAGCAAGATGCAAAAAGGTTTTCTCTTCCCTGCTCTTCAATGATGGCAAATATGTTCTCTCTAAGTTAAGCAAGATCAAGAAGAATGATGAGACTCTTGTTACAATTGGGATATTTATAAACACCTGGAATCTAATCTCTGCTGGTGAGTAGCATTAAAACATTAAAGCTAGCAATGCTCGACATCAACTGATGCAAATTATTAACTAAATAAAATATATTGGAAACTCACTGACTATCCTCGTTATTCCTCCTTGAATTTTTGGCCAGCTTAAGTAAAAAGCAGATCACCCTTAAATGTCCTATTCATCATTATCAAAATTTCTGGAACCACATCTCAAAGCTTCTACGGAAACATGTAACATCAAGGACTCTTGTACGTGACGGATAGCATTTTCTTCATTGCCTAACCTATCCCTTGAACAAAATTACTGCACAAGCCCAGCATATTTAGAATCTTAAAACAACTACTGCTCTATTGGCCACTATGTTTCACCTAAAACTAGTGGTAAAGGGTCTACATTCTTGGCACAACATCTACTCGGGAAGATGTCTGAACCTGTGGCTAGCTAGGGTGGAATCCATTGACATGTAAAACTAGTTTGCTTTATTGCAGAGCCTACCCCTTTACAGAAACTACTGCACAAGCCCAGCGTAATGAAATCTCAGAGTAATACGTTAATCAAAAAGCTGGATTAGCTACTATGATGATCTGACATTAATGGTGATGAACTACACACCTAGTTACAACCTTAACTTGGTAAGGTATTGGTGAAGCTGTGGTCAAATGGATAGTGCCCGATGACATGTGGGTTAAATTCCCAATCTTAAATCGCCTGTATATCTTCATCTCACAGATTAACTAGTATTTATTATTGCTAAGTTGTATGTAATTCTATCAAATGTTATACTATATCTTCACTCATATGTAACAATAACCCATTATTCCCTGTATAACACTATTCATGCATACACTTTATATAAATAAATTATCTTGAAAAAAAAAAGTTGCTAGACTAAAAAGATGACAAGTAATAGCAAATTACAACTAATAATAAAACAATGCTAATGACTTTATAAATTGAAGTTCATAAGAAATTTGTGTGCCAGAATCGATCCTGGGACCCTATACAAACTGTGACAAACCGCACAGAGTACTATCCCTTAGTTATTTTCACTGACATTTTGTCTCACATCAGGAGTTTAATGCATAAAAAATAGTCATACAGTCAGTTGTTCAGGAAATTGTGTGATATTTAATCACCAAGAGAAAAACTGAACAATTCAATGATTACATTGAGATGGGTTGTTTTTTGTTTTTTTATCACTCGCTAAGAATCAATTTAGAAATCTTGCATAACTCTTGGCTGTCTCCTTGACAACAGTGCTAAACTAAGTAAGCCAAAAAGTTGTATAAGTTTAGATGGTTAAAGTATTTAAGACAATTTTAAGCTTTTATTATATCTAACTTATATCCAAAACAGTTAACCATCCCATTATTGATTGTTAAATGAATATCTAACTAATATTAGAGGGTAAAATAAGCAGGGGGAGGGAGGACTAATAACATTCTCATTACCTGATAAGTAAAGACTTCTCAGTCATTGCCTCTCTTTGATAATAATTCGTTGGATAAGACATTCACTCACAAACTACATAAAAATGAAATATAGGGACTGAAATGTATCATAAAAAAAATTTGAGGAAGTTTGCCATTTAAGGTAAACAAATAAAAAATTTAATATTTATTATTTCACATATTTCTTTGGATTAAAATAAAAATAATAAACATTATATACTCAGCCAAAATCAGTTGACTTAATAACCACTGGTTTTATGACTCAATAATATGAAAAATTTGGAAGAAATTAAATAAAATGTGATCAATTTAAATTTTAAAAATCTAAGAAAACACAAAATTCTGTGTGTGCATTCCACAACATTTTAAAAAAGGTCATGCTTGGAAAATATATTACTTAAATATATTACATTAATTTTATTATAATTATCTCAATTCCCTACCACAGTACATATCTATATAGTGAAAATTTCTGAATTGTATGCAATAAATACAAAGGGCAAGTAAACAAAAATGTTGAAAAATATTACAATGTTGACAATTGCTTATAATACATAAGATAATAAGCATCATAGCATATACTTGTATTACTATTGTAAAAAGTTTTAAAATTATAATATAAACAATGTGATGTGTAATTTCTATTCTTAGAAATAATGGCACTTTGTTTCCATTAATGTAACAATAAGTTGAAAGTCTTTTTGAGACCTCATGATTTACAAAAATGGTAAATATAATCTGCTTTTCAAGAGTTTGTTACATTTTTAAAATCTGATAATTTTAGTTTCAAAATCAATAGTCTTTTTGCTAGAGAGTTTAAAGGTAATTAACTCCTTTAATTCATATTAGTCAAGTCAGTAACCCATTGAAAAATTTATTCATTTATTGTAATAAGTTTCTAATAATATAATTGTATATTTATGTAGAATATATATTGTGTGTTGAATAAATACTAAAAGAAAAATATTCCAAGATAATATCAGACTTTTAATCTAAATTTATAAAAACAATTATTTAAAATAAGAGTGATGTAATATTACAATTATCCCAATATTAAAAACTTTTCAATGCTCATTTCCCTAGAAAATTAATAAAATGAAAAAGAAATGAAGATTAAGATTCTCTAACTAATAATGTTAATCAAATAGAGTATTTTTAAGAGTACATTTTAATGATGTAATGATTCATTAAAATTTATGATAGCTCATAATACTGAGATATTACAATAAACTTGTTTTAAGAGATAGTAAGATTGTCAAACTAACGATGATAGTAACTGTTAACAATTGGTTATAGTAACTTATTGACTACTTAACTCTGTCTATCCTTCAAAAAAAAATTGAAAATGCACATAATTTTAAAAATGATGAGCACAAATCCTGTAAAATATGCAATCAGAAATTACAAATGCATGTGCAGCAGCTATTCTCTTAGTGACTGGAATCAATAGATTTTTTCCTTACAATCAGTTATTATAATAAAATGAATTTGCTTTTTACTATTATAAGCATTAGTTACATTAAGTATCAAAATATTTGTCTAATAAAGTAGAAAAAAAAAAAAATAGCAATAATGAAATATAGCTAAATTTGAAAAGGGACATAAAAGAAATAAGACCAACAATTAAGATATGTTAATTCTTATAATTATTTATTTTAAAATTGATATGAACATTAAGATTATTTTTCTTTTATTAACTCTTAAAGATTGTTGTATTTTTTTTATTCTAAATTCTATATATTATTTGAGCTACACAATACTATGCAATTTATGTGAAAATCAGATATCAAATTTTGAGTTAACTTATAAAGCTAGCACTATGGAGAATAGAAATATGATTTGAGTAAATTGGTCATGGCCCTATAATTAAGTTATAGATGACTTCTATCTGGCATTATCAACTGTAAATGCAAGCCATCATCATTGCAATACCTAAAGATGAATAATAGAGAGATGCTATTATAATTTAAGCTTTCAAACATATATAATTGGACAAAGATGTTATTAGTCAGTTAGGCATATGAAACTAAAATTAAAGTTACATAACAGACATATAAATCTTTATCATTTATCTGGCCCACACCATTTAATTGCTTCAGCAGAGTGGCTTATCAAAGGGTTTATAAAGAAATCAGCCATATGCATCTCAAATTTTAATTCCAATATCCTTTATGCATATATATACATATATTATTTATTTATTTAATCTCCTATAAGCCATGAATATGATATACATTATATTGAAAGCATACTAGGCAGTAAGAAGGCTGATTTTTTTTTTTTTTAAAAAACTACCTTTTCTGTAGATATTTTCATTAAGACTCATGTATTACATTAACTCAGAAAACAAGGAAATCATTTATAATTGAATTACATCAACTAAAATAACTACAACAGGCATTAGGGAATCACCTCTCTACATATGGGTTGTATAGATTTATAACATTTGAGGATACTCTCCCTTTCTAAACCCAAGATAAAGTCTTTTGAAAAGATAAAGATGAATCCACTTTATCTTTTTTACCTAAATGTATATGTATAGGTATAGAAAGGAAGAGTATTCCTCAAGTGTTATAAATCTATATAGAGCATATGTAGAGGGGTGATTCCCTAATGACTATTACAAATTAAAAACATGGGACTAGAAAAATAAATATCTTGTTAAAATAACTATAGTAAAAACTTTAAAATCTGAAAAATCAATAAATATGCTGCAAATAGTTAAAATATCTGATTCGACCAAGTCTCTAACAGATTCTTCACACATTTTAATACTATTATTATTTATCGTAACATTAAAAGTATCACTTGAGGCTGCCACATTGGCAATAACATACTTGGATTTTATCAAGAAAATTGCCACCATCAAAACATTATAACATTACTAAGACACTATATTAGTTTCAGTGATTTCAAATTTCTCAACTTTACGACTATTTACATCACAGTAAAATGAAAAAAAATTAATGCACATTAGCCAAAAATCAAACTTATAAACATCAGAAATATAAATATTTCAAACTTTTAGATTTTAGTTTGTAACATATTACTGATGTATCTATTAAGTATTTGATCCTCAGATGAATCTGGGCACAATTTTACAACAAAGAATTTAAAAATTTTCCTTTTTGGGCCAATGGCTTTAAAATTACGTTTGGATAATGGTCCAATTACAGATTTTTTATTAGAGTTATCAAATCTACTTTTCCTTTTTGCTTTCGTAAATCTATAATAAATTCATTATTTTTCTCAAATATTTTTAATACATGAAGGCTAAAAAATAATGATGCATTCAAATCTCTTACCTTAGCAAAAATGTATTCAATAATTTTATTATTATTATTTACATTTTTTAAAAAAGTATTTCTAATGATATTAGAATTAGAAATACAATACAACTTTATTTTCTTTATTAGCTTTAAGAAATCAATCTTTTCCTATTATCACCATAATTATAAGATTAACAAGATATTTTATTTTCATCATATAATCACTTTGCCCTTAAACCAATTCAACAGAATTAAGCTTTCCAGCATGAAAAATTATGGGATTAGACATAAATTTGTTCATTTAGATATCTTATATTATCAATAATTTTTAAAGAAAATGGAGTAAAGTCCAATTCATAACTTAAATTCTCTTTCAGTAACACTTAAAGTAAGCATTTCCTTTTTTAAATAAATATTTTCTTCCAAATCTGATAGTTTACTTATAACAATAGATGGAAAAGTAAAAAAATTAACAGAACAATTACAGTCTGTAGTACAATTTGTCTAACTGGCTAACATTTGTTCCTTAATCAAACAAGAATAATATTTAAAATAACTTTTACCTTTCAAAAATAATAAATCCTTATCAAAGAGCTCAGTACATTTTACATAAAACTTTAAATCATATGATCCAGGGCAACAAATTGACTTCTGATCAACTGTTATTTAATTTAAACAATAATTACAGATAGATAAGTTTCATTCATTAATGTGGCAGTTATTTCTGAATAGCAATTTGAAGACAAAGTTACAGGCCAATTATATTTTTTTCACTATTATAGTAAAGTGATTGATTAACTTTTTTAATTCCTAGACAATCTAAATGAAATCTTAAACTACAATTTCTTTCACACTTGATTTTAAGTGATTTTTATATCTTTATCGAGCGACAACTCTCAACAAATAATAATAAATGGTACTGATACATATGACAATCCATTCCACTTGATGGCATTAGTTGAAAATACCATTTATCAGGCACAACTTCTCAATTGCTGATAGCAATTGAATCTTTTGGCTAATGGCAGCCTATAGCATGTTATTGTAATCAATTGCTCTTGCAATTCACACTTAGCCTACCATATCAATTAGCTCTGATATGTGTTGTTTACCCTATATACGAATGGTGATTCAACATATCGCTAACTTCTCATGATAGGGTGTGAATAAATTTAAGAACGGAAAGTGAACCAATATGCGGTCAGAGGTAATTAGTTTCAAACCTAAATGAATTACTATAATGTCTTTAAAATTGTCACACTGTACACAATGTCACCACTCTCCTGTAAACATGTTAAAATTAGGAAATGTGGTGATTCGGCATACCTAAATCTAAAGTCTCGTACCTTGCGAGAGCTTGCGATTGGTCAAAAAATGGCTACTTGTGAAAAAAAGTATTCATTCAAGCTGTCTCTATTACCTAATATAGAAGCTTCCACTGTGGCCTTCCTGCAAGAGAAACAAATTCTACTAATAGAGAAGATAAGGGTGTATGGTGGGCAGATGATTCTAAGGAAATGTAGAACCTATGAGATGAAATACAGAATGAGTTCTTGCTGTTGAAGGTGTTCTGTTCGTAACGGTACCTGGTTCAATGGTGACCCAAAAATCAAACTCTGTTTGAAGTAATAAAATAAACGTTATTCCTAAAACATTTAACAAACTAACATTTTGCAAATATATTAAATTACGGTTCACAAAAAAAAAAGTTAAAATAAAGGAACATTTATTACTAAACAAAAATAAATTGATTATTAAGGCATTGTTTATCAACCAAAAATAAGTGTTTCAAGTAATGAAATCAAAGTTAGTGAAAAAAAAATTAACAAATGAACATTTTGCAAATGTTAATTTCCAAAAAAAAAAAAACTAACCTAAAGAAACATTTCTTACAAAATGAAAAAAATATTGCTTATTATTAAAAAAGACTCAAAAAGAACATTTACTATAAACCCAAAAAAAAAAAAAGTAATTAGTTTCAAAAATAATAAAATAACATAATTTAAAAGAGTGGCCGTGTATTGTTTACTTGTTAAAATATTAAAGAAAATGTAATGGCCCAGTAATGTTATACTGATGTGTTTTGTTGGAGGAACAATGCCATCAAGCGGGATGAATTGTTATATATATATCTACCTAATAAATTTACATTTATTTACTGAAATATTTACACAAGACATTCATTTGCATTATGGTTATTAATATTTTAAATATCGATTACTAAATAACAAGTATAAATTTTAGATATACATATATTAAAAACATTCAAATTCATTAACACATGTAGATATCATATAAACGCATATAATGTCATTATACAAATTATATAAATACTATATTTACAATTAATTCTACATTTAACTAAATTTCAATAAACCTGTTTCTACACACTCTTAATAAGTATAATAACTATCTTTCTTATTGCATTGACAAATCCATATAATATTAACATCATTTATATTAACCAAATAAATTTATAAACAATAATATTAAGTTAATTGTGAATAAGATAGATTATATAAATAATAATAAAAAAGAAAAAATTAGATAATATTAAATTAATAGAGAATAAAATAGATTATATAAATAATAATAAAAAATTAGTAATAAAATGGATAAAATTAATCATATAGGTATAAAGATGGAAAATAACTATGAATGTAATTAAAAATTTAAATAGTTATAGATAAAATTAATAAAAAATGTAATAATATAATAAATGTTAGAATAGTTAATAAAAAAAGAAAAAATATGATTATTTTTTTAGAAAATAAGTATATTAATAATTATAATAAAAATTTAGATAATGAAATAAATGGAAAATATGAAATTAATTGCAAAAAGTGTCAAATTAATAATATAAAAGTAAATTATGTAGGGGAAACAAAAAATTCAATGTACATAAGATTATTACAACATAAATATGATAGAAATTCACTGATATATTTATATACTTTGGAAACAGGGCATGAGTTTGGAAAGGATTGTATATACAATTTACAACTAATAAAAGAGATAGAAAAACAAAAGCTATTTATATTAATAATAATAAACAAGTATTAAATAGAGATTTGGGCCTGAAAAAATTTTTAATATAAAAAAATAATAATATCCGTAAGGATTAAAAATAAGAACAATTTAATTATATAAAAAATAGAAAAGGGAAGTAACTAGACATAAAGAAAAAATGATAATATTAGTAAGAATTAAAAATAAGAATAGATGTAATTATATAAAAAATAAAAAGAAGCTACTAAGTATAACTAAAATTTAAAAGTTTGAATAGTTAGCAGTAAAGATTTGAAAATATAAGTAGAACATAGATATAAAATATGTTAAAAAATAATAAAAAGTTAATTATTAATAAAAGATAAAAGGAAATAATATCTTAGGTTACAAAAAAATTATACATATGAATGTTAATATAATGGATAATAATAATAATAATGTAAAATATAAAAATATGAATATATAACATTAGACTTAAATATTTAGTGGGGGCAAAAAATAAGAATAGAACAATAAAAAATAAATGAAATAATGATAATATATATATATGATTATATGAAGTAATATAATCTTCAATAACTTCTCTTCCTCTTTACTTCTTTATTTTTGTTTTTCTAATATATAACATATAATAACCACATTTCACTCTGACGAAGACTGCTAGGAACAGTCGAAACTGTAATATTAATAAATAAATATATTTTGCTTCAAAGTGGAATGGGGTTATTATATATTATATGAAGTATTGATTGATAAATATAAAATATAAAAAAGGTTAAAATGTATTATATATAAAAAAGTAATAATTATATAGAGAGATATATAAAGATATATGTGGGTATATAATTAATGATTATAAGATAGAATATATATATATAAAATGTTAAATTCTATGTTCATGTATATTTGAATTTATATATTTGTATTGTGTTTGTTGTAATTCTGAAGAAGATTTCTGGGGCAATCGAAATCATCAAGAGTTGTAATTATATGAAGTATTGTAAAAGTAATAAAGTAAATAATATTAATATTACATTCTTAATAAGCCTATTTATCTTCTAAATAGAGTATAAATATAACATAAAATCAGAATATACATAGAAGAAAATGACTATATTTTAAGCTTAATTAAGTATACAATTTATTGCAGATATGATATATATATAATTTTCTTTTATGTATACTTTTGTTTTGATTTTAGTTTATATTTGCATTTATTTATATAGGAAATAAAGTGTAATACAAAAACAAAATGCAATATAAAATTAATAAACAATATACATAGAAGAAAAATAGTAATTATATTTAAGATCTCTATGAAATAATGAAAAGGTAAAAAAAAATTGATGGAAGTTATAAATCTAAAGGTTTCAAAATTTTGCAAACTGTTTTACCAGTTTACTTATATGGCAGTCTTTAACTCTATCACCATATTTATTATAAGCATCATTCTTTTTTAGATTAAAAATGTTGTTTGTTAGTTTTCTCTTTATACTTCTTTTATCAAAACAATTCTTGAAAGCAAATATGTATTTTAATAATTTGTCAGAATATAAATTATCACACTACAGATGCGATGAATCAAAACTATAATCATTTTTAAAAATTAAAATTGATTAGTTGCTGTAAATTAAAACAATAAAATCCTCAAAAATCTTTACTGTAATGAATAATAATGATATTCTGTAATAATTACTCCAATTTTATTTTTCAAAATTCAACAATAAAAGCATTCTTAAGATCAAATGGCATAACTTCATGAGTTCATATATTCTTGAAAATTTTCAGTATTCTTAAAGGTAACATATCACCACTAATACTAAAATATCTCCATATATCTAATCAGAATTTGTAGCCTTTACATTTTTAAGATTTTGACTTCACTAAGCAGGATATCTTTATTCCAAATTTAAATGAGTAAATAAAGTAAATATACCATTAAAAATTATCATTTTAATTCTTATGTCATTATTTAAAAAATGAACAAAATGTTACTACTACTTGTTTGAAATATCATATTTATCATATAAGAAAGTTCCATTGTTTGATTTAATAAAAATGTAATACCATTTTTCAGATCCATATGTTACTTTCAATGCATCAAGAAAATATTATTATGTGTATTTAAAAAAATGTTAAACGAAGCTTTATTTTGTTTATCTTCTTTTTAATTTTTTTTCCGTATACTTATTTTATTGAAATCATGGAAACATTTGAATTGTGAAAAGTTGTTGGGGTTTTTGGTCTACATAAAGAGTATAATTTAATAACATATTATGATCTTCCAGATTATGCAATGTTTTACAAGAACAAACTACACCTGGGCCTCATTTTATGAGGATTATTTTAATGCAATTTTGAAGTTATGCGATTCATGGGTTCTTCTTAATATCTTTCATATTTCACTATATTTATTAGATATCAAGAAATTTACATTATTAATAACTTATTTTGACTTGAAATACTTTTTTTTTTTTTTTCAAAAATATAACGCTATATTAGCAGCTAATGTGAATATGGCCTGAAGCTGTATTTAGAATTTTAGCTTCTATGTAAATAACCTATTTATACTAATGAGTAAATAATAATAAAAGATTTATACTTACATATAAAAATATCGCAATAAATATTCAAAAAATTTAAACTTTTAAACCGTATTTTGTTATATATAACAAAAATAAATAATCTTTTAGATTTTTAATATAAAAAAACGAAGATATTATAAACTGAAAATAATTTTTCTAATGATAATGTATAATCTTTTTTTTTTTTTTTCATATGTCATAGCATCGTCCGGGAGGCAAACCCACAACCGTCTGCAACTAACTACCCGCTTTCAAGGCGGCTATGATGATCTCTCGGCTAACAATGCTTGACTTATTTTGTTTTGATTGAGATGTCATTTTTTTAATACAGAAACAGAAAACCATTAACACAGCACAAGACTAGAAGTGGCGCTAGTTGTACATCACATCACGAATAAAAATAAAGTGGCTAACAGGTTTTTCTGGGCATAATTGCTGAAAGATTCTTGACTTCGTTTAAGGAGAAGCCACAATACATCACATCACATCAAATCTAATTTCTTACAAGTTTACAAATGAACGCTAGTGGTAATGATTAAAATATGTATGAAAAATGTAAAATTAAATCCTGTAGTTAATAAAAAAAAAGTAAAAAAAGTTTGTCTTGTATTAAATTTTTTCAAATATTTGAAATTTTTTATTAGTCATACTTTATTTGCTTATTTTTTTAATGCGAATTTTAAAGTAATTTTACCTTATTGCTTTGCTTTTATGCGAATTCTGAAAAATTCAGACCCTATCCCACATTTTTCAAGGTAAGTCTATTTTTTAATGCGGGTTTTCTGTGGAACCTATCTACCGCATAAAATGAGACCCAGGTGTATATTTATTCTATTCCACTGCTGTTATCTATTGTAAACTTGGGCAATCAATAGATATTACATAGTAGCATTTATTAAATTCATATCCAGGACTATCCTATCTATATTTACAGACTAGACTTATTACTGGAAAAATAAAGACTCTTGGAAATGGATTTTTGGAATAGTTTAAATAGTCTGCCCCTGCAAAATATGTCGATAGTGACTAGCCAGCTAGCTGAAATGGTTAGACAATTTAATAACAAATTAGCATACTTAAAAATAAATAAAAATTGAAGTTATATTTTGTAAATTATTGAAAGATATGACAATGAACATTTTTTTATAAATTTATGCCAAATAACAATATAAAATAATTTTAATTCTCTCACCATGGCCTCCAACTTGGTGGAAGTGGTACAGTAGCACCTTCTCGAGCAATCCACAATAAATCTGGTTCTTTTTCAGGATCAATTCCAATAATGATTGCGTATTCCTCAATCTCTAATAAATAAATAATAAAAAAAATACAGTACTATTAACAAACTAAAACAACTTTATATGATATTTTTTATATTTGTAGTGTATGTATATTTTATAATCAAAATCATATTTGATGGTTTTGGGAGCAATAGTTGCTTTAGTGCATTGATAGAGTGATAGAATGAATGCTCAAAGTTCCTAGATTAAAACTTAATCTGGCACATGATCTTCTAAGTAACTAAATATTTTATTTTATTTTTACCAACTCAGCAAAAATAATCACTTTTAAATCACTCAGTCATTTAGTGTAGTATGAAGTTCATGGTCCATGAACTGTGGACAATTGTGTCAATTCCAATACTTAAATTTCCTGGGAATTCTTGAACAATAAATCATGTGACTATAATATTTTTTTTTTAAAAACTCAATTACAACTCAAATATTTACAAATTAATTCATATTATTTGATAGCTAAAAAATATATTCAAAATGATTATTATTACCAAAACAAGTAGAAAACAAAAGAAAGATAATAGTGCATTCATATATCTTTTATATTAAAAAAATCTAAAAAAAAAAATCAAATTCATCAATCATAATACTATCAAAAATTATATTTTTAAGGCTCAATCATTGCTAAAATATTTTATAATAAAATTAATCTTATTAAATGCATTTAATGTGATTCCATATTGCTTTATTAATGACAGAAGATTCTTCAGTCAGTGAAATATAATTTCCAGTAGATCTACAAAAAGAATTCAAATATTTTATTGGTTAATTAGTGGTCCCAATACTATATTTTTTTAATCACTAAATCTGTTTTCAAGTAAAACACTTCAAATATATACATATATTTTAATACATATTTGCCCTTTGATTACTTCAGATGTTTGAAGTGATATCAAATCATCCATTTGTCTATTTGTGTTTGCGATATACAAAAAAATCTCCAAAAACTGATGTAACAATTTTTTTTTTTTTGTCTCTGAAAATTGACTGAAATAGTGAAAACATAAGATCCATTTTCAAATTATTAAATAGTTTATAAAAGAATAAAAGCCAATTACAATCTTTAAATGATCATAAATTTATAACATTAATTTCATCAATATTTATAATTGAATCATTACAATTTATGTATATTAACATCCATACAACTGATGCAGATTATCTGAAACTTTTTTCACTCTCAATTAAAAATAGCTAGATACTGATTTATGTAATATAGCTCTACCTGGCCCATCTATAGATAAGATAGCCAGATTGACTATTAACTAGTTTTCTGATAAAAAATTAGTCTTTGCCCAAAAAATCTCAGTTGAACTCAAAATCATGTTTATGCAAAAAAATGCAATAACCATTAACCATATGACCCTGCATTTCATTCCATTAAATGTGATATATTTATCCTAAGGTTTGTTAAGTTTTCTTTGTTATGAAAAGTCTGGTCTCGACCCATTAAGAATCTGATCACCTCATGATGAATTAATCTGTAATCGTAATGAATTTCCAGAAATAGAAAACAGTGAAAACTGAATATGAGTAAATCTGCTTGCTACCGTAATATCAATTGTATTTCAAGAACAAATGTGTAAATAATATAACAGCATGGAATAGAAATGTCATGATTAGACAGTATTATTCTCTTTAAAAAATGTATCACAAATAGCTATTTTGAAATACATTCATACAATAGTAACCATACTACTATATAAGTTGTAGCAGAATGCTATCATCATTCGAATACATTAATAATGACATTATCCATACATATCATTTAATTTTAACTGGTAATTCATTTTCAGGGGTAAAAAAATGTCAACTTATTTCCCAAAACTCCCTGAAACACTGTATATATAAATATACAAAAACAGACCAGAATGTACATGTAAGCTTAAATACTTAAACTATCATGTTTATATTATTAGTCAATGTTACAAATTTATGCTTAAGATTGTGCCTCACATTTGCACAATAAAGAAAAATATTAACTTGTTGACTAAATAAAAAATTAACTTCCAAAGATTTATGCTTTCCAAAAAACTACATTAAATGATGATGCCTTAAATCTGAACACAGAAATGTCCTTACAATAAAATAACATTTGAATTAAAAAAACAAATATATTATACAACTGTGATAAATTGTAGTGGCTAACTAAAGTCTTTAAATCATGCTTAGAAGTTCACAAGCATTTACTAAAATAAAATACAACAAATATATAATAGTATATTTAAACAGTATCAGTAGATAATATTTTAAGAGGCAATAAAATCTCCGAATGCCAACTATTTTAAATTTAATTAAATCTTGCTAATTAAATCTTGCAAAAGTGGAACCCTTCACCTGCTTTGTGATTGAAAAATGATGTGATATGTTTGAAGATTTCATCACCTCCTAAAATATTACATACATACATATGTTTGTGTGTATACATCTATGTAAATCCCATTAAAGCATATAAAATAAATAATAATCAATAATGAATTGAAATAAAACAAATATCATTATTCTTATCTGTCATTTCATTTCAAATTGATGATTCATTTTCATGGAGAAAAAATGTATTAAGTTATTTCTCAAAATTCCTTATTTAAACACTGTGTATATAAACTATCCATTTACATACAAGTCTGAATTTTCATCACATTTATATCATCTTCAAAATTGACAATCAAAATTAAAAAAGAAAATAATGTATCTTTTTCAAAACACTAATTGTGTACAAATTGCCAATATGATTGAAATACTGATTTAATACACTTTTTTAAAACTGAAATTTACTATGCCTCTCCAAACTTTATTTCCCAATAGTGACCTTTTCATAAACTATGGATGCATTGTTTTCCGAGTCAAATACATGGCCAAACACTTTTTCATAGTTCAAAAAAAATTAATTTAAACTTGAAATAACATTTTTAATTCTATTACATAAATGTAAGTTGAGCTATCTTTATATTTAACTTAGTCATCATCTCTATATAATAAAGAGAAAAAAATTAAATGGATTCCAAAATCAATATTTCCTATAACAAACTTGTTGGTTTAAGAACATTTTTATACAGAACTATGCACTTTGCAATTATGAAAATGATGAAAATATCAAATTATACATTAAGCTTTAATAAAAATGAGTTATAGTAAACAAACTACAATCCTGAAACACATCAGAAGAGTAAAGATATTTCTGAAAAATTATTATAACATTAGTTATTTCTTAGAATATTTCAAGGTAGTGAACAGGGTTTAAGTTTTCTAATATTTGACTCTGCACTTATGAAGACCAATTTAAATGTAAAAACAGCTCATTGTTTACAAATACATAAAACAACAACTAAAATCAAATCAAGTTTAAATTGATTATTTTGGAACGATGAAAAAAAATGACCATGTGTTCAATCCATAAAGTAATGAATTCATAATAAGTGAGAAAAGATAATAAGGGAAAAGATAATAAAAATTTAGTATACTGAGAATTAATGCTCCAATTGTGTGCAAATATGGAATTTGATAATTTGCATAATTTATCAGTGTATTGAAAAGATATAAATAAATTATTTCCTGTTTTAAGCTACCAGAACAAAAAAAAAAATGATTTTTTTCATCATATATAGCTACTTACATGGGTATATCTATAATTTTTCTAATTGGATTAGTCATTAGATGAACACTATAAACTATATGCAGATTAATAGTTAGACCATTTCATATTTCATCAATTCCTGTTTCTAAACATTGATTCTATCAGAGCAAAGTCTCACTGATATCATTTCCTTATCCTTTGTAATGTCAAGTATAAAATACTTCACAATATTCAAAGTTTTCCAAATGGAAAAAATGTATCATTATCACAATTCTACAATACTTGGGCCAAATATATAATCAATATCTATATTACGTATTAAAAAACTCTTGTATCAACTTGGAAATATAATTTATTATAGTAGGTCTCTGGGATTCACCAAAATCTAAACAGAACTTAAGTTTCTCCTCAATAAATACATGATACCTTTGAATTTCCTGTGATACTGTGAATTGAAAGTTGAATATTGAAGAATGATTCAAAAAAAGTTGTGAGAATATCAAGAACAGCTATAAAAATGAATGAGTGGACACTTAATCAAACTAAACCTAAACTTTGAATTGAAGTACAATAACCAGGTTAAGACTGTCTTATTTTGGTCATATCATGAGATGATTCAATTCACTAGATATGTTTAATGCTTTGAAACACTGATAGTAAAAAAAAAAAAAGATAATGAAATGGATAGATTCCATCATAAAATACCAAATGTGCCTTCAACACAGTTTGAATAAATCAAAGAGATGGTAGATTATTGAGTTATGCTAATGATATTATCACCAATAATCAACAAATAATTTTTGATGAGGATGATAATAAATCAAATTAATTTCATTAACAATAATGATATGTATTAAAAATTAAAAATAATGAAAAACAGAGCTGATCTTTTTAATAGTTTTTTTTTTTAATATAAATGTAATTTGTTTGGATGTTTATATTACTCAGTTATTACACTTTATTATTTTAAAAATATTTACTCTTCTAGTTCAAATAATTTAAATTCAAAAAATTCTCAAAGATAGTAATTTTGTTTTTACACCAATTCTAAGTTACTTTATTTGATGTGGTCTATTTCCTGAGAAAAGGGCAATCCATTAACTATTAACAATTATCAGGATAAGACCATTTTAATTATTGTAAATTAAAGTGAAATGGTAGTCAAGGATAAAATGGTGTCATTCTTGAATATACATAAAATATATTATATGAACCAGTACAATTTTATACTGGAAAGAATACTATGGATGATCTTTATTATAGTTTAGTAATTTCATTAGATAATAATATTAAAATTATGGTTCTTTCTATATTTTAATTTATCTAAATCATTTGATTCTGATCATTATATAATTCTGATTTTCGAGGCCATTTGCTTTCTGGTTAAAGAAGTTACAGATTAAAAACAAAAAATAGGCAACTCAAACTCATGGATTCTAGTTTCACAGGAATCTGTATTTGGTGTATATTATTTTTGATTTATATGAATATTTTCACTTTTCCTTTGGATTCAATAATTTATGCTTTTTCTCATTATATAGCTCTGAACTTGTGATGCTGTTTCATATAGTTTTCTTGAACAGGCAATAAAATGGTTTTGCTTTAATTAGTAACTGGTTTATACTAAATTGTTTAATAGTCAATCATAATAAAACAAGAGATTCTTATTTCTTACAATACATTTCATATTCATTTAATATTTCTCTTTGTAGTCAATATAGGTTTGTACTTGTAGTAATATGGTTTTTGTTGAAAAGTATCATCATTCATTATTCATTTTTTATTAATTCTAAATAATCTCGGTCAAGACATATTGATTATTTATGTTCTCAATTATCTCAAATCAATTATTTGTTTCATTGTTTAATGAAATTATTGCCTAAATCTAACTGATTGAATATTTATGCTGCTTATTATCAGAATATATTGTATTAAAATAATATAATAACTTTGGATGGTTGTACTGTTTACATTTTATCTTCATTATTTATTTTGCAAAATAATATTTAGCAGTTTTATTTTGACTTCTGTGCATGATGTCTATGATTATTATTATGTATTTTCTGTTAGTAATATAATAATTATTGATATATATTGTCACCATTTTTTTATATCACAAAATTTTCAATATAAATATTCATTTAGTCAAAAAAATGTAATTGACATCATCAGATTTTAATTTGAAATGTAGTGACAGACCGTTCAGTTACAATAGTATCAAATTATTTAATTTTTTTTTTTTATTCTCTATTTACAAGATAATGCCGAGTGGGCAGCACAGCTGCCTTACAAGCAGTTGTCTTGAGTTCGCGGGTTCGCTTCCCGGCCAATGCTTTGACACATGGGGGAAAAAAAATGTTTAAAAGTTTGTTTATTCTATTGTCGGTAACTATCTTATTATTGATTGTTAAATATTTCTATATCTTGGTTCAAATACAAATTACCATTACATATTTGGTGCAAACAACATTGTGACCTGAACATCCCCTTTCTGCACAGTTATATAATGTCCTTAATATAAGAGCATGAATAAATTTATCATATTGTGATGGAATGAGAAATGTATGAATTAACATTTTATGAAAGCAGTAGTAGACAAGGTAATATTTAATAAATGGCAGTATATATATATGTAAATAAATATTAAGACAGAAATATATCATTATTCGGGAGAAGATTACATAGGAAAGGTTGAAATTGGTGTGTTTATTTAATGATAGTATATATAAAAAAAATATTTCGTTTGTAAATATGTGTAAAAAGAATAATCAACAAGAGAATATAATAAAACATTTAGAAGGTTGGGAACACAAATAAACATGAATCCCTCAGCAACCTCAAGAGTCAATACAGAAAGAAGTCATTTGGATTGTGCAAAACCTTCAGAAGAGAAATCAGATACATTTAATAGTAAAATGCCATATGTATTTATGAAACAATTTTTAAAAAAGTTTGGAAAAATGCAACAAACATTTAAATAAAAGTGCAAAAAAGACATATCAAATTTTTGAAAAAAAAAAAGCAAGAGAAACGAAGTATGGCTTTAAAAAATGGAAGAAAACTTTGAAATAGCACATGAAGAGGAAAAAACTAAAGATCATATAGATGATACAAATTCTCCTAATATTATGTAAATATATGCAAAACCTTTCAATGAGCCTACAGAAGTTACAACAATATAATAGATGTTGAAAATGTTGGGAGGGAAAAAAACAGCTATAATGGAATCATCAAATTCTGAACAAAGTGTGATAATATAGGAGACCAAGAAGTATTGAGTTTGAATTTAGTTTTAAAAAAACCTAAAATAGATTCTTTAAAAGAAGTAAATTTTTATAATGAAACTATTGAAAAGAAAATCCTAATTCAGACATCCATGAAAACAAATACTGATGTAGAAAAGATTTTACAAGATGAATCCTGCTGCTGAATATTGAAAAGGATGGTGATGAAAAACATGTAAAAAAAAAAAAAATAGAAGTGCTCAACATTGTAAGGTTACAAAAGAAAAAGGCCAAAAAATAAAAGAAGATAAAAAAGAAAAAAAAACTATTATTATTTTTTTTTTTTTTTTAATTATTTTTTTTTTCTGATTGTTTTTTTTTTTTACTTGTGTGGGGGAGGAAAAAAAAAAAGGAAAAGATTCACTTCAGAATGAAAGAAAATGTTAGATTTTTCAGGTCATCCTATATTATATCTCCACTACTCAAGAAATACCTGGAGTGAGATAAAACTTAATTTTAGAAGAAATAAAGAATGGCTTATTATCTGGTGGTTGCTGGATCTGTTAAATGAAAAAAATGTTTTATGGAGAAAGAAAATTATTTGTAATATTTTAAAAGTTAAAATATATAACAAAACCAAAAGTGACATTAAAATTAATGACAGGAGAAATTGCCAGCTTGCTATGAACAAGAGTGACTTTTATTGATATTGAAAAAAAAAATTGTAATCACTTAATTGATATAGATGGTTTCAAGGGCTATAAAATATAAGACCAGAATGCATAAATTTATTTTTGCAGAGAATGATAAACAAAAAATACTATTGTACTTTGCTTAAATATATTCTACTTCTAGTGATGTATGTATGTGAGACACTGCTGTCATGTGACATTTTGAAGTATATATTGTCTCAAGTGCTGCAACAACAATTTTCTCAAGTAGTTTACTCACCCACCTATGGCTCAGACAAAGCAAGGTGCAGCTTGACTGTTTGTTGAATTTATTAGACTCTAAGACTCAGAGGGGAGGAAGACTTTATTTTCAAATGTTATATCCATCAGCTTCTAAGTTTCAAAAGAAGCAAGGCTTATATTTGATTTCTGATGTATTATAACTTGACAGAAGTCAAACTGAGGCAATCCTTTTAATGTTTGTGCTTCATTGTACATCTTAATGTCTTATGGTCAAATTTTTTATAAATCCTAGAGTTGAAATCTTTCTCATTTTTTATACTGTAACATCAATCAAATCACTGAGCAGGAAATCATGGACATACAGTATTCTGTAAAACATTATTTATGAAAATGATCAAAGTATAAAAATAATTAGAGAAATAAATTAAAATTAAAAGTTTTGCAATAAGCATAGAAATAAGAAATGAAAAGTTATACTATCACATTGTCTCATTTTAAAGGAAGGGGATTTGTAACTAAAACATGATAGTAGCTCAAATTAGTTATATTACAAAGCTGCATGAAAAAAAATTTGATAATGAACTTGTATAAATAAATAAATATCTAAAGTGACTAAAAAATTAAAAGTAAAGTTAGTTTATATACTGAATCAAATAGTTTATAAAGTTCTTTGTAATATGTGAGAAACAAAATGATAAATTGCAATGTAAAGGAAGAAAAGTAGTTTTTATAAGCACAAGATTGAATTATGTAGTTTATAAAAATCTACAGCATTTTGAATCTTTTTTGGAGTTTTAAATAAAATATCCCACATTTTTATAGTAAATTTGATGGCAAAACCAGATACATTTAAATTTTGGAGTTGATAATATTTTAAAAATTAGCAGTATAAAAATAATGCATTAAGGATTGAATATCAAGAATTTTGTAAAATGGTGTGAGAGTTGATAATGATATAAGAAAGTATAATTGTGACTTATCAAGAAAAGCTATAGAAAAAAATGTCTCAAAAGTGTAAAACAATATCTTGGTATTGGTAGAAAACCTATTTCTACAATAAAAAAAGATGGAACTATGTCATCATGCAATGTGTAGAAAAGTTCCATCAAGAATTATATAGCAATAAAGAACAAAAAAAGTATTTCCTACACCTACTATATCTTCTGAACTTCCCAAGGTGATGATGGAATTATAATCGATACCTTAAAATAGAAGCAGGTTAAGAAATATAAAAAAATTGGCAAAGTTATATACCAAATGGCTAAATGATAAAGATATATCACATGATTGGAAGAATTCAGGTATTAATATTTTAAAAAGATTATAAAGATATTAGAAATTACAGACTTATCAGTCTTTTATCAGTTCTATACAAAATTTTTACCAAGATAAATTACAATTCGTCTACAGTGAACTTTGGATATAAAAATGGATTTAGTATAGTGTTTTGATTATATCAAAGTACTGAGAGAAGTTATAGATAGAACTAATAAATATGAGTTGCCATTATGCTTTGGATTTGTAGATTATGAAAAGGCATTTGATTCTATTAGCAACTCTTCAATAATTAATGATTTAAGCCTGCAGGAAACCTCAAAACACACTTTTGAATAATTTTGATCAATCATAGAATTTTAATCAATATAGTGTGCGCTAAGGATTACACACGTGTAATATGTTCCAATGATGTAATTTTTTTTCTATACAACAAAATTTGCCTTTCTTATTAAAGTTTTAGTAAAAGGAGTTTTTTTTTACTTTTTTTTTTTTTTAAATGTTACAGAAAAGATTGAAAGGTAATTTATGCCTAGAAGTTATAAATCCAATGCATATAAATGTAAGTCATAGAGCTTAGAATCTAAAACAATTGTAATTTTATATGAAGCTTTAAAGGTAATATTTTCTAAAAACTGTAAGTATATAATATTTTTCATTTTTTATATAATTTACAATGCTGTAAAATAATGTTTATGTTGTAGAATAAGTGTTTTGTGCTCCAATGTATATAGATGTAACTCCTTGGATTTAGAATCTAACCAACTATAAATATAAAATTCTAGAGGTAATATTTTTTATCACCCCCTAAGTTATAATTCTGTATAATAATGGTTTGTTTCATAACCTAAAATAAGTTTGTTATGTGCTCCCATGTATTTATATGTATCTACTTGGGTTTTCTGCATACTCTATAAAAAAAAATTTATCTCTGTATTTTTTTCAATCTAGTTATTTTCTACTTGTTTTATAAAAATATTTTACTTTTTTTTGCAAGTAATGATTATAATTAAAAAAATCAAATTTATTTCATTGTCATATCTGTTATTGCAAGCAGTATGTATCTGAATCATATAACTGTCAGCTACACATAAGGAATTTTGGCAATCTATAGGGTTTTTTTTTTTTTATCTTTTTTATATAAATATTACATTTTTTTACAAGTTATGCTTATAATCATATTTATTATAACAATTGATCCTTATTTTCCAAAAATAAAGCCATCTACACAAAAGCAAATGAAATGTAGGACAGATAATAATAAGCACCAGTATTGTAAAAATTCTCATCAATATTTTATATTGTACTAAAGTGGGGGGGGGGGGTGTTATTGTTTATTTATCATCAGTGTAAAAATTTGATATACATGCCCCCTAAAAAAAACTTTTCAGTCTGTCACTTTTTCTCTTTGCTTTATTATTTTAAAACTAATTTTATTTTTTGATAAATTATAATTTACTAAAGTTCTCTTTGCATATTATCTGATGTACAATATTTTTTGTTAAATATTCTTATTTTTCATTAGAAATATATTTTCAGCAAATGCTTGCATGGAAGGCTAACATCTGGGTCAGCTAATAAAAATGGAAGTCATCAGCAAATATATATTTGAAGATTTAATAATGAAGAATTATCTCAAGTAAGTCATATTACATATCTTTTTTTTTTTTTCAAAATTTTAAGAGGCATGTGATAAAGCTATCTATAAAAAGGTTTATGCTTTTATATTAACTTGTCTGTCTGTGCATGTTTCTATGTGTACACATTTTTTGAGTCTGTTTCTGGCTGTATACATATATTTTTTAATTTTGCCCTGATTGAGATTTTTTTTTAGCTTTAACCATTTTTTGTTTTTAATAAAAAAAAAAGTTTGATAATTTGAATTTTGCTCTGGCTGAGATTTTTTTTTTTACTTTTAATCATTTTTGGATTTTAATAAAAAAAGATCTGATAAGATAAAAGATTTAATAAATAAAAGTTCTTTTTGTTTAGGGGTTTCCACATCATGTCTAAGTTGTTGTCTTAATCATTAATTGAAAAATAGCCTGAAAACAGTTTGTCCATTTTGTTGATAATATAAAAGTTTTATAATCATAATTTAATTTTAGAAGATAAATAGTAGTAAGTCAAAATAATTAAATTAGATGCTTTTTTTTAGTTCTAGCTATTTTTGTTTTTAATAATGATAAGATAAAAGATTTATTAAATAAAAGTTATTTTAATTCAGGAGTTATGTAAAAAAAAATTTTTTTAAATAATGCTTTTATGTAAACAATACTAGCTGATTAAAAAATAGGAAAAAAACTGAATCTTGATTAATTTCCCATTCTTGGAAAATATCAGAGATCTTAAGAATCTAGACTTGTTATAAAACAATTGGAAATTGTGGGAATGTTGTCATTTCATAAGAGCATTTGAAGCCTTTTTTATTTATTTGAGCCTCAAATGTTTTATTGAAATGATGATATTCCTAAAATTTCCAATTGTTTTATAACAAGTATAGATTTTTTAAGATCTCTGATATTTTCCAAGAAAGGCAAATTAACTGAGATTCAGTTTTTTTTTATTTTTAATCAGCTAGTACTGTTTATATGCATTATTTTAAAAAAGATTTTTTTACATAACTTCTGAACAAAAAAAACTTTTATTTATTCAATCTTTTATCTTATATAACTTTTTTCATTAAAAACAAAATTTTAACATTTAACTTTCAAACTTTAGAATTTATGAACCTATGCAAAAATAAACATTTTTAAAAGTGTTAAAAATCTTTTTTTTTTTACTAATTTTTTTTAAGGCAATAATTATTTTTTCAGCTTTCCTTCATATTTACTCTAACAATTCATATAACTTTATATTTAGTGTATTCAAACTGAAGATAATTTACAAATTGTATCTGGTATATATTTTTTAATATGGCTTAAAAAAATTTAAGAAGTTTGAATCATTAAGGTATAGATCCAGGATATTGTCATAATCTGAAGAATATTTATAAAAATGCAACAGTAACAATTAGATTACATAAAGATACTAGGAAGATTAACATTAAAAAGAGTATATGATAGAGTGACTCTATATCTTTAAAAAATTTTACAGCAGTTTTGCAAGAAGTATTTTATAGACTAAAATGGGAAAGTAAGGGAGTAAAAGTAAATGGAGATTATTTAAGTCATCTATTCTGCAAATGGTGCAATTGCTTTTGCTAATAATGTTTCAGAGCTTCAGGAAATAATCAAATGAAAATAAGAAAATATGGTAAATGTTAAAAATACCGAAGTAATCAATGAATTTTCTCAAAAGAAAATAAAAATTTATAATTATGAATTAGAAGAAGTTAACAACTACAAATATATTGGTCAGATTATTATTATGGATGGAAACATAATGGATGGAATTAATCATAGAATTAATCTTGGGTAGACTGCTTTTGATAGAAATAACTTAATAATAAAAAGAAAATATGCCTAAATGTTTTAAAAGAAAGTTTTTTAATAAATCTGTTTGACCAGTTTTTACTTATGGATCTGAGACTTCGACACTTAACAGAAGAGGCTTTACACTACTCAACAAAGTATGGGTAGATGTATATTAGGAGTAACAAGAAAAGATTAAAAATAAAATACGTAGATGACAGAACAAACAAGTATTATTGACATCACTGAATGAATTACAAGACAAGTAGAATTGGGCTGGACATATTGTTAGCAGAGATGATAATAAATTGATAGTTGAAATCTTAAAACTGAATACCAAGAGATTGTAAAAGACCTAGAGAGAGACCACTTATAAGATGGGTAGATAAAATAAGAAAGGGAACTGGGGTGATGTGAAGAAGAGAGGCTAGAGATTAGAGAATTGGTTAAACTTGAAAATTTCGGTAAGCAGTGGATCGATAATCATTGAAAATAATGACAGTATTTATACAAATGAATATAATAACAAAGCAGTAAGCAGGATTAATATTTGCAAAGACATTTGAATAAAAATAAAAGAAAATAAAACAAAAGTTATAAAAATAAGTGAAACACATAATTTGTATACAGCTACTTAAATAATAAAAATAAATCACAACAAAAACAAATAGCTTTTTAATAATAAAATACTTACCTCCTTTTTTTTTTCTTATACTCCCCTCCTTCTTTAAACACTAAATTTGTATTTTGGAAATAAGCTGATTAAATGTTTTCGATTCAATATAATGTTAAAAAAAATGAAAGTTAAAAAAAGAAAAAAAACTGGAAACATTTCTGGATATAGGAGTTTAGTTTTAAAAAAAGGGGTTAAGATGAATAAATGAAATTATAGAGAGATCTATTGAAAATATTAGATAAAAAACATATATTTATTGCAGAATATAAAGATGAAAGCAAAAATTATAGATATATTCTTAGATGAGAAAACTTTGTTGTAAAAATAGGACAGGGGAGGTGCTTATGAATATTATTTATAGAAAAGTGTCAAGCGTTGGTGGCATAGTGGTTAGCATAGCTGCCTTCCAAGCAACTGGCCTGGGTTCGCTTCCCGGTCAACGCTTTAACATGTGAAAAAAAAAGTGTAAGAGATAATGTGAAATAATGTTGGAAACGTAATAATAAATATTTCTAAGTGAAATATTCTAAGCAAGGAATATGATATTAAAAGATGCATCCCTTACAATATATATATACAATCAATTTGTTTTATTTTTTCTAATAAAATCATTCAAGTATTATTCAAATGTTAGTATCAAGATTAATCTATTATTACGAGCCTATCAGTCTATATACAATTTACCAAGGACAATCTATTATTATAAAAATATTCCATACACAATTTAATCAATCTTGATTAAATTAAAACGCACCTGTATGTTAATTACTATTGTAATTCTCAAATTTGTGGGTGGTATTAGAAAGCAGTATTATTCAAAGCTTTTTTTCTTGTATACAGATAACAGGCAGAACAAGCAAGCTTTTTCATTAAATTGAGGCTATTAACAACAAAGAATAATTGCTATAGAAACCGTAATTTAGCAATAACATTACAGCATCAATATTGTTAAAAGAAAAGATGACATATTTAATTTTGTTAATCTATAGAAGATAAAAATTACTAAAATTAACTATGGATACGGGCATTAAATATATAGATACAAAAATATCTATAAATCTATATCATAAGTCTCAATACGTGAGTCATTATCTTCAAATGGATGGCAAAGTATTTTCTGAGAGGCATCACAATTATTTTAAATTGCAATGATTTTTATAGAAAATTTTGGAGCATTTATTTAAATGTTTCAGATATTTTAATTCTTTGTTACTTAAGATAGGCTTTATTTGATTTTTTCTTCCAAATTTCTGCGGAAGTAAAATGTTTCCAAAATATTATTGAACTTTAAAAATAAAAGAAATATTTTATCTCTAAATCTAAAATGAATTATAAATGCTAATTCGCCATATAGAATATATCATAATGGGAACTACATTGTTTAAATTACGGTACATTTGAAATAAAACTAGTAAATTTTTTTTAAAAAAATTGTTTTACTTTTAATAGATTTAAAAATATTAGTAATGAAAACTGCAGAAAAACAAATTATCAAACAACTAACAGTAAATATAAAATTAGAATAAGTTTTTTTTTTAAATATTTAGAAAAAATTATTTTTAATGTGTTTTCTTTACTCTATATAAAAGTGCCTATATGCAAATGTAGAACACAGATTACTGTACTTGATATTGCAAAAAAGGGTCTTGGCTAAAAAGAAGCTGGAAAACATTGATCTGTAGTATAGTCATCAGTCATCTGCAATTATTTTAAAACTAATTTTATATACAATAATTTATACATATAAAATAATTATGCGTTCCAAACATTTCAATCCACTATTTTCAAGCTTTTCGTTCTTAGTCTGATATTCAAATACTGTACTCTTTAATTACCATTTAAGTAATCACAATTAATTCCTACTGATTTTTACTCCTAATATATTCATCCTATCTGCTCAATCCAAATTTTTTCAGGTTGATAATATTAGTATCATTTAACTCCAATGCTAACCTACCCACAACCAATTTTTTAACCATTCTTACTGAATATTCATGCAAAAAATTCATAAGCTGTTCTAATCCCTTGTCTTTTTATTCATTGTCTTCTAAAAAATATTATACACCATTTAAGAGTATAATTCTATTCAATTTTCTTCCACATTTTCTTCAGTTATACTGGATATACTTTTTCTTCATCTTGTTTATCCATGAATCATATTTTGTACCAGTTTTATATTTCAAATGATCAAATTTATTTATTTTCGTAACAAGCTCTTTTTAATTAAGAGGTTTTATTATGACTTTATCCATTGTAAAGTCGACAAAATCCGCTCTTTTAAGAGCTTTTAATAGCATGAAGTATGGAAAAGTTTTTAGTAGGTCTAGTAGTCTATTTGCATTAAAAATCTTAAATGAGTGCACAAATAATTGTGTATGGTCAACTGTGTGCTTGTCTTCACCACCGGGTTACTTTTCATCAGTTTATAAACCATTTAATATTTCAAATATACCCCAGTATTGTTCAATTCAAACAAAAGGAGATAAAGAATTATCAGATTTTTTGCAAGAAGAAATACAAGTACAACATGGTCTACAAAAAAGTCCTGGTCAAATCCCTTCTACTCCAGGGTTTGAAATCAAATTTGATGAAGCCAATGTTATTTTAACAAGAACCTTTAATAGTGAAAAGGTCACAGTCATGTTTAACGTTAACAATACAGTAGACACAGATGAAGATCCAGTTGTAGATGAAAAATCTGAATTTCAGAAACCGGTGACGAAATCAAGACCTGATTTCTTAGTAACTATAGAAAAAAACGGCAAGACTTTAGCTTTTGATTATGCATTTATAGATGATTTTGCCCAAGAAGAACCACAACCAGAGTCTTTTATCGATTTGTTTAACATTAATAATATATACATGAATGAAAAAAAAGAACAAGATAAAACATATTCAGTATCCGCAGAGATTATGAATGGGAATATGTACAATTTGTTAATGAATTTTTTGGAGGAACGTGAAATTTCTAACGAATTTGCGCAACAGCTATCGGAGTTCAATTCCAGTTATGAACACAAGTTATATATCAACCTTTTATAAAGTTTTAAATCTTTTATTTCTAAATGAATGTTTTCTCTTAATTCATAGCAAACTAAAGAGTATAAACATTTATTTCTACTAAGAGCTTTGACATACTTTATTTGAACTATCCAATAATAGAACCTATGTTGATTTGTGGAATTATTTAAAATATATCAGCACAGTAATATAAAAACTAAGTGGAAACAAAGGAAGTTTATTAGCAATTGTCATGTAAATGTAATTTTCATTAATAAAATTTGTTAAATAATATATATATATTTGTAACTTTCTTCAGAGTTTACAACTTAAAATATTTATATGTCCACCCTTATTCCCTCTCATTAACATTTTTCAATACTGTATTAACTTTCAATTTTTTTCTCTACAAACCCAAATATATTTTCTACTCTACTTTTTTTCCTTCCAAATCTTCCACATTTCTTCCTATTACAAGATTATGTTCTAACTTGAAGCCTCTTTTTTAATTTGGATTTAAACAACTTCGAAATAATCTTTTTACTTATTAAAAGAATATTTAATCAAATAAATTGTTAATAAGACAGTGTGTGTTTATGTAAGCTAAATTTTCTATCTATAGCAAGTTGGGACAATTAAGCGATAAGATCCCATGACTAAGCCAATCATACACAAATTGAGATTACTCATATTCATGAAATATTAATCTAGATTAACTTATTGTGTAGGTTTGTTGAATGTAAACTATGTTCTTTGCCTAAAAACAGGAGAACTAACTGCAAAATAAAGTATAACAAAATGATAACATTTGATCATTATCATCACCCACTTAAAGCAACTTATTCTAGCACCCAATATTTAGAGCTAATTGCAAGTGTTGGTGGGTTCTGTTTATCATTAGCATGGACAATATATAAATCATCAGCTTTTGCGAAAACCCTCATGTAATAATAGTAGTGCACCCTCCAATCATCATTTACAGCCTCAATTTAATCCAGTTTGAATAAATCTGAAAATTTTTTCAACAAGCTTAGGATTTTTCTTGTATAACCAACCCACAACCAAACAACTAACCATCCTATATTAGTAAATGCAAGCTTTTCTACAAGGTATTGCAAAAGATTAGTTTTCAAAATCTGGTGGGAGGGAAGATGACATTATTAAATAATTATTATTATATTTTTTTTATAGAATATATGGTTGTTTTCTTATCCTTGGTGGTTGCCTTAAGATGTCGCTACTTCTAGGTAAATTCCTAGAAATATACCGTTTCACCGGCCTTCACCCAACCAAAGAGGAATTTTTCTACGTTATAAACACAGAAAAGTCCTCACATTATGTTGGACGGAGGAGGCGGCAACAGAAGCCAACACAAAGAGACTTCTTTCTATGATAAAACACAGAAAGAGTTCCCGACAGCTGCCGGTTATGGCTTTTTTTCTATGATAAAAGCAAAGAGAAAGAAATGCCTTGATTGGCTGCCATAGTAGATGATTTTGTTCATCATTTTCTCGTAATAGTAGAATATCTATTTTCTCTGTAGTTTCGGGTGAGAGTGTGTGTATTTGAAGCAGTCGTAGTTTTTTAAATTTGATAAGACGTCTATTTTTTTTAATGTGTTGTAACTTACTTTACTGTTGTAAGTTTAGTAATAATGTCCTGAAGATTCCATTACGAAGGGGTAACCCTCAAAAATTGCTTTTAAGGGTGCGAAAGGGAAAAAAAATTAAAGGATCACGCAAAAAGTACCGTTTTCACGAGAATTCGTCCGTGACCAGTTACTTTTGCTATATATATATGCACAAACAAAAACAACCCACTGTCTAATTATTAGGAATTACTTGTCCGAAAAATAAAATTAGTCGGGTATTTTTTTTTTTGTTTTGTTACATTTATTATTTCAAAATAAGATTAGTTTTTATATCTACACACTAACAAAAACAACCCAGTTCCTGATTAATTACTGTCTTTAAAAAAAAAAAAAAAGCAAATTCAACGGGGTTTGATTTTTTTCAATGGAGTCTTTGAATTACGGTTTGTTTTTTTTTATATATACACAAGATTTACCAAAAAAAAAAAGAAACCCACTTTCTGATTAATTACTGTCAAAAGAAACGCAAATTAGTCGGCTATCATTTTTAAATTTAGTATTTCAATAACGGTACCCTTTTTATATAGACAGACTTAACAAAAACAACCCACTTTCTGATTCATTACTGTCTCCCCCCCCCCAAAAAAAAGAAAACGGAAATTAGTCGGGTATCATTTTTCAATCAAGTCTTTTAATGACGGTCCTTACTAATAGTAGTCGGGTATCAATTCTAAATTGTAGTATATAAATTACGTTACTTTTGATAGATTTAGAATTACGTCTTGCTTTTTTAATAAAATGATTGATTTACTCTTGACCAAAAATACCGTAACTTTAAAAAAAGACACACATAAAGTCCAAAAAAAAAAATGAGAAAAAGCCCCGTAACTTTAAAGACACACACAAACTCAAAAACAATCTAAGATTAATAAACATTGACTTATTACGTCTTGCTTTTGAATCAAATTATTGATTTACTCTTGCAAAAAAAATACCGTAACTTTAAAAAGACACACCTAAAGTCCAAAAAAAAAAAAATTTGAAAAAGCCCCGTAACTTTAAAGACACACACACAAACTCAAAAACAAGATAAGATTAATAAACATTTACTTATTACGTCTTGCTTTTGAATAAAATTATTGATTTACTCTTGCAAAAAAAAAAAAAAAGACCGTAACTTTAAAAAGACACACGTAAAGTCAAAAAAAAAAAAAATTAGAAAAACACCGTAACTTTAAAGACACACACACACAAAGTCAAAAACAAGATAAGATTAATAAACATTTACAAAAATGAAAAAAACTAACATCATATAATAGTATTAGTTAGTAGAATATTTTATTACAAATCTAAGAAATCAGATCTTTTTAGATCAAATCGATCATTTAGGTCCAGCCCGGAATCGTTATATGTATATGTTTTTGATTAGCATCAACGCCATCTTAAGGCGAACACCAAGGATGAGAATACAACCGAATATATAAATAAAATGCCAATACTCTTCCATATTGAGATATAATTCTCATAAATTAGTTGGAAAAATATGAATTTAATGGCTGTTTTATTTTTATCTTTTTCATCAATAGGCTTTACTAACTCACTATAAGCATTCATAACATTTCTTCATGACTTTTTTTTTCATATTGATTCATTAAACTATCTGATTATTCTGTTTTCTCAAATATTTTTTCTTTTATGCTAGTACATGAATGTGAAGTGCTGCAATGCTTAGTATGAAGTACATATATTATATATCAAATAATCAAAAATGCCAGAAGTTAGTTTACTGTCGCAACCTATTATCTAGTTAATAGCTTTCAGATAGAGAACATACATCATCCTAAAAGAGTATTTGAAATTATAAAGTAATTAATCTGATAAAGTAGGATTGTAAGGGGGTATCCAAAATAATCCATCATTCTTCAGTGGGCAAGCTGATTGTAGTACATGGTTTTGCAGCTAGATGCTTCTTGCAGTGATTCCCCTGCATCTATCTGTTAATCATAATTATCAAATGATATCATGCTTCTACATAATAATTTTTTTTTGATAAGTGCATCTTGCTTATTTGTAGATTTCTGTGACAACTGAAAAGTTAAAACAGTGTAAAATTCTTTTTTTCTGTTAGAGAAAATGGCAGAGAAAACAATTTGTAATGATTGTAACAGCTTACAAACAAGCTGCTCTGGGGTAAAAAATTCAAATTCACCATATTCCAAAAGAAGCATAGTGAGTAAAGTCCAATGTCAAAATGGTGCTTTTTTTTTTTTACACAAATGGCACTGTTAACTCAAAATTCATTCATAATGGTCAGGCATATTACCATAATATAAGTTCTGAAATATTTGGGTGATGCTGTAAAATGAAAACCTGTTTATGCAAAGTGGAGAGTGCAAGCTTCACCATGACAATATGCTAGGGCACAAAATCTTGAGTGTGAAACTATTTTTGAACAAAAATACCATGATCCAACATATCCATCACCAATTTCATTTTGTGTGACTTCTTTTTATTCCCCCAAATGAAAAAATATCTTGAAAAAATTTTATGAACTTGAAAGTGGTGAAGAAAAAAATAATGGAGGCATAAAGACATAATTTTGCAAGAGTTTCAGGATTGCTTTGAAAAATGAAAAATACTTTTAGACCATTTTTATATTGGACTAATTCCGTCATCTAATATGAGTATTAAATGTCTTTAGAAAAATTTAACTTTATTTAAATATTACTAATATATTCAAATGTTAGTAATAGCACATCAAACAGTTGAATATATTTGGAATATTTAAAAAAAGTTATTTTTTTCTAAAGACATTCAACACTCATATTAGATGATGGAAACACTATAAAAATACAACTAAAACATCATCATCACAAAAAATTCAGAAATACATTTAGACCAGTGCATTGCATCAAATAGACAGTACTTTGGAGGATATTCAATTTGATTTTTAGTACAAAATTCCACTTTCTTTTGGGTACCCCTTGTAAAATAAAGTATTAATGGACAACTGCATGGAAATATTTTCCTTCACTCTAAATGAGGGACAATTTCCAGAAACCAATTGGAAAAATCTAAATAACATTTGTCAACTAACTATTAATTAAAGTAATGCTATTATCACTATTTATGAATATAAATATTACCATTGTCTAACACAATATATTGTGATACCTATGAAAGAGGTCACAGGATCACAATGCCAATAGAGATATTAGTTTAAGTAAATATCAAAACAGGCAATCTTTTAAAGTAATAAAATAATACTGAATAAAGATTTTGAAATTATATCAATATAATCATGAAAAGTGTTCCTAAAAATTGGAAAACAAAAGAAAAAAAATGAGTTGTTGAATAATTTCTTCTGTTCGTTTATTTAGTATTAAGAGTACTTAGACTCTATTAAAAAGATGTGTATAAAAAGCAATCTTTGGAAACCTCAAAACTAAAATTTAAACATTTTTTATGTATTTATTAAATACACATTAGGGTAAAATATATAATTTTTCTAATGTGCTTTAATAGCTGCACTCTTTTTACTATAAGTAGGGGGATATTTTTGCGAACATAGCCTTAATTTGTGAAGAGAGGATGGGGGGTCAGTCAGAAAATACAAATACTGAATATATAATTCCTAAAGATATAGGGGATAATAGTTAAAAATAATGTGGAATTTATTACAAACATTCATTTAATCAAATTGTAAAATAAAAATATAAAAATACTTATGTGCATACTTTTAATATATGTAGATTTAATACAACATTAGATTAATTGCAAAATATTATTTAGAAAACAATTAGCTAAGGAACAATATGTAATTAAGGTTGGGAAACAATTTTAAAAATCCAATATGATTTTTGTAAAATATTTTATGCAGGTGAGCAAAAAAGATTCAGATTTCCAGAAAATATATCTTTGGTAAATAGGAGAGATGGAGTTTTAAAAAGTATATAAGGCAGGTCAAAAAATTAAAACTGAGCAAATAAATTAGTTCACTTCAAATAAGAACAAGAGAGGTGTCAGTAGCTAGACACTGGATTACAGACTCCCATTTATTTATTTTTTTAATTTCAGCAATATTTATCAGCTGTTTTTCATAATAAATCCTGTCTAGCAAGAAAGCTAGCTAACTATGAGGAAAGTAATTATCAATATATTATCTGTATAATGAAGAGAAGCCAAATATATGCATGTTGCTGCTTCAATATCTCTTACAGCCATTTAGTGCTTAGGAGATGACCTACCTAAACCTAGGATAGAACTTAAAATATAACCTCTTACCTGCTATAACAAATAAGATGTTGATCTGACTCAGAAATGATTTGCATCACTATCTAAGTGTTTATCTGCTATAAAAGATTATCAAAACCAAAAAAATCTATAAATCTAGCTGCAAGTCAACTAATTAGAAAGATAACTGCATTGTGGAAAATAACTAAAATTGAAAACCCATATTGTATCTTTAAGTCAAGGAAAAAAGCAGATCGATTAAGAAAATGCAAAATCAAATCTAAAATTCAAATTGTACTTAGAAGTATATGATGGTGATATTTATGCACAATAAATATTTAAATACCAATAAGAAATTCATACATTTCAGTCAAAAGGTCTCTGAATGAATGTATTTGTAATTTGCTTGTGGTATTATAAATATATGTTGTTGTTCTTTTCATCATTCTTTAAATATTTCCTTCCATGTTGAAATTATAAAATGAGGAAAAATTTGATTTTTTTTTTAACATGTATTATTTAAGCTATACTGTGGGTCAATTTGACTCATCTGTCAAATATGATCTAGTTTATGATAGTATAAATAATAATTTCATATTATTTGATGGACTGTTATTAAATTAGTTGAGATTAAATTAACAGTCAATAATAAAAGTGTAGCTGACATATATACTAGTTCAAATTCCATAAAGTATATATATATGACAATGGTGCATTTATATTAGTATTCTTTATTATTTGCATTACTTACTTTATAAGTAAATAAGCATTTATTTTTATATAACGCTATGCATACAATTGTATACATTCAAAGATCAGCCTTTCAAGCTAATTGTGCATGCGTCTTCTGCGAGTGTTAAATAATAAATGAATACTTCATTCTACAATACAAGATATAGTATTTATGCAGGAATAAAAGGAATCCTCTTATTCCTACAACTCAAATTCTTTTATATGAGCAAATCTGAAGTACTGTTGAATAAAGCGTGAGAGTAGAATTCTCACTTTAAATTACTATCTTCGATGTTGTGATTATTGAGTGACTGATCTAGCCTATTGTCATTTTAGTCTTTCTCAGATTATAATGTTTGTTTACCATGTTTAATTGAATAGTTAATATGCTGATATCATTTTCAGTTTTTTATATTTTTTTGCAAACTAGAACAGAAGAAGCTACACTTGAGAAAAAACTAGTATAAGTGTATAAGGATTTGATCTAAAGTCTGGAGAATAGTCAACCATTCATGCAAAAGTGATATTCATTACCATAGGTTGTATTAGGGATCAACGCAGATAGAAGCTATCTTTCATATATACTTTTGTGCCAGCAGTCAGTTTTAAGATTAGATGATACAGGTAGAAATGTAACCAATATATTTTAATAAGGAAGTCTTATTAATACAGAATACTCAATTTGATTATTATCACTAACTTAAAAACCAGATGTGTACTGTCATGTATTATAATAAATTTATTTTGAATTTCATGAAAGAATTGAAGATCTGAATACTGTCCAGGTAATTGATAGTTTATATCACCATCAAACTTCATTTCTCTACACTAAATTTGGAATGTGCTAATTTCATATTATGCAACATAATTTATGCAAATCACATCCCAGTATATTGGCCAAATTAGCATATGATTATTTAATAGCTCAAGTATCTTTTGCTTTACCCTAATTATGTATACATACCTGTTATTCTCATAACATTTGAATTATACAAATATTCACGAGAACAAAAATACTTAACACATAATATTCTTTTATATGAAAGTGATTTCAGTCCCTGTCAAAATAAACAGGAAAATATTGTTAATATGCTTAATGTAAAATATTATTATACAAAAAATATATTTACAATCCTTTACAAAAAATAATTATCTAAATATTTAAATTAATAAGCATTTAATTATATGTATTGCTTATCAAAGCAAAAAAAAAAATGTCAGTCCTGCTTTTTCCAATTTAGGATATTGAAGGTTTATTAAAAATAATTTCAATGCAATGTAGGGTAATTGTACTTTTAGCTATAATGTTCAATGTGAAATAGAAGTTTATCATAATTAGTAAAATAAGAGTTTTAAAAACATTTTATTTATAAGTATTAATTATTTTTATTCAAATATTTATTTTAATGAAAAAATAAAATGATAAATTATAGATGTAAAGGATATATTGTCTAAATTCTCCAAACTAAATCCTCAGTTTTCTCCTCCCTTTTTATAACTGTTCAAATCTCACTTCAGTAAAACACTAAATTCCAAATAAAACATGTTCTTAAGCATAAATTCAATTGTCCAAGAAATAATGTTTTACTATTAATAAAGGGTTGGTGGTCATTGTAATTCTGATTTTAATTTATTGCTTTCATCCAGTTAATTAACTTTGATAAGTATCTGAAAACATTAACCTGCTCTATAACCTCTTGTAAATAACAATTGTCTCTAATATTTCTACCTACTTATATAGCATTCATTTTAGATGCATCTTATTCATAACAAACATCTACAAACTTAGTAAATTCTAATTTACATTTGGTTAAGCTTATTTTCACCAAATACAAATTGTCACAAATTTAATATAATAAATCTTACTATTCCCAATGCTACTCCATCCTCACCAAAAAACCTCATAAAAATTAATATTAAACAGAATCAGGAGAACAAGCAAGATCCTTGTCTTATTTCTCTTCTAATATATATGTCATCTATCTTATGTAATTCTAGAATTAAAAATGAATTAAGACATTTGGAAAGACTCCATTATAATTTTAAAAATTTAGATAACAGTTAACTACCCTAATATTAATATTCAATGTATACTAAGCATTCGTTTGGAAGGCAGGAGTCTAAGCAATGTCCTCATAGCACAACTATACATAAAGATACTCATTTAATAAAGCAAATTCTTAAACAAGGATTAAATTGCTGAATGTGATTTGTCAAATCATATTTAAGATCCCACTACCATCTTATAATAGAAGCTAATATTTTATTAGAATCAAATTAATAAATAAATTAATGAAAAATAAAAGGAAAAATTAAACATGCATTCAATGGAGATGGTTTATTCCAATAAATTTATAGACTGTGCTATATTGTACAGAGAATGTTTTTAAAGTACATATAAAATCATTGTTAAAATCAATCTACAAAAAGAGAAGCAAGAAAGAATGCAGAAAATAAGCATTTTCGGCAAAGCCCTAATTAAATAAAATATTAAATGAAGATAATTATAAATAATAAGAATCAATAATACAAGTGATATAAATCAATGAAAAGAATGGACGGGAGACTAAAATCAATATCAAGATTCTAAATTAGGAAGCAAGAAAATGAAAACATACCAAAACAAAAATAATAATTAGTCAAAAAAAAAAGAAAATGGAAAGAAAAATCCAAAATTTTTGGAACTAAATTCTAAAACCTAAAAAGATTTAATGTATCTCAGAAATAAAATCAATACTGAGTTAGACTGCTTAAAACAAATACTAACCAGAGCAAAAAACATATGTACTGACAATTTTGACATTCAAAAAGACTTACTACAAAAAAATTACCAAAACTACACATCATCACCATTTCCTATACTTACACAAGTTATTAGCAGTAGCAAACTCTGCATACAGTAGTGCTACCCAGTGCAAGCTTTAGCAATCAATGAATGCAAGGTTTGTGCATAAGATCCCCAATATCCCCAGATTAGTTTCTAGCTTATAGCTTTCATCAGTTAAGAGCTTTAAATCTGAGAGCACTGCACCTAGATCTAAGGATCTAGTCCAAGTTCATTTACCTGCATACAGGTGAATAACAGCTGCTAATTATATAATTAACTAAGATGGCTGCTGGAGGGTTGTGTTAGATCCTTAGATCTAGATATAGTGCTCTCAGATTCAAAGCTCCTCAGTGATGAAAGCCACAAGCTAGAAACTAGTCTGGGATTTTTGATGAGTAAGCATTAGATAGGAATTTAATGCACAAATCTTCCTACCTCTATTGATTATTAAGGCTTGCACTGGGTGGCACTACTATATGGAGAGTTTGTTACTACAAAAAAACTATTGAGAAACTTGTCTGCATGCAATATAGTTCAATTTAAGAACTGTACAAAAAAAAAAAAAAAAACTCATTTTAAAAAAAAATCAGAAATGCTGACACTAAATAATAGTGAAGATATTGCTTGCCTGCATTTGAACTTTTCACAAAGACATAGACACAGGTGGAGATAATTTTCTTTAAAAGCATAGTGAACAACAAACGCTGGATTCAAAGTTCCTGATGATGATCATTTCACATTACAACAATATTATCTATCTTATTCTTAATACCTTTTACAGAACTGCTAACATTTCTTCCAAAAGCAAATCAATTATAAACTTCATCTTAACTCTCTTATTTTACCTTTTTTTTTTTTTTTTAATATTTACAAATTTCATAATTAAGACAATAATTATTAATTACAGATAAACTGTCAATTAAATTTTAGATAACCATAGATATTTACCCCTCCCCCTTTCCATTCATAAACATAAAGATGTTTCATTCTGAGTAACAACTTTGACATTAATTTTGTTGTGTAGTATAAAATTACTAGTTATTTCTGACATACTAATTAATGTAATTAGTATTTCACTAGTAATCACTTTTTATAATCGCCTAGTTTTATTTTATTTTCCTCCTCTCCGTTGGAATTTTTAGCAGTGTTTGAAGTTAAAATATGAATCATTTTTCAAAAGTAGAAAGTGACTAATCAATTAAGGTAGAAAATTATTAATTGAGCTTTCTAAAGAGAAGCACCACCCACTCGTCTTAAATAATTCTACCATCTGGATCATTACCTTTTAATAGTTTGACAATAGATCATCCGGCTGTCAATCCCACATGTTTTTGTTTATCTCTAATGGAAGGCAATGGTTGGGAAGAACGGCAAATTTCATATACACAATACTAGCTTAAATTTCAGAAATACCAAAAATAATCAATGATTCTGATCTCTTTTTTTTTTTTTTTTAAAAAGTACAACAAAAGTCAGATATATTTATTCCATATATATACGTAAGGGTCATCAGTTCCGCTTTTCTATAGCATTATTCTATATGTTCGTTCTGAACCATTGTAATTTCTCTTGTGGCGAAAGCTAAATAGTTCCGCTGTTATGATAACTGACAAAGTCCCTCCGAATAATTTTTGTTGTAGAGTATTTGATGACTATTTTTCATTTACTACATTACTAGGATTAAATACCTTTTAACATAACCTTCTGGTATCTTTTAGGAATACTTCTGGGGCAAATTTGGCAGCACTTGATATATTAGTATTTTGTTATTATCGGAACAAGATTAATTTATTCTTACTAACCTGACTTTATCTTTTTATAGTTTTACTTACTGTATTTTTAATATTTTTCTAATATACTTTTAATAACTAAATTTTAATAAGTTTTATATCTCTTGACTTTAACTAAGCTTATTATCAAGCTCTTAATACATAACTGTCTTGGTAATTATTCTTTTGTATTTTTTCATAACATTATTTATTACAAAATCTTTTATATATTTCATTTCATTATGCAACTATTCAATTATATCTTTAAACTATGGGAACAGACTGGCGCTTCAAGCAGAGGAGAGAATACCATTAATAGCATAACCATCAACGATACCTATGGCCAGATTGTGTATAACACTACCACATTTCCTGACCTTGGCCTATCTCGACTGCTGGAACAAAACCGTGTTATCCAAAGCATTTTATTTGTTTTGGGAATCAAACTCAGGTGCCAGATGACTATATATTATATAGCAGCATTCTCGGATAACATACACACCAATCCAGCACTTGAAATATCCCAAACTAGCTTCTACCCTGTAATCAAGGGGGTTCAATGCATTAGCTTAACACATATAAACATTTATCTCTTTAAATAAATGGTGATGCAGTGACAAGAGAGAAATATATATAATAATTAAGCAAACATTATTTATTCATGCACAGATATATCTAATATAATATAACAGAATAAAATTTGTACATAGAAAAATATAAATGATTAGTTCAGGCTAAAATTTATAACAACCCTTTGTTAAGGTTCTTTTCATTTAAAAATAAAGTGTCTATAGACAGTTATTATGGAAAATATATTTATCTAGATTTTCATGAGATTGAGATGATGATGTTCATTTAGTTTTGTTTTTTATTAGTGTTATTTTCCAACCGGTTGGCTTTTTTGACTCCATCAATGGTTCCAGTGTTTGTCTTCCATTCTAAAACTCGACAATGGAAGAGTGTAGTGGCAGCGTCTATTTCATGACTTATGGATTGTTTCTGGATGTTGGTTCCAGACATGGACAGTTGATTTTAGCGGAGGACTTTGAGACCTGAAGCCGAGACAAACACTTCTAAGATAGTCTAGCAATGTATGTTGCTAGTTCTGACTTCTGCAATATTTTCCACAGCAGTAGTGATTGACTCTATATTGTCCTTATATTTCTGAATCTCTGGAGCAATGAATAACAATGAATCACTAACAGCATGAAGACCAGAATGATTTGCAGACTCAAGAGCAAATAATATAACAATAGACGGTAGCAATTTTTAATACTTTTTCTCTCCCATTGTTCTTTTCTTTATCATAATTTTAGTTTTCATCATACTTTAAATCTACTTTTTTAATTAAATTTTACATTTTCTTTAATCTAATTGATTTTTACATTTTTCCTTAAGTTAATCTTTTCCCTAGATTAATCTATCTCATTGCAGATAGTTTACGTACTTTGTAATTAATTCTATTGTCAGTTTTATTTTTTTATATTTCATATTTATTATTATCAGCCATGAGATTTACTGGCATTCACTAATTAATTAATCTTTTAATTTAGATTTTTCACTAAAATTTATTTTTAGATATTTATTCTTTTGACTTATTTTTTTATTTATAAAAAGGTGAGTTGAGTTTTTAAGATTTAATTTCTAATTCTTTTTCCCACTCCATTGTTAATCATTAGCTTTATTCTATTTTAAAAGAATAATACTGTATATGCAATATTTTACTTTTACAAAATTACGTTTTAAAACTGCTTCTTAACTAATGATTTCTTTAACTATTCTTCCTTTCTTAATAAATTTGATCATATACTTTTAAATTATGAAATATGTAATGATATGTGTTTTATAACATATATCTCACTAGCATTACAATATATACAATGGTCAATTCCTTCTTTTCTCTAGCATTATTCTATGTTTGTTCTGAACCACTACAATTTCTCTGGTGATGAAAGCTAAATAGTTCCGCTGTTATAACTGTCAAAGTGGTATGCAATCTGAGACAATATGAGTCTGGACACATTTTCATATTACAGTACTGTATATTAAAAATATAAGTTGTTTTTCTCTTTCTTTGTAATTTTATTTTACACAAAAACATTTTCACTTCATATGATTTTTTCCCAATCTTACAATTATTAAAATAAATTTCTGTGGAAAGTTGATTGTCTGTTGACATTAAAAGATCACCACCTAAGATAATGATTCAAAATGTGAGGATAGTTCCTGTATATATAGTTCTAGGTCTCATCAAAAACATTCAATAGTCTCAGACTATTCATAAATTTTTGCTTTTAGAAGCTTTATCAAATACCTAATTACAATTCTGAGGATGATCATGACTACAAGTTGCAAACTATTATTGCTAGCTTCATTACCAAGACTGTTACAATTTAATAAACCATTTGTTAAGACAATATTACTTACACTTTCCAAATCAAAATAAGCAATAATTTTAACAATTTTCTCTAGTAAAAAAAAAATATCTTCAGCGATACTTTTTTTATCTCTAAATATTTTGCTACAAAGAATTAATTGCAAAGACTCTTAAGATGTCATCTTTTTTCTTCATTGTGAAATTTCATAATCTATCTGATGACTTGTTCATGTTTATAGATTCTATTTGCTCCAAAGCTATTTAAACATATTCAAAATGTGTTTTCATAATAGTTTTCAAAAATCAACACAAATTATTTACACAATGTCCTGATCACTTTTGTTTTCAGTCTCATTAAGCCAATTTATAAATGATATATCTCTACTTTAACTTACAAATTTTAAACAGCATCACACAATTATATGTATGTTGGAAATAAGACTCTATTGAAACTAACATCAAACAATGACAAAATATCTGATCATTCACAACAATTTATCACTTATTTTCATCTAACTCTTCTATAGGTATTAACTTTAATAAGTCTTTTGATAATAATTATTGTGATAAAAATATAATTCTTGATCATTATCAATGTTTGTCAATACTTTCCCCAAACATAGTTGTGTAATTCTAAATAAACTTTGAAGTAACACTTTAATTAAGCAATAACAGATCACTTAACTACCACAACTGAGTTTCCAATTAATTATTTTCTCTATATCATAATATGATGAAAAAATATCTATTAACTTCATTGACACAAGACTGAACAATACTTGACCAAATCTGCCTTTCATTGCGTTATGATGAATAGTCAAAGAACTCTTCCCATGATTTATAAGATTTTAAAACAAATAAAGAAAATAAAAAAATAATTTCATAACTAAACTATCATTATTAAGATGGTTATATATTTCTTCACAGAGATCAAAAGTGTTTAATAAGAATTATACTAACCCATTAATTTGAGAAGCCTTCATGTATATAATGCACGTTCCTACAAACACTTTTTCATCTCCTTGATAATAGAAATAAAAAAGAACTAACCCTGCACCCTTCAGACCAGAATAAAACACACAAAAATTAATATTTTAATGGAAGCATCATTTTTATTACTAGAACTGAAAGGTTTTTTGTTTTCCCCCTAATTTAAACACATATCTAACTGTACATACACTGATCATCACATGCAATTGAGAAATGTCATGTCCAATGATTTACTATCAATTTCTCTTAGTATCAGAGTTCAGGTAAGCCAAAAATCAGGACATCAATTTTGTCAGTAATAACAGATCAATAATTTCTAACTCCAAAATCTTCCTCAAAATTAATTTAGGACTAAAATGTGAAATCACATTATTTGTTTTTGAATTTAAATTTCCAATATAAAGTGAATAAAAAAAAATTATCTTTAAGATAATAAATCTATAGAAGAAATTATATATATTTTTGTCAGCTATAAATCTCTTTTATTAAATGCAATTAAATTTATAGTGATTTTTGAATTTCTAATAAAATATCTTTTCAAATTGTTTTTAAATATAATTTGGAAGACTACTGGAAGTTTTTTAAATTTGCAATTTTCAATATAATGCCATATAAATGTTGGTTGTTAACCTTTTGATAAATGCTGAAAGCAAAATAAATATATTTATTCCATGTAACCTAATCCTATCTAGTCCAAAATACAAATGCAGCATTTGTTTAGGTTTCTTGCAAGTCTATATTAAGAATACTCAGCTAAATTTTTAAATAAATAAGTAATAAATCTGTATTTGATTTTACAAGATTTTTTTCCCCATCAATTCTAGACATATGCTCTGAAACAAATATGATGTTTACAATCAAAGCAAAAGCAGGATTTGACTTTCTTCTGCTTCCCAATTTATAAAATATACATCTTGAAGATAATTTGAAGCAGAAAACATTAATTTTTGCATGAACTGGAATAAAAATATTAATATTATTTATCTATTGTATATTTCTGTAGTGTAATTTTCTACTATACCACTCTCACACAAGGTGGGAACTAGTTTCTATCCATTTTTATAAGTTATGGAAGAGTGTAATCATAAATGTGTGACCAAAGAGGTAAAAAAGATGTATGACCCCCAAGATGCACATTTTGTGCTGAACCAGCACTCATCATTTAATTCAGATCACAATCTCTTACATATATTTCTATCATTGTTCAGAATATATATTATAGCCAATTATTAGTTTAATTGATGATGACTCCCAAACTTAATGCCCTCCCAATTTTAACACAAACCAGTTAATGGAAGTATACTAATAATTTTTATTAGTCATTCATTAGACTAGATCTTATCCATAAGGTATTAAAAGCAGATAGAAACCAGTCTCTGTCTTGTGTGAGAGTGGTGTGATGAAAAATTGCACTACAGAAATATTATTCATTAAGTGGATAATCTCTAATCTAATGAATGACTAACAAAAATTATTAATATACTTCCATTAACTAGTTTGTGCCAAAGTTGTGAGTGCAATAAATTTCACATTCATCAATTAAGACATAGTAAGTGACTATGTATATATATTGAATAATGATAAAGGTATGTATAAGAGATTGTGATCTGGGCCAACTGATTAATACTACATAAATATATTTTTATTCCAGATATAAAATATTTTTACATTAATAAAGAATTTTAGAAGAATGTGCATGGGTAACACAAAAACCGCAACCTATTAATGTGACATTTTAATTCTTATCTCCATTTACCAGGCCATGAAAATATTTCCCTTTAATGCATCTTGGATTACAATGTGTTCTTTAGTTAGTATTTAGAGCAGTTTTAAAAAAATGATGTAAAACATATATATAATCAACCATCTTAGCAGTTAATCTATGCCAATGGATTTTTCATCAAAAACCACATTCATTTAATAGATGTATGATTAGAGATGCACTACAAGTAATGTGAGAGCAACAGCCAATGAAAATCATCTAACAGTTTAAAAATCACATGACTGTATATGATGGTGAGTTTATTAAAATTTAAGCTAAAATCTTCAGTTTAAAGATATCAATAATTTAACTTTTGAATATTGTTTGCTAATAGTTTATATAAGTTCTATACCTTATTAAAATTCAAAACTTCTCAGAGGACTTTGTGATACCTCATATATATATTGAGGCAGTCTCATGATCCAAGACACAAAATGTTTAATCTTAATAGTGTGTGTATAGAAATATTCAAAGTTTTTTTTAAAAAAAAATGAACACAGACAAAAATAACATATTTAAAATAATGTCTAGAATAATTTCTTAAATGTCAATTAATTATTAAAATTTTTTGATATTTTGCAATACTGCAAACTTTAAAATTAAATTAAAAAATTTCTTTGATACAGATAAATTAATTTTATCTTTGATAAAAATCTATGTTTTTACTGCATCACAAGAAAGAAAATTTATTTTTTATAAAAATCATGGTATTTATTTTAATAGATGTAATTATAGAAGTTTAATTAAGAAAATTTTATTAAAAATTATTTTTCAACTTATGCTGTTTTGATGAAAAAATTACAAACAACAATCATTATATTACAGTTATAATATTTTTATTATGAAAAAAAATAATTCTTCTGTTTATCAATCTGCATATTCCTTGATGTAGGCTATAAAGAATCAGGCTCACTTTAATTAGAATAACTAGTAGAATCAAAAGGAAAATTGTTACTGGCAGTCTCCATGCTAGTCAAGTTTGGGAATCCCAAATATGAATGCAATAATAATTTCTGTGGTAATCCATAGCCTAATATGTATGTAGCAGTAACGCTTCCTGTATCTGAAATTGAGAAAACTGAAAACTGTAAGTAGATGAATTGCTTATTCTGATTAACCTAAATGTTTCTTTAAAGCAATCTAACAGCAAAAATATTTCAATAGCACTAGTTACATATGAAATCAATTTGCATATCTATAGAAGCAGAGGAAAAAACTTGCTACTGAAAAAATCCATGATATACATCGAGTTATTTTATGTGTGTGTAAAAGCAGAGATGGAAAAAAATTGTTGAAAAAAGTATACAATAAAGTATGTATATTGTGCACATGTTATTTGAAATATTAATTCTAATAAAAAATCTACTTCTTTAATGTTCAATAAAAAGAGAATTTACTTCTTCACCATTGAAAATTCCATATTTATGCATGTGTTAAGATACAATTATCACAGTAACTTAATAATGCATCGTTTTAAAATATATATAAAACTAATTACCATAAAAAACAATAAAACATATATATAAAATGTAATAACTATCAAAAAATAAAAAAGTACAGAACTTAAATATTTTTTTAATTAATTAATTTTAAAATTATTTATGATTTTGAACTTTGTTTTAAAATTAGAATATTTTGAATATTTTAAAATTAGTCTACATCTAATAATGAAAAAAATGAGGTATATTCAACAGCTATTATTAGTAGTTTTTTGATTTTTATGAGGCCTAGTGTTTAGCATAGCTGCCTTCCAAGCAGCTGGTCCCGGGTTCGCTTCTGGTCAATGCTTTGGGGATAAGTCTTTCAAACACTCGGAAGTAACTATGATTTGGATAATAAATAAAAAAAAACATATAAGAATCTTTTTTTCCTTTATTAAAATTAATAAAATAAATTATTATTTTTGAAATAATTTGTTTTCCAATATTTGCTTTAATAATAAATTGATAAAGAAAAATAAAAAATTATCTGAATTTGATTGGCTCATGCAGAGAGAAAACACATATTCACTATATTATTGTTTGATCTATTTTTTTTATAAACCAGTTTTTAAAAATGAATTAACAAAATAATAATTTCAATGCACTTTTTTTAAAAATAGTTTTGCATAAAGATAATTGATTTTCAGATGTTAATAAATATAATAATTAAAATTATAAATACTTAAATTCATCCATGAATTTATTATAAAAGTCTACCACATTAATGAACTTTTTTTTTTCTATAAATAAAAAAGGATTTTTAAAAAATATCATTTCCAAAATCATAATAAAAAAAACTAATCTGGAGCATGTTTTACTTTTTATGAAAACTACAGAAAATTATCTACAAGATAATATAAAACATGCATGCATAAAGTATACGTTTTTATTTCACACTTCTGCAAAAATGACTGAGAAAATTGACAACTCTGTACTGAAGAAACAGTGTGTGGAAAGAAACTTAAAAATAAGAAAAGATAAGCAACTTTGAATAAATTAATACAGCTGACCAATATTAACTCTTCCATTAATTTACCTAAAAGTTTGTACATAGAAACGGCATTGTTTGGTCTTTTGTTTTTCTTTGCACTCCTGGGGATCGACAGCAGAAACTGTATTAGCTTTAAAAAAACTAAATTTTGATATTTTACATTGGTAGAGAGCAGTTACAGGAATAATTGTACATTCTTATTTTTATTATTAGCAATCAACAAAAAATCTTTTCTGTAATTTATATAAATATTTGTGATTAATTTTTATAAAATATTTGCATAATAATTTAAAAACCAAAGTATATATGATAGCACATTAATTTTATTTGAATGTTTTTGTAATGGTGAATAAGAAATTATGATTGATAATGGTTTGATAAATATAGTACTATGAAACTTTGATGATATTTTAATAATTACAAATATAATTTTTAATTTTAGAACAGAATTTCATAGATTTATGATGACATAATATTATTTCAATCAACAAAGATTTCATTATTTTTTTTTTCACCAATGTTGAGGTAATCTTACAATAAGAAAAATAATTCTTCTCATTACATATTTCACTTCATAATTTTTTTTTTGTAAAGGTGCAAATTCAAATACGATTTTATGATATTTTTCATTTGTAAATTTATATTTCTAACAAATCATGCCAATTTATTAAATTCTAATATAAAATAAATATTTAAATACTAAAATCAAATACTGAAGGTTTACAAAAGATACTAATAGAAAAAAATTGCAAATGATGCATTTCAAGTCCCCAAACAAAAAAAAAAACTGAATTTTTAAAACAAAAAAATATATATTGCTTATAAATTTGATTAATTCACATTAGTCAAGTGTACTTTTTTGTATTAACAAGGATATTTTATGTTATGATGAATAAAATCTATATTTTTCTTAATTTTAATTATTAATTTAACCTACTTATTTTCACAATATATAAAATAATTCTATAAAAATATAGATTTTATTCATCATAACATAAAATATCCTTGTTCACACAAAAAAAGTATATTTAAATAATGTGAATTAATAAGTTGGTTAAATTAATAATTAAAATTAAGAATTGAAATTTTATATTATAAAATGTCTGTATGCCCACATCTCAAAATTCAAATTTTTAAAAAATTATATATAGAAAACAAAATAATTTAGCAAAAGAATAATTAAAACTAGTAACTATGATATTTTATATTACTAAAATATATATGTTGCATGCCTATATATGTGTGAACTCACATCTAGATTCATGCATCACTTAGTTTTAAAAGCAAATTAATTATGAAATGTTATATATATTGTAAAGTACATATGTATGCATATACATCTATCTATCCATACTTTGGTCAATTTAGTTTATATATTAAACTAAATGGAATTATATATTATTAAAATAATTTATTCTAGATTTAAATTGGAATTTTTTATATTATTAAATGCCTGTGTATGTGTGCATATATGTTCTATTGTAGACCAGCTATCATTTATGAGATCTGCAATATACAATTTAAACATCTGCTTTGTTTTTAACCTGTTGAAATAATTAAGATATATTTATAAATAAGTCAGATTCAGAATATAACAATTTATTTGTATTATTGATGAATATTTGTTACACCTTTAGTTTTTTTATTACTAATAAAATATTATCCATTATTTTAAATTATTACAATGAATTATTTAATACTAAAATATTTTATATCTTTACTCTTGTATACATATATTCAATAAAGTCTTTTATTATCTATAAAACTTACACTATTTGATATGTATGGATTAAAGTTATGTAGATGGAAGTCCTGAACTGAGCTGATCATTTTTGTAATCTCAATCAATAGTCTCAGCATTGATTCATTATTTAGCATTAATATTTGCAGAAACTGCTTACTTCAGTTTTTTATTAAATCATTTAAAAATATTGTCCAATGTAAGAATATGGTGCCGATGATAATCTGCTTACTGTTGCTTACATTAGTCATTACTTTCTATTTGTTCAAATGACACATCAACATATGACCAAGAGTATATCTATACTGACATTTCTCTTTATTATTGATTATATATATTTAGCATTTGCTAGTATTTTTTTCATTGTTATTGCTTCCAAAAGTGAGGAATGGTAAGACTAATGGATGCAAGTACTGATAAATATCAGGAGAGTATACATTTGATTACTTTTTAACTTTTTATTGGATTTTTTTCTTTTTATTCCATTGCAAATGTCAACCCTGTTGTGGTTACAATGATCATTGAGTTCTTGTGGCCAATATTTCAAAAGAAGAAAATAATTTATAATAAAATGTGACAAAACTAGTAAAAGATTTGATTATTAAATGACAGATAATTGGTTCATAGACATTACAGTAGCAATAACTGTTACGCATATAGACTTTGAAATTTAGGTAATAGATGATTGTTTGAGATTAAGTGGACCTTTTTGCTATTGGACTTTATTTAGTTTTATCTTCAGTTACTGAACAAATATATTTTATCATTACTGTGAAGACATGATGTGGTATGACTCTATAGTGTTTATTTCTCAAGCATAGCTCATTCAAAAGTTTATATGTATGTTTCTTAGTCTTAAAGGAACTAGGCTTAACTTTAAATGGATATCAATTTTTGTATATGTACCATTCTCTAAATCTAACAGAAGTCTAGCTTAATTTTCAAGGGATTTCCTAGCTTTCATATATCTTATCAAAATCTGCCTCTAAATCTCAGATAATTCTCATGAGTCATATTTGAGATTCCAAAGATTTTATTGATTATTAGCATTTAGGATCTACATAGCCCATAGTACTATAAGCAAACTAAGATATTCTCTTGGTTTGTTTTTTTTGCATTGTGTATTTTGTCTGATGATTAGATACTTTGCATATCTCAAGATATCCGGACACCATTCTATTTAATTATTGGAATGCTGATCACATTTCTGAAAAAAATGAAGCAAGTTTGGATTAGCTGACTTACAATATATGTATATATAAAAAGCATTAATTCTTAGGAGGGTATTTAATTTGTATTTTTATTTTTTCCTAAGAAAAAAAATAATGAGATGGTGGGTCTCATAGTCCATAACATAGTATATGTGTAACCTTAATATATGTGAGTGCATATATATTTAATTCTTTTAAAGGAAAAGGAGAAATAAACATAAACAAAATTTAATTATATAAGTATTTTAAATAAAATCTACAATGACTTAAATGTTAATTAAATAAGAATTTTTGATAAATAAATTAAAATCTGATACAAATAGATTAATTCTTTTTTGATTCTGACACGAATTTAAATTCTTAATGCACCAAAAAAAGGAAACTATTTTTGTATAAACATTAGTGTTTATTTTAATGTACATATAATTATAAAAGTTATTTTCAATATATTTGTACTTAAAAGTTTATAAAAAAAATAATTTGAAAACTATATTTGAATCTATATTGTTTTGATGAAAAGTGAGATAACACCAATTATATTATCTTTAATAATCTGATTTTTATTAATAAAAAAAAAATACTTAATTTTAATCTCAACTTATTTCTTAGTATACTATATAAATACTCCAGCTGTTTAATTAAAAAGCTAACAGTCACTAGAAAAGCTGCTGCTGAGTCTCAATGCTGGTCAAGTTTGTGGCTCCCAGAGATATGTGGAATGGTGCTCTCTGAGATTATCTATAACCTTAAATAAGTGTAGTAATCATTTGCTATATCTGAAGTTCAGCTAAATCTGAATTATAAGTAGTGCAATTGTCTGAAATGTTTAAATATAAAGCAATCTATATCTGAAGCTAAGTGAACAAAAATGTTTTAATAAGGCTAGTTACAAATCAACCTGATCTGCATACATATAGTACTGATGAAAGAAATTTGTTGGCAAAATACATTATTACATGTATGTAAAGCACAATTATAGAGTTATATGCATATATATATACAAACTATTCTATAAAGGTATAGAAGTATATATGAAAGACATGTGCTGTTGTGAAAACTATTTATTAGTATGCAGATATACCTAAACATTACATGACCACCATTTCCTATGCTTGCTCAAGCTGTTACAACAGGCAAAACTCTCCATACAGTAGAGTCACTCAGTGCAAGCCAGAGTAATCAATGGATGCAAGAATGTTTTTGCATAAAATCACTATCTAGTGCCTACTCATCCAGTATCCCCAAATTAGTTTCTAGCTTGTAGCTTTTTTCAGTGAGGAGTCTTGGATCTGAGAGCACTGTACCTAGATCTTAGGATCTAATACAACCCTCCAACAGCAACCTTTTATCTATACTTAGACTAAAATTGAAAACATAATATTTTCAATCCAAGATCATTAGCTTATATAGTCATATAGGTCTGAACTCACTTCAGTACCCATATATTTTGGTGTCTTTAGTTCTTTAAAAACCATAACTACCACTATCTTGCTCAAGCTATTAAAACAGGCAAAACTCTCCATACAGTTCCAAGGCCCCTCAGTGATGAAAGTCACAAGCTAGAAACTAGTCTGGGGATATTGGATGAATAGGCCCTAGATAGGGATTTTATGGCAAACCTTGCCTCCATTGATTACTCTGGCTTGCACTGAGTGGCACAACTTTAGGGAGAGTTTGCCTGTTGAGGAAGCATAAGAAATGGTGATCGTAAGGTTTGTGGTTTAATACTAATCCTGCCTAATAGGATAGTGGTAGCTATGGTTATTAAAAAACCAATGACACCAAAATGTATGGGTACTGAACTTGAGTTCAGACCTATATGACTAATAAGCTAATGAGATTGGATTGAAAATACCATGTTTTCAATTTTAGACATAAATTTGAAAGTAGGGATAAAAGATGGCTGCTGGAGGATTGTATTAGATCCTAAGATCTAGTAGGTGCAGTGCTCTCAGATCCAAGGCTCCTCACTGATAAAAATCACAAGCTAGAAACTAGTCTGAAAATATTGGATGAGTAGGGACTAGATAGAGATTTTATGCACAAACCTGTTTGCATCCATTGATTACTCTGGCTTATATTGAGTGGCACTACTATATGGAGAGTTTTGACCATTTTTTATGCAGATATAGTGTATATAGCACTTGCAATAATAATTCTAATAAAAAATTTAATGATTGCCTAAAATACAGATAATGTAATTTGTTTGAAAAATAAGAGATTAATCACCTTGAATAAATAAATGCTACTGACAACACTAAAAAGATGTTAATGAACAAAGTTTGCAATTGAATGGCTTCAATTCACAGAAGAAAATAATTAAATTAAGTAATTTTTTTAGATTTCTTCTAAAAAAATTATTTTGTTTAAAAGCTTCATTACTTACAAATGATCAAGCATTTTTCATGCCAATGATATTTTATATTAAGGATAAATTAAATCAAAATTTTTCAAGAATTTGTGAATATAAATTCTTCCAAAGATTAAATAAACAATTAAAATTAAGTTTGCATTTTTTTTTTTAAAATGCACATATATATATCATAACCCTAGTAATTTGATTAGAGCCCACATTAATCAGATTTGAATAACAATATGTGATCTACACATAAGCATATACTGTAAAGAAAGAAAAAATCAAAATGCTCTTGATAGTGAGTCAAGAAAATGCAGTTTGTAAATTGAAAAATGCTTTGAGATCTTTTTGATTTCACTTATTTGGGATGGAGATATAAATAAAATCTTATTGATTCTTATAAAATAGAATGTTAAGTTTAAATTCAAGAAAAAAAAATAGGAATCAATAATATTTCAGAAATTAGAAATAAAAAAATATAAGTTTCCAAAGAATTTTCTCTCTTGTAATGTGGAGTAGATAAAAAAAGAAAGCAAACAGTTATTTCTTCCTTCTGTTGATAAATAAAATATAAAATTGTAGACAAACTTGTATTTCCACATGTTGTTGAAAAGAACAATAGAATATTTTTCCTCTAGGATCTGAGATGATAGAATAATCTGTGTTATGGTAGATACTGGCGAGTAATAAAAAGATAGTCTATATCAGTAGTCTTCAACCACCGGTCCACAGAAGTTTTCTGCCAGTCCGAGCAAGACTGGCAAGAAAGTTTGTAATAAAATAATAAGATTTTACACTTTTAATTAATATAAACAATTTTTATTTATTTTTTCATCACATTTTTACCCAATTAAAAAAAAAAGAAGCAGAACAAAAACAAAATCTAATCAATCATACATAAATTAATGTTTTTCTATTTATCACAGATGTTTATGGGGGGGGGTAGAAAAGTTTTTTATTATACAAACTCCAGTTGTCTTTTGATAGCCAATCAATGGCTGCTTGCCGGCATTGTTAAAACAATAAAATGTAACGTGGTTTTTTTGATCTCTTAAATTTTTTCTACTCTTTCTTTTAATATTTCATTTTTAGTGTTTTTTTTTTTATTATTATTATATGGCGATTTTTTTTTTTTTTTTTTGCCTTTTAACTTTTATTTATGAAATCAATTTTTATTACCTTTTTTTTTAAAATAAAAACCAAAAAATTAGTTCTGTCTCTAACTTTTGCAAAGTATTTCTCAATACACCCCCATTACCCCAAAATAAAGTAAAATCAAAACTTTTGACTTTTTCAAGTTTCAGTTGTTGTTGTTTTTTTTCGTTTAAAAATTTAGCCTATAAGGTGATATCTTTTTTGCCTTTATTTGTATACCACTGATATACTAAAACTTTTATTTTTAAAACCAATTTTTATTACCTTTTTTTAAAAATAAAAACAAACCAAAAATAACTTTTGTCTCTATCTTTTGTCTCAATGAAGACAAAGTATTTCTCAACCAAGATCTTTTTTTGGCTTTAACTTTTATTTTTGAAATCAATTGTTATCACTTTTTTTAAAAAGAAAAACCAAAAAATTTCTGTCTTTAATTTTTACAAAGTAATTCTCAATCCACCCCCACCCCCCACCCCAAATTAAAATAAGATCAAAACTTTGATTTTTTTCAAGTTTCGTTTTCATTTTTTTTGTTTGTTTAAAAATATACCCACTTTTTTTTGGCCTATAAGGCAATATTTTGGGGGGCTTTATTTATAGACTAAAATACTAAAACTTTTATTTTTAAAACCAATTTTTAGCTTGGATAGTTATCAACTTAAATACATATCCATTTTAAATACCTTGATAGTTTTATAAATAGATGGATGTAAATATTGATGTACAACAGATACTCCAAAATGCTACTGCTGCTACTTTTAATAAATTTTAAAAAAAAATTCATCACAGGAAGTAACTATTGCAACTAAGTTAGTTGCGTGTAAAGCTGTTATTTTATCTAATCTACTGTATGGAAGTGAGACTTGGATATCCTATCAATAAATATAAATACATAAAAAAAGTTTCATTTAAGAATATTCTAAAATTTTAAAATAAAATATCAAGATCTAAACCAATCAATTCATTCTTCAACTTTCTGGATGAATGTCAACCGTTTCCATTGGAAAGATGTGGCAAAGATATAATTAGATAATATGTTGAAGAATTTCAAAAACAAAAGTTTTCTGCTAAAGAAATTAAAAAGTCATTATCATAAAATATCAAAGAGAAAAATGGACCAGTATGTTCTATATGTGGATGTCTTTGTGATTCAATATTGGTTTATATAGTCATTGCAAAACTCATTTCTAGAACAGTTTTTCTTTTTCTCTCTCTCCTTTCTTTATTTTCTTTTTTCTTGGAGAAAATAGCCCAAACTCATTTACAAGTTGCTGTTTAATATTAACAACTATAAATACCTTTGGTCAAGTATGGACATAATAAATGAAATTAATTATAGAATTAAATTTGGATGAAATGCTTTTAGTAAAACTAATATTAAAAAAGGAAATATGCCTATGTCTTTCATCTTGAAAAGGACGATTTTTAATAATGTTTTATCAATGAATTAATATAAATAAAATCAAAAATATAAAAAATTAATATATATATATATTTAATAATAAAAATAATATTTGAATAGTTTATTGGTCAAGAGATTATAAAGAGTTTGAGCACTGGAAGTGATTCAATACATAGACCTTGAGTTCCAATCTGCCATTCTTATTTAGCAAAAAAAAAAAAAAAAAATTATTTAAAATATATATATATCAATAAGAAATAAAATATGTGCAAGAATGTGAATTCATAATAAATAAAATTCCAAAAATAAAAGCACTCATGCCAGCAAATGTATGATATAAAAAAAAGATTAATGAGTCACAAAACAATACATTTAAAGAATAATGCAAAATATGTTATAAAATGAACACAGACCAGAACCACTATATCGTGCTATAACATCAAGACAGTAGTCTATTATGTTCACTTTTTAGCTAACACGGCTTTGCCATTTTTTATACTCCTGTAAAAGTTTTTCTTACCTGTATTATTTATATCAAAATGTTGACCGATAATATAGTCAAGTAATATGCAATGAAGAGAGAACGCTGAGAGTGATACAATTCTTCTATATGTGAAAAGAAAATTTTCCCAAAAAAGAATTTACTCCAGTTTTAGAGTCTATGAAAAGAATGTCAATTAATGTACTCTTAGAATTGGTAATGAGTTTGACTATCTTTTGCTTTCTTTTATTTGATACAGATTTTGTGGTTGCTTTATTTGACAGACTTGTAGATATGAATGCTTTTAGTTTTGGAATTTTATTAATTATGAATTTGTATTTCTGTGTAAATTTTATTTTACATCAATGCTTTTTCAATTAAATAATTTAAACTTTTATGATAAATAAATTATTTTCATTTTTTGAATTTATTTAATATACATCCAAAAATTTTACATTTTATTAATTAATGATTAGGAACTAGTAGATAGACCATACACTATATGAAATCACTTTATTACATTAAAATTGGTTGCAATTTACTTAAGAATTATTTTATTTAAATTTAAACGTAAACATTCAAAAAAAATAATAATAAACATATTACAGAATATAAATGTATATATGCACACATTTAAAAATAAAATGACTTATCTTTATACAAAGTAGCAGAATAAAAATTTAATGACCAAATATTTAAGAGGAATAGAAACAGACTTAATTCTAAATCAGAGATAATATAAAATTTTCTACACTTTTTTTTAATCCATTTTTTTAAAAAAGAAAAAAAAAACTGGATCAACTGAATAATATTTTTTTTGACTATGTTAAATAAATATTTTGATGAACATATTTAAAGAAATACAATTCATATACATGTTGAAATACTTTTAATATCTATTCAAATTTCTATGAAAAAAAAAAATGATGCTAATATTAGAGATAAAATTGCAATTAAAAAAGAGTGAAAAGATAGGATTGCAATTAAATATGAAAAAGATAAAAATTATAATGACAAGATCAGCAGATGACTTTAAAATTGATAATGAAAGCATAAAAACATCAGTTTTTTGCCCTCCTTGAATAATTAATCAACAACAAAGAATCCAGTAATCAGATAAAATAAGTCAGCTTTGCAATAAAAACCCAGAAAAATGTTAGGAGGTAGAAACAGATTTAAAACAAATAGAATAGTTTAAGCTATAATATTTTGAGTGACTTTATATGAATGAAAAATTGGGCACTGAAAAAAAAACAGAAAATGTATTGAACTGTGGCTTTAGTAAAGATTTTTGAAACTCCCATAGATAATTAAAAAAAATAATTGAAGCACAAATGATCTGGTTGAAATTGTCTTATTTTAATCTTATCATAACATGATCTAATTTATTAGAAAAATATGTTATATTTTTAAAAAATAGGTGATAAAATAAGGAGAGAGTGATCAATAATGGAGTAGATGGATTCTTCATTATAATAATGAATCTGCTTTCCAGTCACCTGAAAACCAAATAGAGGATAAGATTATTTTTGAGAAATGCTATTTACATTTAGCAATAAGTAGTACATATACCAATGATTTATTTTTAACCTGGAAAAAAATCACTGACATGAAAAAACTCATGAAGAGTGCCAGATTAATCATATTCTCCTGTATGGTATAAGATGTGATATATGCAGTATAATGCAAAACTCTGAAGCTAATCTGTAGAACAACAACATCCAAATCAGGATCTTATTAAGCATTATCATTATTTTATGATTCAAAGGTCAGCTATTTATATTGTTAAGCAGTGTTAATATTATAGATGGCATACATAAATATTAAGAGCAAGTTAAATAAACAGAAAAATTCAATTAATAATTTTCTAGTAGTAAAAGATAATTTTGTATGTTCATATCTTTCATTATCCATTTGTTTAAATCAATAATTCACAATTAGTAAATGTAAGAGTATTAACTAATCTGTGTGATTAATAAAATACATTTCATTACATTAAATACACTTTCATTAAAAACCAAAATTTAAAATAGTAATGTGAAGATTTGGGATATTTAGTCAACAATAAAATATGTACATAATATATGGCTATTTAAATAAGAAAAGATATCTGATGAAGATTGGGCTTGTCAATTGAAACCTTAGACCGAAATAATTTTGTACATTGAAAATTAAATATAGAAAGCAATGGTAAAAGAAAATGTTTGAATATGGATACTTAAGTGATATAAAATTATATATGTTCATCATTAGCTAATGAGCTTACGATTCTCTAGGCTACATTTTGATCTTTAAAAAGCAAATGCTCCAAAAAAATTCTCATGATGATTTTTTTTGAACTGAAATCTCAATTCTCTATACCAGTTTATATACTTTACATCTATCCTATAAATAAAACAGCTGTTTGTTTTCCACTGACATGGTATTTGTTCATCTATAATATATACTGACCAAATCAATAACAAGTTACTTAGTGTGTAATTAATTACACTAAATACTAATTTATTTATTTAAAATCATGTTCCTATAGTAATTATCAATAATTATCTTTCAACAATAACTTTATTAAACTTTACAAAATTTTATATATAGTATGCAAGAGATAAAATGTGACAGGGCAAACTTTTTATACATATTTAATGAATACAAACAAAAATAAAAAAAACAATTTCAGGCACTGATCTATTGTTTAAAAATAAGACCCATAATCGAAATAACAAAAAATTTTATCACAATTTTTTTATTGATTCTCGTTTATTAATAAATGTATTTGATTGCACTTGCGGGTCTTCGTTACTAATAATTAAAATATTGTTAAAATATTAAAATGTATATAATAAAATTCATATCTGAAAAAGCACAGTTTTTTCATCCTAAATAAAACATTTAATTCCAAAACAAAAAATTAAATCCAGTTTAAATGATCCCACAATAGTAATTTTTTCAATTTTTCTTACAAACTCACGTTTCAAGTTTATAAAAATTTGATCTTTTGCATTACCTGCATTTTTGCTCTACATAAAACTAAGCAAGTTTTCTGTCCGAAAATAATTAAATTAGGCAATACGACCAAAGGATAACTTCTTGACCATGATCGACGGTCGTTTGTCATGATTTACCAACCTTTTAACACAATTTATTGCAGCATTTTTAAATGTACAACTACATTTAAAATGTTAATGCTATAACACTCCATATAAAACATTTAGCAAGACTTTTTAAAATAAAAAAATCCATTGTCTCACATTAATTCAAATGGCTGTTGCGACAGAAGATAGACATCTGATCTTGGAAAGTGTTAGAAAACTAAAGAAATTCTTGTTTTCAAAAAGAAAAATGATTTAATTCGTTTTAATTACTAACTTGACATTAACAACTATCTTCTTTAATTTGGAACGATAAAATAAACACTGAAAATGTACAAAAATATATTTGAGGATTAAAAAAATAAAGCAAGATTGTCTTTTTTCATTTGGCAATTTTCCTCCCACCCTCCATATCTATCCTTTTTTGCTTATAAATACTTATCTCATATTTCTTAAAAATATGATATAATTATAAAATGGATTTAAATTTCCTAAGCGATAGCAAAATTATAAATTTAGAATTACAAAGGATTAAAACGGAAATATCCTATTTCTCGAAAACATTTTAAAATATATGCATGCTGTAAGTAAAAGTGATCAAGTTTTAGAACTGTTTAAGCTAATATACATTTTTAAAAAAACGTATATATCATAGGAGGGTAACACATACGTTGAGTATTAGTTTAAACTTTACAAGATAAATTTAGCTTTAAACTAATTTTACGAAACAGACTCAGAATTAACTGTAACCCAATATTAAACTATTAATATACAATAAAAATGATGCTTAACATCAAATTATAAAATACAGCATCATAATAAATAATTCACTTTTTTTTCCTACATCTATATTTAAACGAGAAGATATAACATGAATTAAATTGAGTAAACAACGTTAGCATCCAAATGAAAAACAATTTAAAATAAACTTAAATGAAAAATACCTTTTTCTGTTATTTCATATTTTTCGTCACAATCTTCTTCTAATAGCATTTGGCCATGGATTATACTCATTTTTTTTTAAACCTTGCGATCCATGTTTAAATGGGCTTCATTCGACCCAATTTTAAACCGTCATTTTTCGTCGCAAACTTATCCACACTATGGAAACACTCCATCAATTCGCCATTTTGAATTTCGTTACAAAGCAGTATGGGATATGTTTTAGCGTCTATAGTTTTCGTTACTAGGAGACAAATATATTTTACAAATATTGTGCCGTAATTGTAATATCTATAAGATTTTTTAAATTTACTAATAATTTGATCGAAAGTTAATTTTAAAAAAGTGGTAAATAAAATAATATTAACAGTAAATGTCATAAAATTAAATGATCTGATCATTAAAAAAAAAAATTTTTATAGGCCTAAGATAGGGATGGGGAAGCTTTTTTGTGCAAGGACTATTTGAAAAATTATAATTCATTCGCGGGCCAAACAAAATTATCGACCTAAAAATTAGTCTACTATATTTGATCAAAAAGTTAATTAATTTACCTCTAATCTTTCAGGGTGATAAATCTTTTCAAATTTCCCCTTTTAAATGAGGATCATAATTTTTTTTGTGTGAATTAAAAATAAAATAATATTATTAATGACAATTCCACATTTAATGATAATTTTTTCGATTCATCTTGAACCTATCTTCGTGACATATATTCTCAAATTTCTTTTTACGTTTTGGACAAGTTAATTCTACTGTTGTTAGAACAGACTTTTATAAACTCCCCTTCAGAAAATGGTTTCGAATTTTCTGTTCTTTTTTTTTTTTTTTGCTTTCACAAAATGTTCTGATTTGTGTGTACTTTTTATAAAACATGTCAGCTACTTGAAGAAACTCCTTTTCAAGTTTTCTATTTTAATATTTCTTCCCCAATAATTTTGAAGTAGCTAGTCAGAATGTTTTGATAGTGTTTCTAACAAAAAAAAAAATCATTGATCCATTTCTTTTCAAATGTGCGATTTTCTGTGTCAATCTTTTTATCTTACTCCGTGTAGCCATACTAATATATATATAAAAAGGCAACATAATAATAAAAAGAAGTATAATTAAAGTTTTATTTTTGCTAGTTATACATTGTCTGGAAAATCACCATAAAAATAAACAAAATGATATCAGCTTCATTAAATCCGTAGTCAGATAGTAATTTACTTAACTCTTAATATATAAAAAATACTTAATTTTTAATATTTGCGCGTATATTTGCACTAATGCTTGTTTAAATAGAAGCTTTATACAAGTTCATTTTATACATGATTATGAAAATGTCTGGAGTTTTCGAGGACCGAACTTGGCCTTCATGTCGGAGGTTTCCTACTCCTGGCTGGCTTAGGGGATATATTAATATTCCTCAACATCTTTCTAATGTAGCATTATTTTGTTTTTAATTTTAAAAAAATATTTTTAATTCAAACACTTTTAAAATTAATTTACTTTTAGTTTAGCTATTATAACTTTTAAAAAAAAAAAAAACAATCGTTATTATTTTTTATTTCCTGGAATAAATGTAACTTAAATAATTTAGCAAAATATTAAAAAATTACATTCACATTATAATGATTATATGTATAAGGTAGAAGTTATATTTTTAATATTTATAATTGTTTGTATTAATGACTAGTGGATTATTTAATATCTAATTATTGATTTAAATAAACATTTTTATCGATTACAGATTATTTACTCTGCTATTGTCAAAATCTTCTTAACTGAGCATAACGATTATATTTTCAATGGATGATTTTAAATTTTATGAAAAATGTGTGGATATGATGAAGGTAACAAATAAATGTTTATTTAGACTCAATAGGATTAAAATGAAAAAATGGAGTGAAAACACTTTGGAAACTATAAAAGAAAAAATAACAAATATGGGGAATAATGCTTATATTGCAAAGTTATTTGTGAAAAAATAGCTAGAATGAAATTAAACTATGGCTGCTGAAATAGTAATAGATATGAAGAGATATTCAGCAGTGAATTTTTAAGTTAAACACTTTTATAACCGATTATAAGATTCCAAAATAGAATTATATTGTTACATAAAAGAAAGGAGAAAATTTTCAGGTTATTAAATAACTAGAGGTCAATAGCAATAATTTCCACAGTTTGTAAAATATTTACCTATAGCTTAATGGATATAGTTAGGAATCGGATAAAAGAAACTAAAATTTTAAGGGAAATTTAGAATGGATTTCAATCAGGAAGAATAGGGAATAATCTATTCATTGTATCTTACTTGACTGAAAAGGTTTTAAATAGGATAGATAGAAATAAATTGTAAATAAGTTTTGCAACTTTGAAAATAGATATAGGATTATTAATAATGATTAACTTTTTATACGGATAATTTTTAAAAACATTGCTGAGTGATATAAAATTGATAGAAGTTACATGTGAATTGGATTGAAACAATTATGCCCATTATTATTATGTCCTTTATTATTTATTCCATTTCTAAAAGATTTCAAAATTAAGATAGATTAGGGATAGCAGTGGATATTCCTATAGATTGAAATCGGAAGCATTTTTTTCAAATAATGTATAAGATATGGAATTGTTATTATAACAATATGCAAAAATAGAAAAAAAAATATGAAATTTAAATTCAGTGAGAAAAATCTAAGATATCAGTGTTTAATTTCTAAAACTATATATAACTGAAGTATGGAAAATGAATTATTTTAAAGAATTGAAGGAGTACAGTATATATATTTTAGATTCTTTATTAAATTAAAAAAAGAAATTATGCAGATAATTAGGAGTTATTCAAAAAGAAAAGTAAAAAAAAAAAGAATAGAATTAATTAAAAATCTGGCATGTTTGTCATATAATAAATAGGCATGTAGAGTAATTTATAAAGATAAGATGCTAGGTATGTATACACTATGTGATGAATTTTGAACAGCAAATGAGGCTATTCACAAAAAAATGAAATATAATTATTTTGTAATTAGAGAATTAAAATGTTTGGAAAGCTATAACATATAAATAAAATATTTTTAATAAAATTATTGCATAATTGGATTATGTGAAAGTGCAACAAACATGTTGAACAAGAACAGTTTTATAATATGCAATTTTAATTAATAAACAATTTATTTTCATATAAGAAATGGAATAAATATATAGAGAATGTATTATAAGTATATAATTAACACAAGATAAAAGAGAAACATTAATTTGATTAGAAAAAAAGGAGAATTATAAAAAATGAATATGAATTTTAAAAAATAGTTTGGGACTATAAAAGAATAAAATCTATATAAAATATAAAAATTGATAATACTAAAAAGATTTTTTAATTACTGAAGTAAAGAAAGAAACTAGCTACAGAGAAAGTTTGAAATGTAGATGCAATTTATATGGAGATTGGGAAAATTGTACATGTAATATATGTGGAGATTGGGGGAGTATTGAACACTTGTTTATGAAATGTAGAATATTATAACAGAATCAGCATAAATTTTATGGAAAATGAAAGTAATTTAAAGATAAAAAGATTAAAGAGGTGAAGATTTTGTGATTTTTTAAGCCTTTATAATAAAAATGAGGAATGAGGATAATTTAAAGCAGCTTTTATTAAAATGGAATGGGGGGGGGGGGGTCAGATCTGGAAAAAATGATTGGATATTAAAAAATATAAAAATTTATTAAAGTACATAATGGTTTCAGGAAGAGAATGCTCAACTAGGCTAACAAGATTTCTGGGCATATCACTTGTACACAGAAAAAAATTGACTTCATTTAAGAAAAAGTTATTTTGCACTATATCTAACATCAATAAAAATTCTATTTAAAAACTATACCTAGAAATTATTTTCTGCCAAGAAGAACCTCACTGAAAACTTTTATGCTGGGTTTTTATTCATCTGAAAATGTAGAATTTTTCCCAATAGAAAACAAACACAACAAATAGTTGAATCCATTTTTGTGTGCAGTTATCTGCAATTAAAGCCATCTAAAGATGGCTTCATCAATTTCTGAATCCAGAATCTCCTAAAAGAATTGACTTCTCATTCATCAATTCAAGATTCTGATTTTTATAAAAGAATATAATTATCAATAAAGCAAATCATATATAACGTGACATTGCTTTTATAAGCTTGTACTAGTCTAGAAATAATTTTGTATTATTTAAATTTATGTTACTATTCATAAAATTTTTAATAAAACCAATCCAACAATTATTTCATTAGGGAGTCATAATTACTTTCAAGCATCAGAAGCAACATGAAAAGGTTAATTATTTCAATAAAAATATTATTATTTAATAAACATACATACATTTTAGTTACTCAGCCTAATTTTAATTTCATTTTAGGAGTTGCCATCCAGAGCCTACTATACATATAAATCATGCATCAGGATCAGTTGGGCCTATAAATTAATCTCTATTTTTAGTGTATAAGAAGTATAAGTAAAATATAATAATGCATTTTTTTCTCTTTTTATTTGTGAAAACATCCATTTATTCAGAAAAAATAAAAGAGAGCTAACTCCCAAGCTGTCAAATTTATAGTATTAATGAAAAATAATTGCTAATATAAATACTGCTAACAAATGATTCATAAATCCCATTTGTAGCTGATGATTTATTTCTAAATGTTATCATCTGGATAATACCACAGTGTAGACCACATTACTAAACTTGGCTTGAGGCAAAAAAAAAAAAAAACAGAAAAATTATCTTTTTTTTTTTTTTTGACATTACTAAGCTCCTCTTATAAGTGTCTATTAAAAAATTAAAATGAGAATAAGCACACAAGATAATTTTAAAGATATAAATCTTCTAACCAGCTATACTAAAATCTAAATTATATTTTTCATAATCGCTATAATATTGCATAATTATAAAAATCAAAGTCTTTAAATAATCCACTAAAAGAGTATACTTATCTTGAACAGCCCTTCATAAAAAAATCATAAAGCACTACTCATCAGACTTAGCAAATGATAGATGGAGAGGATTTAATTGATTATTCAATTATTTTTATTCTATCTAAAAGTAGCTAAATGTCCTTTCCTAATCAGTATAACATGGTTATCTGAATAGTCCATAGACTAGTTGTTACCTAAAGAAGAAAACTAAATCTCAATGTAATCTGAAAAAAATTTCAAAATTTTACCTAGTCCAGATTTAAACACTATGTCATAATGGACTAGTGTACTACCATTATATTGTGAAAACCTTCATAACCATGTATATACAATATTTTCAACATGTTCTTTTAGAAATAAAAGGTATTCATAAAACAACTGTTTACAGCAATACTTAATAGATAAAATAAAAATTAATTCAATTTTAACATTCTGCAAATAATTCAAACAAAAATACATGAATAAAATATTATATAAATAAAACATCCATTAATTAGAACAAAATTGTAATCATAATAAAAATAATAAATATAACAGTAATAAACTATTATAAAGTCTTTCAATCCACAGAAATACTTTTGGTTAATTTCTTAAACCTGCCTCAACTGCCATTAAATTCAAAAAAACAAAGCGGAAGCAAACGTCATCAATTCAAATCCCATGAATCACGTATTTTAATGTTAGCAGTTTGTCTATTTATTGAGTGCATTTTATTCCTATTTATAAAAATTGCTTCCTTATTTTTCTTTTATTATGGTTTCTCTCTTCATGAAGAATTTTCACACTTTCAATATCAAATTTATATTTACATGTTTTTTCATAATCAAAGAAAACTGAAGCAGTCATTAAATACCCATTATTCTTATTTTTTACACGCTTATATAACAATTCATGTTCCTTTAATCTCTTTTCTATACTGCATCTCGATTCACCTATATATGATAACATACACTCACAAAAAATTTGATATACAATATTACTTTATCATGAAGCAAATTGGGATTCTTTTTTTTCTTTTCACTGATGAAACTCATCTAAGCTTAAAACTAGTCTAGGAATATTGATAGGATAGCGCAGGATAGGGATTTACAAGCAGTATCACTCTATTAGTTACTAAAACTTACAATAAGTGACATGTAGATGGTAAAATAAAAATGCTGCTAAAAAAACACTATGTAAACTGGAATCATGTGGTAGAATCAGGTAAATTATTACAAATTTTTGTATAAGGGATTATTAAAATGTATGGTACAGTTCTAAAATTGAGATAGTATAATAAATTTTGTTAAGAAAGTAACAAATTATCACATATAATAATTGTTATTGTTTAGTTATACTACCTGGGGTTTAGATATTCCAATTATCCACAGATAGAACATTCAACATTTATGTTCTTAATACATTATTAATTTAAAAAGTTAAAATAACATTAGAGATGCAAACTTCTGAACACCTGTCTTAAAATCCAAATTTCATCTTTCATAATTCATTCAATAACTAAACAAAATCTGTGATTATGTAAATAAATATTATTTATATATTAGTATTATCAATTGTATATAATCTTTAAGATTACCCTATACTTGTTCAAGATCACTAGCATGATTAAAGAAACTGGAGATGAAATGCATATATAATGTAAGAAGGCTGAACTGTTAGCTTATATAAAATAAAATGTAATAAATCTGCATAATGTTTACTTATTTACATTTTAGCTGCAATTTCAATTATTTATTATATATATTAATCAGATGTTAATAGGCAAGTTTACCTAAATCATGAATCTGCAACTGTTGTCAAGGCAACTTCTGTAAGAAAAAAATGAATTGCTGCTTTCAATGTTATATCTTAATGTGGACACAGAGAGCAAGCGCAAAACATTAACAGACTGATATTGCCATGTCATTATATTAAAGATTCATAGTTTAGATAATCATGTGTTGTTATATATATATATATATATAAATTGTACTGGTATCAAAATTCTCATTTTAGGTCAGCAAATCTATAATAGTAACAAAGATTAATATCAACTATATAGCTCCATCTTGAATTGCCAAATATTTAAATATATATATAAATGAATTAAAGATGTGATAAGTAAATATATTGATAGTAATTATAAACACATTGATTAGGTTCATTTGGGCATACACCAAATCTATCACAATGATTTTAAGATGATACAAAAATATATGTATAGCATCCCTTAAGATAATAAACATTTATGTTAGAATCCATCTTTCCACTTGAAAAATACTTAATAAACCTGCACATATACTTATCTACATTGCAGACCAACTATAGAACTCTGTCCATAAAAATAAATTCCCTCAACTTATAAAAACACAAGATCAAGATATTCAATCAGTGTCACCAAACACATATATAAAAAGAATAATGGAAATAAAGGATCAGGGACTATGACTGGATTGTTTAAACATTAAAATGTTTTAAGTTAACATTAAAAATATTTTATGTAATTAAATATATATATATATATCTGGAAACACAACTTGATTCATCCAATTATATGTATTTTTATATATGTGTTGTATAAAAAGCTCACAAATAAGCTCTTAACAAGCTTTTCAGAATATCCCTAACCCCAGACTGGTTTCTGCTACTGGCTTCCTCGTTGAGGTGCTAGGATATTCAAGCATTAGATTAAAAATAGCAGGACAAACCCAGCACTTTATCTAATGGATAACTATTAAGTAGAAAATTGGAATTTTCAGACATCCATAGGTTTTCCAATCCAGCTATCTAACTTAAATAGCCATGTGGGACTGAACCAAGTTCAGATATATCATATATTAATAGTTTAATGGTGTATGTGAACTTGATTTAAGTTAAATAGCTGGATTGGAAGATATATGGAGGTCTGAAAATTTCAGATTTTCTACTTAATAGTTATCCATTAAATAAAGTGCTGGGTTTGTCCTGGTATTTTTAATCTAATGCTTGAATATTCTAGCACCTCACTGAGGAAGGCAATAGCAGAAACCAGTCTGGGGTTAGGGATATTCTGCAAAGCTTGTTAAGAGCTTAGTTGTGAACTCTTTATATAACATTTGTAATACAACCTTGTTTAAATTAGGTCATGTGACAACTGACTTGATTTTTTTTGTTGTTATTTTATATATATATTAACCATTATTATTGTTTCTTAAATAACTTTACATATTATTTAAAATGAATAAAATAAATTAATTCTAATTCACTATACAATGAGAAAAAATTTTGGTTTAACACATATTTTTAAAAATATTTAAAATACTTCTATACATATTTGCAGTATCAAATAGGAACATATAATTTACAAATAGACAATTAATATTATTAATATATATTTAAAAATTTTAACAGTTTTTAAGTTTTTACTATGGCCTTTATGTAACAAAACTCATGTTTGTATCAATGTTTAGCAATTAAAATATAATGAAAGCATTTCTTTCAAGAGAAAACTTTATATTAAGACTTAATTAATAAAGATAATGTAGTTTAATTTCATGGATTCTTTTATCTTTTAAATGAAGATAACTCAACATTAAATCTATATATAACTCTCATAATTATATTTAATCAACACAAGAACAATAAAACTATAATGAACTCTCCATACAGTAGTGCAGGGGTCCCCAACTCTATGCCTGCGGACCATTTTACATGTGCCCGCCGCTATCCAAACACGATAAAAAATTATCTGATACAAATAAATTTAATTTTTAAAATTATTGTATTATATTGTAATTAAATTGTATGGCATACTATATTTTTACAGCATAAAAATATAAACGTTAATTATATGTTAAAATTTTATTTTTGAAATAAATATTTTTTTGTATATTATGTGTATTATTAACAATATCCAACTATAAATTTACATTGAAAAATAAATGGTGCCCGCAATCTGGTTGAAAAAAAATAAATGGTGCCCGCCACCTGGCCGTTATTATAGAATGTGCTCTTAAGTGCAAAAAGGTTGGGGACCCCTGCAGTAGTGCCACCCAATGCAAGCCATAGTAATCAATGGATGCAAGAAGGTTTATGCATAAAATCCCTAGCTAGTGCCTACTCATGCAATATCCCCAGATTAGTTTCAATCTTGTGGCTTTCATCGGTGAGGAGTATTGGATTTGAGAGCACTGCACTTAGATCTTAGGATCAAATGCAACCCTCCTATCACTTACCTTTCTAGTTAATTATAAAGCTATGAATCCAAAATAAAACAATGTTTTTAATCCAAGCTCATTCACTAGTCACACAGAAATGATATTAAACCACTGAACATTATATGATTACCACTTCCTACGCTTATACAAGCACTTAAAACAATGTGATGCACTGTGACTTCTTATTCAGAGTCAGAATTCTCTCAGCCACTATGCTCAGAAAAACCTGTTAGCCAATTTATTTTCCCTTTTCTATTCTCCACTCTTAAGTTTTTTTCATATTCTTCTCTATCCTGTTCCATTCCATTTCCACAATATAATCTTTGTCAATTTCATGGTCTTTAAATTCTTCTTATCTTTTCCCAAACCCAGCATAAAAAACAAGAACCCATTTCCTGTATAATCACTTTGTATATATTTATTATTCCACAACTTCAATACTTGTATCCTTTCGGCTTGCAGGCATTTACATTCAATTAACGGATGCCTAATATTTTCTTTGCCATACTTACACAACTTGCAAACTAAATCACCCACATTTTTCCATTTATGGGTATATTCCCTTGTTGCTAAAGATCCTGTTCAAGCCTTAAACAGTAAGTCTTATTATCATAAATTAACTCACACCCAATATTCTGTTTACTTCTATATACTGTATATTTAAACTCTTTTTTACTCCCCATACTAATTTTTCATCTCTCCAACTCCCTATTCTTTATTAATGCATCTATTCTTCTATCCCATGCCTTGCCATTATAACACTCAACAATTCTAACACAATCATCCAATCTTTTGAATAAGTATACTGACATAAAATTATGTATCCAAATCTTCCACATATCATATTACCTTTATCATCTATCTTGTTGGCTGCCCTTTACTCATAACCCAATTAAATACTATTTTAGCTATTCTCTTATTATCCATACACTGCAATCTACTGAACATTTAAATTTTGCTTTTTGCATTTCTTGTATAAAAACTTGAACATCCCATTTCTCCTTGAATTGCCTCCTTTGCCATCAACATATCTGCATCTAATGCATGTCTTTCTATTTCTCTTTGTACTTTTTCTAAGTAATCTAATACCCCTGTGACAAACTCTCCATACAGTAATGCCACCTAGTGCAGGCCATAGTGATTAATGGATGCACAAGGTTTGTGCATAAAATCCCTATCTAGTGCTAGGAATTTTATGCACCAAACCTTCCATTCATTGATTATTATGATTTGCATTGGGTCACACCAATGCAGGGAGAAATTGTCACTGTTTTAACAGTTTGTGTACATTTAGGAAATGATGATCATGCAACATTTAATGGTTCAATACTATTCCTGCCCAAGGGGATGATGGTGACTATAGGGTTATTAAAGAAACAAAAACATCAAAATGTATAGATACTGAACTGGATTCAGATCTATATAACAATACAAGTGAATGAATTTGAATTGAAAACATCTGTTTTCATTTTGGACTCATAGCTTCATAGTTAACTAAAATGGTAAAAAAGGTTGATGGTGAACTGCATTAGATTCTAAGATCTAGGTGCAGTGCTTTCAGATCCAAAGCTCCTCATTCTTGAAAACCACAAGCTTAAATCTAGTTTGGAATACTGGATGAATAAGTACTAGACAGGTATTTTATACACAAACCTTCTTACAACTATTGATTACTATGGCTTCCACTGAGTGCAATATTTTATGAATAGTTTGTCCCTATTGTAACAACTTGTGTATGCATAGGAAATGGTGATTATGTAATAAATAATGAGTTTTAACGTCAATTCTTGAGAAGCTTTCTACATGCTTGAAATAAAGTGCTTAAAAGTTTTCCCCTGTAACTAGTAATTAATGTTTGAGGTAAATTCTTGATAAATTTATATGCATCTTATAATTATACTTGAGATTCTCCATTGTTGCATTCTTCAGTCAATTTTAGCAATAGATAGCAAATAATCCAAAAAGGATTTTTAAATAACTGTCTTTGCAAGATTTTTGGCAACAGCAATGTGTCTATTCTTAACTTGCATCTTTGCCCTTCTTGAATGACACCTTAAAAGAAAATGCTAGTGCTCATTAAAAAATATTACTACTGAAATGAACCAAACTTCTCAAGCCTGCAGGAACTTTTTTCTATCTTAACATTTTTATTATTGGAATCTCCCATCACTAACAATAGAATTCCTATATTCTGAAATATACATACATCTCAATAAAATTAATAAACTAAAAATTGATCCTGCGCAAGTTATGGTTAACATTTATAAATATTATTTCACACACAATTCAGCATGTTACAAGAAGAGCACCAACAACCACAGGATTATATACATTAGTTGAAAAATTGCATAAAGCAATCATTAACACAGTAAACAATGAGAATAATAAAGTCAGAACTATAGCATTTAAAAGAACATATAATTTAGCAAAAGACAAATTAAAAGAATATATAGCATTAAAGAAAAAAAAATTATGCATGTATAAACAAAACAATACATTAGATGGTGCCTCAGTCAGCCACCTATATATAGAGTTCCAACAGCAATAGCACAAAATAACTAAACAATAAGTGGTCAATTCATGCTAAATATAATATATAATTATTTTTTTAAAAAATTACAGTCATGTGAATCCTTTGACCCAGCACCTTTTTTTCTAGGGAAGGCAGAAGAGAACATAGCATTTGGAAAGATAGAATTCAAAAGAAAAATAGACCAAATCCCAGATTCCAGCCACCCAGGCATGCCTGGGATCCCAAAAAAAATTTTTTCACACTTACAAACTCACACTACATAATATTTAGTGAATATAGTGAATTTGCTTACAAAACAAGTATACAAAATTCCAAACCTAAACCCTATATCAATAGTCCCTTTTTTTAAAAAAAAAAAACAAGAAAGTCCAAACACACTTGAAAATCTACGTCCAATTTCGATGAGCTCACTAAGCATTAAAATTCTTGAATCTATCATCAAAGACAGAATAGAGCCATACATCACTCCAACTATATCGAAACACCAATTTGCCAAAAAAGGCTCTTCAGTTAACCAGGCAGTTTCATCTATAAAGCAGTCATAGACACAGTAAGAACTAACAAAAAGTATGCACCAGTAGTAGTACAATTAGACATAAAGTCAGCATTTGATAATGTATTAATAAACAAGCTAGTAGAACTATTAATAAACTCTAGAATCCCCAAAGCCTATATTTACATAATCATTAATTTGTTACTTAACCGAGAAATATATTATTATAAATGGTAAAACAGATACATCAATAGTACCAAACTGCTCCATACCACAAGGGTCTCCACTAAGCTCACTACTATTTGCAATATATATCAACCCACTAATTAAAGAAATTGAGGAAAAAAATAGGTGGAATATACATACCACAATTGGGCTCCTATGTTCCATGCATTGCCTACATGGATGACATATCCGTCTTCTTAAAGAGCAAGAAACAGATACCCAAACTTTTAAAAATAATAGCTAATTACTCTAACACATATAAGCTTAATGTTAATGTTGAAAAATCTTGTGCCTGAAAAATTTACACCTCAAGTCCAATTACAGATTATTTCAAGGGAAAGCCTAGCCCTTTTTTAGGTATCTCTTTCCATCTCAGTACAATTGCAATGAGAACACAAATTCAAAATAATTTGAGAGAAAAGATTGTGAAATTGATAAATTCAATGGAAAGGGCATATCTATCACTATATGCCAAAATAGCAGTGTTTAATATGCTAGTAATAACCAGAACAATTTATTTCTCTCCAATTGTGATTTTCACAAGGGGTTTCATTAATAATATTTATACTTTATGCAGAAAGTTACTGTGGGGGGAAAAACCAATATCTGTTTCCATAAAAAAAACTACAACTGCCATTATCATTGAATGGACTTGGTTTACACAATTTACACATTTTCCATATACAGAAAACTATAAACATCATAGCAACTTGTAATAAAATATATCCAATAATATCACATACAATGAAAGTGACACTAACAGACCTACCACCACCATACAAAGGTTATTGGAAAGCACTTCTGAAACCACTAACAAATGCACATATACCTCCTATACAAACAGATGGTACTAAATATAAATACTGGAAAACTTTTAAGTTTATCTATCTGAGCATATAAAACACAACAATTAACTAAAAGATATAAACATTGTCATTAGAATCAAAATATTTTGACTTCCTGATTAAAATAAATCTGGAAGCACTTCCAACATTAAATTTTTTAAAATATAAAAGATACTACCATAACATAGATGACATATGTTTCCATCTGTCATCGAGAATCAGAAACAATAAATCACTTCCTATTCACTTGTCAAGGACTTGAAAACACTGGCAAAATGATCTGCAATATCACAACACGAGAAAATACAACAATCAGATATTTGCTACAAGCATATGAAAAAGGTATATTTTCCAGTATTAGGGCTAGTACATTTATCCTATATGCCTTCTGGTGCACAAGATGTAATTTTAGTATAAACCCAAATACCAGAAGACATCAAAATACAATAAAAAATAAATTGACAAATCCAACAAAGAGATAAAAAAATAACAGAAACACAAACATACATTGACACATGGTCTCAAATGCGACTCACCTCAAATCTGTAACATGGTATATTGCCCTTAAAGAATAATGTTTTTTTTTTATTTGTATGCTCTGGTAAAGATTGTTTTTTCTATTCATCATTGTAATAAGTTTTTGCGTTTTTGTTTTTTTGTTATTGTAAAGTTTATTCCTTCGATTTATTTGATCTAATTTTTTCTTTGTATATATTTTTTTTGTTTCATTTTTTTTGTTATCATTATCATTATAATAATAATAATAATAATAATTATATGATGTATGATGTTTTTTTATATGCCCTGGTGATGATTTTTTTTTCTATTCATATTTGTAATAGATTTTTTTCCAGTTTATATTTTGTTATTGTAAGGTTTTTTTCCTTCAGTTTTTTGATCCAATTTTTCATTGTATACAATTATTTATTGCTTCTTTTTTTTTTGCATGTTACCATCATTTTTAATAAAGTAATACATAATTTTTTGTATGTTTTTTCTATTAACAAAAAAAAAGTATTTTAATGTATAAACTCTGTAACCTATTGTAACCTTTCGTTTTCTTTGTGAATAAAGTTCCTTTGAAATGTGATGATGATGATGATGATGATGACGATGACAATGATAAAAAAAAAAATTTAGAACATTTATATTAATTCATAGTTTACTCCATAGATGGGTTTTCCCTTTCCAATACTAAACATTTTAAATGAATGGCATTGGATGTCCTTACTATGGGGATTAAAATCTACACAAATCAAAGCCATATTTTAAATATTACATATATAATTATAAATGCTACACAAAAACTTTAAAAATATCACTTAATAGTTTAAATATTTCTACTTATTGCATAAAAAAAAATCAAATGATGCAAGAAAATTGATTTTATATTTATTAATAAGTTGGTAATTTGATACATGTAAAATCATAAACTTTCTTCCAATTGATTTATTATTTGCTTTATATAATGCACTAAAATGTTTTTTTTTCAAAATTTTCATGGATTATCTATATATCATTTAAATGCACCATTAAGATAAATTTTTTAACGTTTTGTTTCTTGTTCAGTAAATACTACAGTAAATACATATAGTATCGGTGGTAAAGTTAATTCATGTTGAATAAAAAAATACTAATTAAAGTTCTAAGTTATTATCTAAGTTTTAATGTTAAAGTTCTTCATCAGAAAAATATTAATATCTTCTATTGTGACATTTTTCTTAATCTATCAATCTTAAAATAGATTGTGAATCCAATTTTCTAGAAAAATATTAGTCTGAAAATAAAGGGAAAAAATTAATTCAGTAAGAGCAAAAAATAAAAAATAAAAATACAGTAGAATGGGAAAGATATAAATATTTTAAGATATCACAAACACAGAAAAGTATATATTTTGGACCATATATATATATTATACAGATTCTAATATTTATAATATGACAAATAGTGGTATAAAAAAAATCAAAATAAGTAAAAAAAATAAAGTACAGCATTAATATACTTAGTTTATAAGTGAGACTGTGCAAGTAATATTAAACTGATCACATATTTTTGTGATTATGGTCGAATTCCTATAAAAAGAATTGAAATAATTTTAATGAAAATATAAAATATGTAATTAAAAATATTTCTGAAAACATTTATGAATCAAAATAAATATCAAAAGTTTTATAAAACAAACAGCTAAATTTATCAATAAAAATTGTAAATTAATAATTGTTTTAATATATAATTATTATTAGCCAATATTACAGTACAATCTTTTCCAATGGTTCCCCAGAAAATTCTATTATATATACAATTTCAGAAAAGTTCCTTAATTTATACATCTGCCTCAAAACAGATTTCAGAATATGCTTTTAATCTCTAGGTATTCATTTGAGAATTTATCTAGTTCCATTGATTTCCATCACTTCTTACCATGTGTTAACTCATTTTTATTTATATTTTTTAAATTTTACAATTATTTAAGTAATACCAGTCTGGGTTCTAATACATTTCTCTATTTTCCTATCCTTCGTGATTATTCATAATATAAGCCTTTTGATATTTCTTTTTGTCACTTTTGTGATGCTTATCATTTTACAATTAAACAGTTCACTTTTCATGAGTGTAAGACAAAATAAGTTACTCAATTAAAAGCTTTTTTAAAAAAAATTAAAATAGGCACAACTGATGTATAGATATTAACACAATTAATGATATATATATATATACTGTGATGATAAATCATTACATGTGCATAATGATGGAGAATGGGAGAATCATAAATTTATCAAACATTCAAAAAAAAAATGAGATCAGACTTTCAAATTCAGAAGGAATTTTACTATCTCTCAGCCACTAATCCCTCTATATAAAAACAATTTACTTAATGTTATACTTGGTCCAAAATGATAAATGTTTGATGATTAATAAAACAAACCTTAAAATATTTAAAATTACTAATGAATAAAAGAAAATATTTCTGGAATGGTTTAAAAACACATTGCAATAAAATACAAACATACCATTAACTACTTATAAATATAATGTAATGTAGTTACAACTGATGAAAAGGTTTAAATAGAAGTATTCCAAAACCAGGTTTGAATTCTACCCAATCATGATACTACCATATAAGTAATTCATTACTGATACATTTAAACAAATGAGACTGAGAAGATAAAAGTAAGATCAAGAGAACATAATAAGTATTAAGACATAACCAGATTTAAACAACAAATATATATTTATTTGCAGTAATTAAAATAAATATATAATAAAATTTAAAATTAATTATTTCAAAAAAGTAAAACTAAAATTATACATCAATTGTTGATTGAATAAAATTGTATCACCCCCCCCCCCCATAGAATAGCATTTCCTTAATTTTTAAGAAACAATTATAATTAAATTAAGCATTTAATACCATAAGTCTGATTAACAAAGCTGGAATGAGTTTAAGTTCTTTTGACAAAATTATTAATGATAAAGCATAATAAATATTATATTAACAATATTTACTAATAAGAAAACAATTATATAGATTATATTATATAGAACTTTCATGTTTTTAAATCTATGATTTTATTATTTATGATTTTCAAATTCATTCTAGTACAAGTGTGTGCATCTATATTGCATAATAATGTGAAAAATAGAGCAGAGTCATGTAACACTTAAATAAGATTATCTTTCAAATATACAAGCAAAACATTCCTATCAAATGATATAATAGATTTCAAACAAATATTTTCCATCACAATCAAGAGTCTGATAAATAATAACTTCAATATAAAAATCTCATTAGGAATAATTTAAACATGCAATATCTTAAACACCAAGGAAATATAGAAAATATGGTAAATACATACTAGTCCAAATTGTGCTCAAAAGACCATGATTTCAACCCAAATTCAAACATAGTAATAAATTTAAATAATAACATAATTAGTTCTTACTTCTATGCAATAAAAATTAACCATGACAACATATTAAAGCAGTACACACATCCCAAAGAATAACAAAGCAAACATTTACATTTCAAATATGTGAATATTCATACTATAAGCATTGCTTCTATATGTGTATATCATAATCATATTTTTATTTCAATGGAAAGCAATGGCAAAACTCATTATATGGCAAATATTAATAAAATCCAAATAAGTTTTAGCATTCAAATGTGTACATGTTTGAAAAGATTCCATTTTGTTCATATTTCTGAGCTCCAAAATAAATTCTCACTAATAATAATGTTTTCTAGAATGTTCTTTCCAATTAGAAAATTTAGATACGATTAACATTAATATTTTACTTACACACACATATACTCCAAAGAACTTCCTCTTTATTATAAGTTTAATTTTTCAATTAAAAAATCAAATATTCAAATAAACTTTAAGGTGGTAGTATCTTAATAAACTGTTAACTATTAAGAAAATATATGGATTTATATCTATTTCTTTCTCTCTGGGCTCTTGAATAAAAGTAAAAAAATTAATATGCCTGAACACACAAAGCAACATCTGAATTACAGAATACTCTAGCTTTAAGATACTGGCATTTTAATAAAATAATAATATTTTTTAAAAAAAAAAAAGAATTACATAATATTTTATCGAACTTTAAAACACAAAATTATTGGTGGTAATTTTTTTCCCATTGGGGCTTCAAATAATAATTTAAAAAAATACATAGGATACAATAAATAATACTTGAATTTCATTAGCTTTTTTCTTACTTCCCCATTACATAGCCAAATAGCAAATCAACAACTTTCAGAGAAGTAAATGATTTCAAAAAACATTTTTAATAGTTTCTAAATAGTTATTTATTAATAGTTCATTTGACTAATTTACACACAATTAGTTAGAGAATCAGAGATTTTACAAGTAAATTAATAATTTGTGCAAGTTGGATGGAAAATTTGTGTAGTTGAACAATTTAGCCCACAAACAACAAATTATTAGGCTTTGAAAGACCATTTTAATTTCATTAATAAGAATATTACTTTTGTTTAATGAAAATGGTAAAAAATAATTAGACAAACAGGCAAAAATTAATGAAACAAATAAGTTGTATGGTCATATTTTTGAACAAAAATAGAGAATGATAAAAGTGAATTAAATAAATAAACATGACAATGGTATTTTTATGCTAAAGTAAATTAATCAAAAAAAAAAAAAGCATATGACTTTCATTCCTCCTTCTAAATTAAGTTTAATATTCAATAAAATTCATGAAAAAATCAATGAACACATATAAAGAAATGAAATGAACTTATAATGTATAAAAAAGTTTATAGAAAAATGCAATATTTTTATTTCAAATTCAAAAGAAATTGAAACTTAAAATCTAGAGCAAACATGGTGAATTGAGTTTTAAAAAAAAGTAATTATTAAAACATAACATAGGGATAAAACAATTATAACACATTTAATAATATGTAATACATATAAATTTAATAAAATAAAGTGATACAAAAGAAAATATGCAGAATACAGCTATTTAATTTCCAAAAATAAAATTAGTAGTGAGTAACTATTAAATACAATATAGAGAATAAACATTATGTATTTTATAATTTATGGTAGAATACTTTTTAGATAATCTATCTTAATTCTAAAATTCCATTGTAAATTTTTTTTTTAAAACAAATCTGGTGAATATAATAATTTGTGATGCACAGAAGGCAAAAATAATGAACTTAATCATTTGCAAAGAAAATTCAACATCAAATATTTATTTTCTAAAGTTACTATAAAGTAGCTAGCTATTAAATATGATATAGAGAATGAAATATATATGATGAAATTCATAATTTATAGCAGATCAATATCTTAATCCTAAAAGTCCATTGTAAATAATTTTAAAACACAATGCAGGAATAAATATTGTGGATTTAATGATTTTTAGTGCATAGGAACTGAATGACAAAAGATAATATACAGGAAATAAAATATACTTAATTTGTGACTAGAGTTCAAAAACAATATTTTAGCTTTACAGTAGAATATAGAAGACATAAAATTTTGCTTTTAAGAACAAATTCTGAAATACATATAATTTCATTCTCTTTTCAAGTTTATAGTACAGGTTTATATCAGGTAGTAGCAAAAATTTTGAGGCAGGAATATTTTTATATTTCTAACTGATCACTTGGCACATTTCAAAATAAAAGTGTTTCTTTGACAGGTAACTTTTTATTTAAATATATATATGTAAGATCAACAATAACTTAATTTAGTAGGCAAATATTAATAATGACAGTTGGGCAATGTTTGTAGTTTTAATTGGAATCAATCATATGACTGGACAAAAAAAGAAATATGAAAAGGAAGATCCACTCAAGTTTGATGGAAATTTATTTTTAAACTTCTAAGGAAAAGATAAAATAAATAAATAAAACACCTACTACTATTTTTCTTTTATTTAAAACTATAAAAGTAAAAAATGCAAAACTATTATAAAAAACTCTTATTCCATTATTTTCACTCATATGTGTTTGCATGTGTATACATTAAAGAATTGATAAAATTATAAATAAATCAAAATAAAAGGCAACTGATTGAACTTAATTTAATATCATCTAATTGATTCTCATTCTAATATCAACTTTCTCAAGAAAGTAGGTACAATAAGTATAGATTTATTGAGATGTGTTGAGATATGTGGATAGACAGATATATGGTGAGATTTACTTTTTTATGTAATTTAGATTTTACTTTTTGCTTTAATTTTTCAACATTGCAATAACACAATATAACATGAGTTGTTTTCATTCACATGTGTGGGTTCTATATGCATGTTAAATACAGATGCATTGAAATATGTAAAGCGTTAACAAATGGTTACACAATTATAATTTATATGGTGACATATACTTTTTTTTTATAATTTAAATTTTTGTTTTAATCCTTTCAACATTGAATGAACACAATATGACAAGAGAAATATGTTTTGTCTCTTTATATATATATATCAATATAGACTCCTCTACTCTTACATTCATTTTATTCACCTAAATTTAAAGAAAGGCATTTTCTACTCATTCTGCATATCTATTTCACAATTAAGACATCTTTAAAAAAAATCAATTGGCTAATTCTCCAATGGAAATGATTTTAGGCTTCTTGCTTTAAATGTTGTCTTTACTGATTCTTGATCATAAATGCATTACCTCCAAAGTTCGTGAAATACAGTCCCTTATATAAAATGAAAAACTGATGACGGTCTAACTTTGAGTCAGCAACCTCGAAATCACCTTAAGATTTGATCAATTTACTGTATCCTTTTATTTACTATTATAACTGGCTTCTCGTGAGACTTTTCATATCCTCAGAGGTTCTATTTCCTTAGGAATTACCAGAAAACATGTATATATTAACATGGAATTGGAATAGACATAATGTAAATATATGGAGGAAAATGAGATGACTTAGTTCAAGTCCAGTTGATTTATTTACCCAACCTTTGTGATCATCTTCCAAGTGGAGTCTATTTCTATTCAGATCTTTCATCATTCTCTCAAATAAAATTTGATAGATTCTAATTGAAATGAATAAATGATTAATGTTCTGATGTCCTGTCTGTTTTTCCATTTGATAAATTAGAAAAGTTGTGACATAATTGTTAAAATGGATTTATGTTTTTTCACTAAAGAAAAATTGAAAAGTTGGTATGTTTTCGATAATGCTTTTGGAATCAACTTTTGAATAGAGTAAGATACAAAATATTTTAAAAACACATTATACATATTAACAGCAAAAATTTGTAATAGTATAGTGGAAGAGGACTACAAAAGTCTATATTATAACATCTTTTGGAGTATATATATTACTTCTGTTACACACTACTTGAGAATAAAAAAATGTATGTATACATATCCTAGCTTTAGTGTGCGAGTTCTATGAATATATAGTTAATTTGCATAATTAATTTAAGTTCTATCCATGCTAATTTCTTGTAAACTTTGCCAGAGTAGATAATTATGTAAGTGTTATAGGGTAATTATTTTTTGTAATAAACTTTATTTGCATTAATAACACCATATATATCCACACACTTATTTTTAATAACATTATACATATTTCAGGTTCAGAATCAACTTCTACCTCATCTTTCAATGATCAGGCAATATTGACCCCATCATTTACAAGTAATATAAAAAAATATGTTCTTATCACACAATAATATCTGATATTACTAAGATATCTTGTGAAATACTAGTTTTCCTGCCTCACATTGTTTCAATTCCTACCAATGAATAATAAATACATCCATGCATCCTATAACAAAATGAAAGTATTAGTATGAGTCTTTTAATTATTATTTATTTCGCTCATGTTATTCTGAAAACAAAAGCAAAAACATCATTAATTTCTTTTTTTTTTCTTTTTGATAAAAAAAATAAAATGAAACAAGATAAAAATTCTAAATCTGAACAATACTTGTTATAATGAGCATGATATCATCTAAATCTTTCATTAATAAAGGGTATAATAAACCTCATTGCAAAATGCATAAAATATCAAAACAATTCTACTTCCAAAAAATTCCTTTTGTTATATGTATGATATACATGCTCTTTAATAGATTTAAATTAAGAATAAGAAACTCAACTACAATTATATTCAATTTCATTACTCTCTACATTCCATAATCAGTTTAACTACTATATTTGACTTAGAAAATTTTTATTCAATCATGCTCTACATTAAGGGTGACAAATTTATTGTGATGGAAATGCATAATCATAGACAATAAAAAGGAGAAAGTCATAAACTTATCAAGCTTTTAAGAAAAAATGCAGTCACACATTTGAATGAGATATCGAGGAAATTTTATTGTCTCTCAACCATTAGTCTATATTAAAATTATTTATTTAATATTAAACTTAATTTTAAAAAATAATTAAGAAATCTTTGATAATTACTTAATGTTAAACTTGATTCACAAAAATAATTGACAAATCTTTGATAATTAATAAAATAACTAAATTATTTAAAATAATTATTGACTGAAGAAAAATTATTTCATGAGTCATTTAATAACACATCATAATAAAATACAAACTTGCAATATCAATATAACAATTTATTAATATTATTATAGTATAATTTAGGCATTATTTATCAAAGAATTTATAAATAATTATCAAAATCAAATATGAACTCCATTCAATCATCATGCTACCAAACAACTCAATATTACAACACAACTAAGCAAATGAAGTTTGAGAGATGATATTGAAGCTGTGCATATATATATAAATATATATATATATGCTGGCTTCACCATTCACTGTGGACTAACTAAGAACCTAAGTCCAACCACAGTGAATGTATGTTTCTTTTTCAAACTAAATTTATCGTTTTCTCAAATAGTTGCCTAAATTAAAGAAGAAATTGTGTTAAAGAGAAAAGATTTAATAAAATAAAATATAGAAAGTTAAAATTATATTTGCAACTATTTTTAAAATATATGTTGGAAGAATTCAATAAGATAAATTTTCTTAATTGAATAGAATCCATTAGGAAAAGGAATTTAATTAGTAAAACATTTTTCTGAATTAGATAAAAATAGATAACAGGAAAAATTTGAAACAACGGGCATGATTCACTACTAATTAGCAGATTAAAAACATAATGGAAAAAGGGTATAAATAAAGAACTTTTCTTTTGTTCTTGGTCTTATGCTTGCGGGTAACCAGTGCTGAAAGTCAGAGAGAAAATCTTAAGAATTTAGTTGGAAGAAATTTTGCTGAAAAATTAGACAATATAGCGAACGCTTGCTTGCTGTACTTACTTCAAGCTGCACTCTATTTTTCAGCATATAAATAAAAATCCAGAAATGTGTTGCTCTGCAAAAATGCGGGAGTAACCTCTTTTGCCTTCGCTCTCCTGAGCTGTTCCTGAGGTCGGAGTCGTAATCATGTAAGCCAGCCAGAGAACAAAAGTATCTGCCCTGTATCTGTGAAAAAAAAAATCTGCCCTCAAAAACATGGAAAAACAAATTTGAAGAACCGAGAAGACCTGCAGGGAAACATCAAATGAACTCATTTTGACCCACCCATCTAGTTACCGGTAACGTTCCCATAAATTATTAAAATATCTTTGCAATTTGCGAATTCAATGTATATTTATGCTTTTCTATATATATATGTTTTTTTAAATCTATGTATTCGAGTCTTGTGAAATTATATTTCATTAATTGCTTTCTTTTTCTTTAAATACTTTAATGGGTGGTAGGGTTATTACATATAATGGCGGCGGTAATTCTTATTAATTTAATTGAAAAATGCTTCGTTTAACTTTCCGCCATTATACTCCCGTAATCAAGTTATTTATTTTATATAAATATTTATTTAGAAAGAAAAGGAAGCAAATCATAGAAAGTGCAAAACTCTATTTTAAAATCAAGATTTAAATTGCTAGATATTCTATTATAAAACTTTCCAAACTTTAACTTAGTTTTTTTTATATACATATAAAAGAAAGATCCTTATCAAATGCCAGTATATTTTAGTCAATGAAGGGTTACAAATTTAAAGTTATATTTTAAAGAGCGTGAAATAAAACATTCACATTTATATTTTAGTACTAAGAGAGAGTACATTTTGACAATATGCATTAAAAAATTATTAAATAGCATTGGCTTAGTGGTGAATGGGTTAAATTTCAACTAAATAAATAAAATATCCGCCCACTTGTTCTTTTTATTAATTCAAATTTTATAAAGGTGAAGTTACTATTTTTCTGCGGATTTTCAGTGATAGTTGAGCTTTCCTAAGATATATATTTTGCAGAGGGTTTCTTTTTTAAATTTAAAGGTCGTTGACCGTATTTATATGGTATCGTGCCTTGGGTGATCTACTGGGCCGCTCAGCATAAAATACAGTGCTTCTTTTGCCAAGTTTGCTTAGGTTAACATACCTACATTCGGACCTTCTGAAAAATAAATAAATTGTTCAGGATCTCATGTCGATCTCAGTTCCTTAAATGTACGTAACTGGACATAAGCAACAAAAACTCCGATCCTGAATCCGGGTCACGCGTTTAGCGAACGGATTCCATTTTCTCTCTAACCTAGTTTAGAGACGGAGAGCTATCCGGTCTTGTGTTAACCTCTTGGTAACTGTTATGTCTCGAGCCTCACAGCCCACTATATGCTATCGCCTGTGTGCATGGTCTTATATATTTATATTTATTAGGAAATCTTTCTCAAAATATCATCGAAATGTTTCAATTATAGCTGGAAATTCCTGTTGGGGTCACTTTATCATTCTTCTTAAATCATAAGTAGGGCGGTGATTTAAACCTGTCCAAAGTGTTTAGTTGAGTTTGACCACCTATTTATTTCTATGTTCTCCAACCACAGAGTTAATGAATCATCTCTCTCTCTTGATTTCTTTTACGTAACACTTCCATTGGCTGAAATATTTTAAAGAAAGAAATGATAATGTAAAATTTTGTCTGTTCTTATCATTATGATCAATGGATCTTTCAAATATGTCTATCCGGTTGCAGTGAAAATAGCCTGTGACACTATTAATAAAACATTGTATGAATTCTTTTAATGTAAATAATAAAAGTTTGTGTTATCTTTCATTCACTATAAATAAAACCACTTAGTATTGTTTTTCTTTTGTGACATACGTATGTACATCTGATCATTATATATGTAAAAATTCCTTTTCGTGGTCTCTTCTCTCCCTGACCACCGGGCATTCATTAAGATTAAATTCTAGTGAGGTTTGGGGAGTAAGTCGCTTAGTAGCAATCTAGAGAAGTAGGTGAGGTTCGAACCCCCTCTATCTGCATCTCTAGGTTAGGTTAAAGCAGCTCTACTTTTCTTACCATTACAGTTTTTTTTTTTTTTTGTATAATCTGGCATCCCAAGTGTGGCCTTACTGTTTAGAGATAGACCCTGAGATATAATAATAGGAATTTCATGATCAGAAGAATTTTTTTTGTGTGTGTTTTTTGAAAATAAATATAGTGAATGACAGACGTTTATATATTTTTCTTTTGCACTTTCTGTGTTTGCTATCAGTAGTACAGCTTACAAGATGTGAAATCAATCAGTTCGGTTGAAAATCAAAACCAAATCAGATATTAATGTATTTTTTCTTTCTTTTGCTAGGAAGGGAGACAGAGTGATCAAACAAGGAGCAGAGAAAAGATGGGCTCAAGTAGAATTTTTTACCCCCCCCCCCTGGCAGTAGTAATCATATTTTATTGAAGTGTATATCAAATACACATAGTTATAGTCACATATATAACACACAGAACAGGATAGTAAATAAGTAAATAAACACGGATAGGGCAGGACCTATGCATAGGATAAGTGATAGATAGAAAGCTGGCAGGTTAAAAAAGGACGATAGTTGCAGGAATGGTTGGGAGAGTGAAGCAAATTTTTGACAAGTAAAAGTAGAAAAATAAGACAAATTTTAAGAATAGTATTAGTAGAAAGACTAATAACAACAGCAAACCAAATTTTTTTTTTTCTTGTATATTTTTTTTAGCTATTCGTATTTCTCTAGAAAATATGTATTAGTCCAGAAGGAGACATAGATTCACCAGAACCACAAAGGGTACGGAAATTGATGGAAACTATGTTACAAAAAGTAGAAGAATGTAGACAATATAGAGCAGAAATCAACAGGATGAAAGAAGAGAGAAACAATGAAACAAAAACGACAGAAGAGAATCAGCCAAGAAATGAGAATCTCCAATGTGAAAATAAAGAAAGCATAAAGGTCATGGAAAGAACAGACAACCCAATGGTGGCAAGATTTATCCACATCAAAACTTTTCGGGGTGACATAGGAGAAAACCCCATGGCACACTTGCAAAGTTTACAAGAGCTGTTCATGTTACAGGAACTCAAAGAAGCTGAAAAGTTATCAGTTGCAGTTAATCATTTACATGGATCTGCCCGGAATTGGTGGGACTGTATAAGTAATAAACCAGTAACATTTGCAGATTACCACATTGCCTTACTTAAAAGTTTTTGGAGTGAAGAGAGGCAAGATGGAATAATGCACGTATATCTCAAGAAAAGTATTGCACTTCAAAAGGAGAAACTCACACCCAGTTTTTCTTGCGGCAAGTGTCTTTGTTAAAATCATTGACTGCTTTCCACTTATCAGAGGGGCAGATTATTCGGACAGTAAGGTACAATATGCCTCTCCACATACAATAATTGATGCTGGGCTGCCGCAGCTGTGGAATTGATGAGATGGTAGACTTACTAACTGCTATAGATTTTGGCACCCTAAATAAAGAGCATGCAGACAAAGGAAAAAGAATTGACACACCCAAAATACAGATGACAGCTGTCAGGAACTGCTATGATGATGATCAAAACACACAGCAATTTCAGAAAAATATGGGTCCTATAATTTATATACCCCAGATAGAACTCCAGGATGAAACAGAAGAAATTATTGAGGGAAATGAAAGAGTGGCATCAGCGTTCATGTGCGAGCTGGAAGATGATCACAGACCACCACTCTCGGAGTGCCCCACAATTAAAGCACTGTTAGAAGATATCCCAATTACAGCTTTAATAGACACTGGCAGTCAAGTGTCACGGGTATCAAAAGAATGGTGGGATGCAACAGTAGGAACTCATGTACTACCAATCTCACCGAGAAAATCTTATGCTATATTGGCCAACGGAGAAAAAGCCAACATAGGAACACATCGTTTGGGACTGGATATCAAGATAGGAGCAACAAATGTAAAACATATATTTCAGATAATGCTGGGCTTGATTTATGATGTACTGTTAGGGTCAGACTTCTTAGAAAGACATGACTCAGGAATAAACTATAGGGAAAATAAGTTTACATTTTACAACAAGTTAGATTTTCACAAATGGAAAACCCAAGAGACAACCAATATAAGCTGTATACAGGAACCAACTAATCCTGAACAAACAGAAAATGAAACAAAAGGCCAGATGGAATTAGAGATAGAAGGACAGAGCACACCCCACCTTGCCTTCAAGCGTTTTACTCATCAATTTAATGATCACGAGATACTTCCAAAATGCACCATGGCAGGTCAGGCAAAACAAACTACTTTATCAAGTGGCAGCACAGTTCTAGGTTTGAAACCACATTTACCCATACCAAAATCACTGACCAAGGGATCTGACCATGAGCCAGTTTCATCATCAGAACACATAAGAAGAAAACAGCTAAAGAACAGAGCACCATTAATAAGGAATTTCAACTTGACTTCTAGCAAAAGAATTGATAGAAGACATGGTAATAAAGTGAACACAGCTCAGAGAGCTAATAACAAGACCCAGAGAGGAAGGTCCATTGAAAAAAAAATAGTTTAAATAGAGTGCTCCATTCAAAAGTAAATTTTTTTTTACAAGATCCCCAAGGTACGACCAGGACACATCATATGGACAATGAAATCATATTATAGGCTTTCAGTTTTTTTGTGTGTGTGTATGTTTTGTAAATATTGGCGTTGTAATAATATATTAATTAATATTATTATATACTTCTCTTTTAATGTATATATAATTTATATATCAGTATTATGATAAACTTTCAGTTTTTTTTTATTAATATAATCTATTTATCAGTATTATTATAAACTTTCAATTTGTCTTTATATAATGCACATATCAGCATTACGATAAACTTTCAGTTTTTTTTTATTAATATAATCTATTTATCAGTATTATTATAAACTTTCAATTTGTTTTTATAAACTGCACATACCAGTATTATTTCATGTAAATACACTAATATTCTGTATAATAGGAACGCTCTTTCCGGATCACTCTGCTTCTCTCTGCAAAACCGTAGCTTTAGTCATTTTTTTTAATTTGTTTTTTTTTAATGGGTTCTAGGAATATGAAGCTGTGCATATATATATATATATGCTGGCTTCACCATTCACTGTGGACTAACTAAGATCCTAAGACCAACCACAGTGAATGTATGTTTCTTTTTCAAACTAAATTTATCGTTTTCTCAAATAGTTGCCTAAATTAAAGAAGAAATTGTGTTAAAGAGAAAAGATTTAATAAAATAAAATATAGAAAGTTAAAATTATATTTGCAACTATTTTTAAAATATATGTTGGAAGAATTCAATAAGATAAATTTTCTTAATTGAATAGAATCCATTAGGAAAAGGAATTTAATTAGTAAAACATTTTTCTGAATTAGATAAAAATAGATAACAGGAAAAATTTGAAACAACGGGCATGATTCACTACTAATTAGCAGATTAAAAACATAATGGAAAAAGGGTATAAATAAAGAACTTTTCTTTTGTTCTTGGTCTTATGCTTGCGGGTAACCAGTGCTGAAAGTCAGAGAGAAAATCTTAAGAATTTAGTTGGAAGAAATTTTGCTGAAAAATTAGACAATATAGCGAACGCTTGCTTGCTGTACTTACTTCAAGCTGCACTCTATTTTTCAGCATATAAATAAAAATCCAGAAATGTGTTGCTCTGCAAAAATGCGGGAGTAACCTCTTTTGCCTTCGCTCTCCTGAGCTGTTCCTGAGGTCGGAGTCGTAATCATGTAAGCCAGCCAGAGAACAAAAGTATCTGCCCTGTATCTGTGAAAAAAAAATCTGCCCTCAAAAACATGGAAAAACAAATTTGAAGAACCGAGAAGACCTGCGGGGAAACATCAAATGAACTCATTTTGACCCACCCATCTAGTTACCGGTAACGTTCCCATAAATTATTAAAATATCTTTGCAATTTGCGAATTCAATGTATATTTATGCTTTTCTATATATATATGTTTTTTTAAATCTATGTATTCGAGTCTTGTGAAATTATATTTCATTAATTGCTTTCTTTTTTCTTTAAATACTTTAATGGGTGGTAGGGTTATTACATATAATGGCGGCGGTAATTCTTATTAATTTAATTGAAAAATGCTTCGTTTAACTTTCCGCCATTATACTCCCGTAATCAAGTTATTTATTTTATATAAATATTTATTTAGAAAGAAAAGGAAGCAAATCATAGAAAGTGCAAAACTCTATTTTAAAATCAAGATTTAAATTGCTAGATATTCTATTATAAAACTTTCCAAACTTTAACTTAGTTTTTTTATATACATATAAAAGAAAGATCCTTATCAAATGCCAGTATATTTTAGTCAATGAAGGGTTACAAATTTAAAGTTATATTTTAAAGAGCGTGAAATAAAACATTCGCATTTATATTTTAGTACTAAGAGAGAGTACATTTTGACAATATGCATTAAAAAATTATTAAATAGCATTGGCTTAGTGGTGAATGGGTTAAATTTCAACTAAATAAATAAAATATCCGCCCACTTGTTCTTTTTATTAATTCAAATTTTATAAAGGTGAAGTTACTATTTTTCTGCGGATTTTCAGTGATAGTTGAGCTTTCCTAAGATATATATTTTGCAGAGGGTTTCTTTTTTAAATTTAAAGGTCGTTGACCGTACTTATATGGTATCGTGCCTTGGGTGATCTACTGGGCCGCTCAGCACAAAATACAGTGCTTCTTTTGCCAAGTTTGCTTAGGTTAACATACCTACATTCGGACCTTCTGAAAAATAAATAAATTGTTCGGGATCTCATGTCGATCTCAGTTCCTTAAATGTACGTAACTGGACATAAGCAACAAAAACTCCGATCCTGAATCCGGGTCACGCGTTTAGCGAACGGATTCCATTTTCTCTCTAACCTAGTTTAGAGATGGAGAGCTATCCGGTCTTGTGTTAACCTCTTGGTAACTGTTATGTCTCGAGCCTCACAGCCCACTATATGCTATCGCCTGTGTGCATGGTCTTATATATTTATATTTATTAGGAAATCTTTCTCAAAATATCATCGAAATGTTTCAATTATAGCTGGAAATTCCTGTTGGGGTCACTTTATCATTCTTCTTAAATCATAAGTAGGGCGGTGATTTAAACCTGTCCAAAGTGTTTAGTTGAGTTTGACCACCTATTTATTTCTATGTTCTCCAACCACAGAGTTAATGAATCATCTCTCTCTCTCTGATTTCTTTTACGTAACACTTCCATTGGCTGAAATATTTTAAAGAAAGAAATGATAATGTAAAATTTTGTCTGTTCTTATCATTACGATCAATGGATCTTTCAAATATGTCTATCCGGTTGCAGTGAAAATAGCCTGTGACACTATTAATAAAACATTGTATGAATTCTTTTAATGTAAATAATAAAGGTTTGTGTTATCTTTCATTCACTATAAATAAAACCACTTAGTATTGTTTTTCTTTTGTGACATACATATGTACATCTGATCATTATATGTAAAAATTCCTTTTCGTGGTCTCTTCTCTCCCTGACCACCGGGCATACATTAAGATTAAATTCTAGTGAGGTTTGGGGAGTAAGTCGCTTAGTAGCAATCTAAAGGAGTAGGTGAGGTTCGAACCCCCTCTATCTGCATCTCCAACTTACATATAATAAACTGTTATTAGATTAAAAATCAATTATACATTTATTTATAGCAATTAAAATAAATACATGGTTTAGATTGCATCAAAAAAAAAATCATAGAATACCAGGTCCTGATTTAGTTTGCTCTCACAGCCATGTTGAAATCTAAATCGACCGCTGACACACCCAACCGATAAATGACATAAATATTGAATAAAAGTACTTTAAATTCATATTTTAAAAATTATAAGCTAATAAAAATAATACGCTTTATTTTATTAAGATTTTTTTTTTTTAATTTACTTTTATAAAATATTTGAAATATGACAGCACAAAGCACCAGAATATGCAGAGAGGGGGGAGGATGGTTTGAACAATCCAAAGGATCATCCAAAAGACGCAAAAGTATGATCAAACCACACTTATAATTTCCAAATACTAAAAGATTATACTATACGCCCATATTAAATAAAGCATATTATTTCTACTAGCTTATAATTTCTAAAATATGAATTTAAAGTACTTTTATTCAATATTTATGTCATTTATCGGTTAGATGTGTCAGCAGTCATTTTGGCTGATCTTTAGATTTCAAAATGGCCATGAGCGCATACTAAATTCGTACCAAATAGCATTTATTTATCTTTTCAGAAATTACAATTAAAAATAATAATAATAATATTCAAATGATTTATTTATTAATCAAGAACTGGTATGAAATTTGAGCATGGAAATTGACAGAGACAGAGTGGAGCTTCAATTCATGAATCTTCAATTCCAAAATTCACTATTTTGTCATTGAACTAAACTGGAATATATAAGAAATGTGATAGTTTGTAGGTAGAAAATTCAAAACAACACTAGTTTACTATAGAATATAGAAGACAAAATAAGTATGTTTTGTTTTTTAAAAAAATTAACTTTTCTTCACTTCTTTTTGTGTTCACAGTACAGGTAAATATGTATCTGGTGGCAGCAAACCCATGGAGACAGAAACCTAATGGAATACTTAACTGGTCATTTGGCAAATTTCCAAATAATACTTCATGTACTTTTGAGAATTGATTTTTTACTTTAAAAATATATTATATCTACAACAACTTAGCTTAATAGGAAGAATAATGAATAATAATAACGGTTTGACAGTGATTTTTAATTTTTATCTGAAATCAAATGAATGAACAAAAACCAGGAAACACATGAAAAAAAAGAAGCTCCATTCAGTTTTAAAGGGAATTTATTCAAACATTCTATGGTAAACAAAAAAATAAATAAACAAAACACAGAAAACTAATTTTAAAACATTCTAAAAATTTTACTCCTGTTATATTAAAACTATACATTTAGAAAGTTTAAAACCAGTACAGAAAATTCCTACATCATTGTTTGGTTTTCTTTGCAAATATTTAACACAGATATAATGAAGTATATATGAAATAATTGGTTATACAAACATATGGTAGTTGTGATATGTTAGACTATTTCCATCATTATCTACCAATCAATTCAATTTTCTTCCTTTTAGTTACAATGTCCTCAGGCAATATAAATTTGTTAAACCAAAAAAAGTATTTTAATAGAAATACTTTGTAAACTTTACTTTGGTTTTCTTTCAGATCCCCCCCCCCCAGACAAAGAACTGCAATACTGATTGGTTTTCACTGGGAATATACAAATTGAAGATAGACTACAATGGAGAGCTATAATTAAACAAGTTGAAGTAGATACTTCAGAAAAAAAAGTTACAAAAGAAATTAAAAGTTGCCTTACAAAATAGTAAATAAACAGATTAATATAGCAGAAATAATAATTTTTATTAGACATTCATTAGACTAGAAATTATTCAATAATGAATATTTCTGTAGTGTAATTTTCATTATACCACTCCTATGCAAGGTACTTAATAGTGAAAATTACACTACAGAAATATATTTCATTATTGGATAATTTCTTGTCTAATGAATAATTAATAAAAATCATTAATATACTTTCATCAAGTGATTTGTGTCAAAGTTGTAAAGACAGCAAGTTTGATGCTTAACAATTAAACTGTAGTAATTTTCTATCTATATATATACTGAACAATGATAAAGTGTAAGAGATTGTAGTCTGGGCTAATAGATGAACTATGCATCTTGGAGATCGTAGATCTTTTTTACATATCTTTGATCATATGTTTATGATTAAGATGTTGAAAGTGGATAGAGTAGTATAGTGAAAATTTCACTACAGAAATATTAATATTATATTTCCCTGAATGTTTGTGATGATGGTATATTAGATATTGAATGTATAGAAAATTTCAAACTTTATTTAAACTTTTTAAATACAAACAACTTATTAATAATAAAGCACAAATGGACAATACAGGTTAGTAATTACACAATGTTTCGAATAGTATTATTCTCCCCTTTTCTTCAGGTTTTTCTGGCCTGACCAATGACAATATTAGCATAGGAGTTGAATTTACATCTTTAGATTCTTGAATATTGAATTTTCAGGTAACACTCTAACCAACTGCACTATTCTGTCAAAGGCAACAGATAATAGAAATTTCATATATTTATATATAAGGGTTGCTTCAAATCTTCTGAGTCATTCAAATTTTTTTTTAATACTTTTTTCTAAAAGCAAGTTTAATTATAGGCTTCTATACATTGTGTACTGTCACACTGGGTTGACTTATAGAATTATCTGCCATTGCCATGTGAGCAGTTTTCTTGAATTTTCCTCTCTATCCAATATTTTTGTATTTTTCCAATTGAACATATAGTCATTAGTACATACATGTTGCCTTGTTGAACAGCGATTGAAAGAACACAAAACTAATGGTTAAAAGAGAAAAACAAATGTGTCTATGGTAACAGATTATGTATGTTCATGGTCATTAGTACATACATGTTGCCCTGTTGAACAGCGATTGAAAGAACATAAAACTAATGGTTAAAAGGGAAAAAACAGATGTGTCTATAGTAACAGATTATGTATGTTCAATTGGGAAAATACAAAAATATTGGATAGAGAGGAAAAGATGCAAAGATGAAAATTTAAGGAAATTGCTCATATGATAATGACTAATAATCCTGTAAGTCAACCTAATGTGGCAATACACAATGTATGGAAGCCTCTAATTAACCTTGCTCTTACAAAAAAGTATTAAAAAAAAATTTTTTTTTAAGGACTCAGGAAAATTTGAACCAACTCTCATATATAAAACTTCTATCTGTTGCCTTTGACAGAATAACTCAGTTGATTAGAACATTGCCATAAAATTCGATATTCAAAAATCTAAAGGTGTAAGTTTGGCTCTTACACTAATATTGTCACTGGTCAGACCAGCAACAGCTGAAGAAAAGGAGAAAATACTACTACTCAAAATGTTGTATAATTACTAACCTGTATTGTCTATTTGTGCGTTATTAGTAACAAGTTGTTTGTATTTGAAAAGTTTAAATAAAATTTAAATTTTTCTATGTATTCAACATTTAATGATGGATGATGGAAATAAACTAATATATTATCAAAATTAATCATTATAACATACCAGAATGTTCTGTATGTATATATTTGTGGTTCTCAGACTATTTGTATAATTTCATTATTTATATGCATAAGAGAATGGCTTCTAACAATTACATGATTAGAACAAGCTTCAGAATTTAAGAAAAATTAAGCTTTAAATTTGCATCTATGAGGGCACACCAAAGTAACTACAGGTAGATATAAATATATTAGAGAAGGATAAAGTTTTGCTTGTTATTTTCATGTTGTTGGGGGGGGGGGGGTACTTGTGTATAATTCAGAAAATAAAGACTGGATGTAGGATTTTTTTTTTTTTATTATACAGTTTCAGAGGTATACAATAAATGTCTAAAACAAAAAAAGCAATCATATTTAATATTTCCAATGATTGTTTTTTTTTTATTAGTCTTATTTCAAAAAAAGACAATTCTGTGCTAAAATTATTTATATTTCCACTTTATTTCTTAATATTTTTTTTCTTTTAAGTTATGTAACAAGCATAAATGTAAAAAATAGATAAATGAAATAAATCTCTTCTTCATTATTTACATATATAAAAAAGGGTTATTGAGAATTCATGTCGGCAGCCTGAAATTCCTAAGGATATTTAAAATCACTACAAATGAATGTGGCTAAATACAAATCTAGGTGTTGCCACATGTTTCCAGTGTTTTTTGTTTCGCCAATTGACTGGACCCCACAATCTATGTTTTGCATATGCACATTATCATATAAATAAAAAACAGTGAAATAAGGCTTTTGAATAAAATTTGTAATCTATTTATCTTTTTTTTTTTAACTTAACAAATAATATATATTCATTAAAATAAAATTGAAAAAAAAACAACAACAAATAAATACTTGTAGGACACCTGAAACTGTATAATTTTAAAAACCCATGTGGTTTACCACATTATACACAAGTATCAAAAAAAAAATTGTAAAGTAGTTAAGGTAAGATTAAAACTTTAATCACTACAGAGGTAAGACTAAAAAAAAATTATCATTTTAATGTTAGGGAAATGTCTTCTCTTGATGATACTTGTTAGTACAGCAACAAAAAGTTTTATAATATGTAATAGTTGTGAATATTTTCTGTAAGTTTGAAGGGTAGTGTAATGAATTAGAAAGTGATTGATGGTTATGTAAAAATCTGGCATTTAATTTTGTAAAGATCATATTTTGACTAGGAAACTACTAATGAGAAGTACCATGAGGTTGATTAGAAAGTCTAAATATTTAGCTTCCAAGTTTCAGTATTTAAATGTTTTAATCTAATAGTGCATTAGAGAGAGAAACAATAGAATTATTAATATCATTTGAAGTTAATATTTAAATGTTTTAATCTAATCGTGCATTAGAGAAACAAGCAATAGAATTATTTACATCATTTGAATTATTTCATCATTTGAAGTTAATGTTATTAATGTGAATATATTTTAAAATTTATTTTTTTCCTAAAAAACAAAAAGAAATTATTTTTTATATATCGGCTGAGGTAGTAATTGAAAAATATTCTTGTGGGGCATCTGTAGAATCATTTGTCAATTTTCATAAAATCTGTCAAAATATTGATTAATCTCTGGAGATAGTAAACTGAATAGAATAGATCTTTGTTTTTGATATGGTCTTACATCTTTCTTATTGAGATGTATACAGATGTTTTTGTTCCAAATCAATGTGATACAAAATAAATAATATAGTTATTTTGTTTTTTTTTGGAAAGCAATATGAAATTTTAATAATACAAATGACAATATGTTATTTTGAAAAGAATGAATATATTAATCAGAGAGATTTTGCCATGTATAGATAAATAGGATTGAGCAATAAAATGTACATTACTTTCAGTAGTAGATAATAGTAGAAATGGATAAATAAATTTTAACATATTAGTGGAAAGATGAATAGGAAAAAATAAAATATTTAGATGATCCTGTGGATATGGAAAAGGATATATTCCAATTCTCTTTATACATAATTTTTTATTATGAAAAAGTAATTTGTACTTCATTAAAATACAGTTCAAAATTATAAATAGATGAAGTAAAAATAATGTTGATTACATAATATGACAATGCATTCATATAAGTAATAGACTCAAAAGTAACCAGAATCGTTCTCTGATTTGAGAGCCTGCATAGTTCTTGCAGGTACCCTTCAGTATCAATCTGCTAAATGACATCACCATGTGAAATCGTGGTGCATGCAACACATTTTTTTTTTATAAAGTGTCTTTCACAAATTTGTCAACTTTTTCAATGATTGAAAAGTTCGAACAATGTAAAATTCTGTTTTCATGTATAGAAAATAGTAGCAAAAACAATTGTAATGCTTAAAACAGATTACAAGTAAGATGATTTCATAAAAACACAAGTTTATAAGTGGTTTAATTGAAATTTTAGATTTACCATATTCATAAAAAGTATCGCAAGTGAAGTCCAAAGTCAAAACAATGATGACTTTTTTTTATGCAAGTGGCATTTTTTTCTCAGATTTAGATTGTAATGGTCAGGCATTTTATTTGCATGTACTGAAACATTTATGTGATGCAGTAAAATGTAAATATTCTGTTTTGTTGCAAAGAAAAGAGTGCAAGCTCCACACTAACTACACTTTTTAATTAAATTCAGCATGACTGAGTTTATCTATCAGCCATATTAGCTTGATCTCACTTCATGCGATTATTTTTTAATCTCTCGAATTAAAAAAAATTTTTTTTTTTTTGCAGACTTAAAAGTAGTGGAAAAAAAAATAAAGGAGGTGTTTAAAAGGCATCATTTTGCAAGTTTGAAAAATGAAAAATACATTTAGACCGATGTATTGCATCAAATGGATAGCAATTTAAAAGTGATTATATCTATAACATTTAAAAATAAACAAACAATTTTTTTATGATAAAATTCTGTTACTTTTGGGTACACCCTTGTATGGTTCACTGATTTTTTTGTAAAGAAGATAATTATGTAAGATAATTTAAACTGCACATTTTAAAAGTTAGATAACGTAAATTATAAAAACTAAAGAGCTAAGAGAAAATCCTTGCAGCATTGAATTATGTGGAATAAAACTAAGCGAAACTATCATTCATATATATTTGTTGATTTTTGAGCAAATAAAGCCTTTTATGATTCTCAGGATATGGACAGAATATATCTCAATATAAATTATATCAAAATACAAGTATTGAAGATTATCCTAATAATAATTTCAAAATATAATGCTCTTTTCAAATATGCTTAATGGTGCTAAGATCATGCATAAATATTGTTTTAAATAGAATTCAAAAAGACCTAAAAACATCAAATCACCAAAGAACACATGCATATAAATCAGCAGAAAAAATATGAAGAACACACTATTAAGACATGATGTTCTTAATATTCATAAATAACTTTGCTACAGGTAAATTAAGTGTCCTAATTTATGAAAAAATAATAATTATCCTCTCAAATACATATACATTAATTTAAAACAGTAGGAAATTTTTCAACAATAATGCCACCTAGTGCAAGCTCTAGAAATCATAAGATCCAGTGCCTTCCCATCCAATACTCCCAGACTAGTTTCTAGCTTATGGCTTTGATCAGTGATTACTAGAAATCACATTAGGCAGCATTAATGTGTGGAAAAATTTGTTACTGTTTTAATTATTTGAATAAGTATAAGAAAAGGTAACCACATAATGTTTTAATGATTTAAAACATTAATTTGTTATATTACGTATAACTTTAAATTTAAATATCATCACAGTCAATGTAAGAGGACTTAAAACATGATTACATGCTATCAATAATTGGATTAAAGTTTTCCAAATATCATAGTATTTATTTATCAAAAACAAAATTCCATAATAAGTCAACAGATAATCCACATAGAAATTTTTCAATTTCAAGATATTCAAAATTCTTTCCCTCAAATCATCCTTAATTAATACGGCTTCTCCAATATTGCAGTTTAAATTCCATATAAAGATTATCATATATATTATTATTACCTTCTTTAATTCAGCTTTCACTTTTAATCTAATCAATCTATATTCTCTATAACAACTACTTTTAATTCATCAATTAATAAATCTAATTAGTCTTACTTTAAATCCTTTTCTAATAATAATAATAATAATGTGACTTCAATCTATTATATCATGATTTCTCAAGAAAATACCTATACTTAATACATACTTTATGAGTGGTAAAAAATTATTTTCTAATTTCTTCACTCCAAATTATATTTTCTTTTACACACAAAAAAACACAAACCTCATTAATCAATCTATTATTTTATTCACTATTGCTTCATTTTTATATTAAACCTTTATTCGCCTTGTCTCATTTTCTAATCATTTTATTTTCAATCTTATTTTAACCTTAAATATCAAATCTTATCCTATTTTATTTTATAATAAAACATTCAAAGTTCTTCTGAAATCTATCAACCCTGAAATGTTTTTTGTAAGAGTTATATATACTGCCATAAAATTAACATTTGTTGAGCTACTGCAAATATGGTTTTCTTCCATTAATTTAATATCTTCTAAATTCAAATCATTACACATATTAAAATAAAATTTAGAGATTAAAATAATTAAACTCACCATAAAAGCTAATGCATCTTGTCGAGCTGTTCATTAATGTTTACTTACAAATAATCCCATAATAAGAGCTGGAATATGAATAAATGGAGTGGATTTTAAGAATGTCCTGCTCTGATTTTTTTAAAGTCCCAAAGAGGAATCAAAGTCTCCTTTCGGTAAATAGTAAACTCCTTTATGTAAATACATTACACCAACTACTTGTATTCATTAACATTTATAAAATGCTTGCTTTAACATTGATGATTGATATTAGGAATTTAATAGTGACAACTATTTTTTAAACAATTTTAACTGATTATTTCACTCTTCTCCTAATTAAAAATTACATTACTTTCAAGAAATTTCATTAAAAATAAGTTATTTTCTAATACTATGGAGGAAAAAGATACTTATAACATACTGTAAAAATATCAAGAGAATGAATATGATATTTTAAAAGATTTACCAATCACCTAGGTAAAGTTTCAAAATGAAGTTGTGATTTAATGAAGCGGATTCTTTATTTTGACATACCGTTTCATTCTTTTAAAAAATTTTATGCTTTAGATGTTCATACTTTCCAAATGGACATTACTAAATATAAAACCATGTATCTAGGTGTCATCACATGTTCACTATACTTTATGCTTACACAAGCTGTTTACACAGAGGTTAAACTCTCCATACAGTAGAGCCATTCAGTGCAAGCCAGAGTAATCAACGGATGCAGGAAAGTTTGTGCATAAAATCCCTATCTAGTGCCTACTCATCCAATATTCCCAGATAGTTTCTGAGTTCAGATCTATATAACTATACAAACTAATAAGCTTGAATTAAAAACATTATTGTTTTCATTTTCAACTCCAAGCTTTATAGTTGGCTAATAAAGTAAAAGGGGACTGTTGGAGAGTTGCGTTAGATCCTAAGATCTAGGTGCAGTGCTCTCAGATCCAAGGCTCCTCACTGATAAAAGCCACAAACTAAAAATTAGTTTGGGGATATTGGATGAGTAGGCACTAGATAGGGGTTTTGTGCACAAACCTTACCTGCATCCACTGATTACACTGGCTTGCACTGATTGGTACTACTGTATGGAGAGTTTAGCCTATGTATATCTAGGTGACATTTTGTTCCACTCTTTAAATTTTTATGTTTTGAATGTTAATACTTTCCAAATGGACATTATAAAATATAAAAACTATATATCTGGGTACCTAAATGTAACTCGAGTACTATAAGTATCATATGCCAAGATGGTGACTATAAAAATGTATTTATTAACAATATTGTAAATACAATTTGTGTACACTATGTATAAAAATATACAACATTCCAGTAGATGAAAAAAATTTATCTATTATGAAAAACACTCATAAAATATCATATTCTTCAAGTAATTTTCATTTACTATTCATGGCCCCTAAATGTTATCAAAGAAAGAGAAGAAAAAAACAGTATTAAGACAGGAAAAAGTCTTTCTTTTCTTAAAAAAAAAAGTTGCCAAGGGCTCACTACATCCTCTAAACTTAGTTTCAAAGCCTTTAACAAATAAAAGATTCACAAATAGTAACTAATGCTATGTAATCTACATTAAGCATATATGCATATAATAGACTAATATATATATATATATTAAACAGTATAAATCTTATTGTTCATATCATTTGGCAAGATTGTTTTTTACCTTAGGAATATTGATTTGAAATACATATACAATAATACACAAACTAAATAATATTTTTAGAGAAAGGCTTTACCCTTTATTATATACTTCCTATGTGCTTAATAAATAATCACAACTTTAAACTAAATAATAAAAAGCTTCTAAAATGCTTTAATAATTGATAAGATATTTAAAGCTTCACACTTTCAAACCTAAATACTTTAGAATGGCTTAGATATATAGAAAGACAAGTAAAGAAAAGGGTGACCCCCTTTTCTAGTAAAATTCTCTGTCTTGTGTTTACAGTTTGATCATTATTCAGACACCCATCATAATATCTGATTGGCTGTCAGATGTGAAAGGTTTGCAGCCTTTCAATCTAATTTCTTTTAATTGTAGGGGGAAAAAATGAAATAATTGTTTTTTTTTAATATTCAAATGATAAATATAAAAATTATACTTTAACTATAAACACACATACCCACACTTTACTATATTCAATGACACTTCAATTCATCATCATTTCAACATTATCAATCCACAGCAGAATGAAGATATCTACAAATTTAATTCAATTTTCTCTGATCCCTAGATTCCCATCTCTACACCATACTAGAAAATTTATTTATTTCATACACCAATCTCATATATAGTCTCTTTCTAGATCTTTTATAATCTCTTAGACTCCAGTTTAATATGTAATATTATAATCTTTTCAAGCAATATGTCCAGCCAAGCTCCATTTCAGTTTCTTAATTCTTTCAAAAATGTCAGTGAGACCTGCTTGTTCTCTCATCCGTATGCTTAATTTTCAGTCTCTTATTATTATAACATTTCTTCAATGAGTGATCTGAAGTCTCTGAAATGTTTTTTTTTTTTTTTAAATAAGGACTGGCAAAACATATTTATCAAAAATCTTCCTTTTCAATCACATAAGGATATTTTCTTTTAATATCAAGTTATTTCAACCAAAAACATTCCACATAAGTTTAATTTTATAGATATAAAAAACACCTCCATACTTCCCCATTCTTTTTAAATTCATATAAATAAAGATATAATAAAAGACAAATGACCCCCAAGATGCATTTCTTGCTGAACCAGCACTCATTAGTTGGCCCAGATCACTATCTCTCATATATATCTCTATTATATGCAAAGTATTTATCTAGAGTAAATTGTTACATTTTCATTTACCATTGTCAAATTCTCTCCACTCACAACTTTGACGCCATCCATTTCAGATAACAGGTTTAAAGTTTATATCTGTGCTAGAAATAATCTCTAGTTTCGAAAATGATTAGTAATAATCGTTAGGGTATTTATCTGAAATGGATGGTGTCAAAGTTGTGACTGGAGGGAATTTGACAATGGTAAATGAAAATGTATTAAGTTTAATTTTATGATTAATTTCATTCATTATATTTTCATCTGTTTTAATAATCTGAACAAAATAATTGTATTTGTTAACTTATACTAATTCATGATCATCAATCTTTATTTTTTCCTTTTGAGAAAATTTATTGAGCAATACTTTAGTCTTTATCTTTAGTCCTATTTTCTTATTTATTTGATATCTCTTGCAACACTTCTTGAAGCTTTGAAGCACTATTTGCAAAAATAAATACTTCATCTGCAAAACCTTAATGACTTAAACAATCTCCATTTACTTTTATTCTCTTAGCTTTCCATTTTAATCAACAAAATACTTCTTATAAAACTGTTATAAAAGCTTTGGAGACATAGAATGTTCCTGTCATAAACCTTTCTCAATGTCAATCGTTCTTAGTATCATCATGTAATCAAATCATTGCTGTTGCACTTTGATAAATTTTTTTTAAATATGAAAAATACTGGATCTATATCTTGATGATTCAATACTTAAATCACTATAGAAATGCTTAGAGAATGATATGCCTTTTCATAATCTACAAATACAAAGCATAATGGCAACTCATATTCATTGTTTCTTTCTATAACTTCTCTCAATATTTAGATGTGATCCATTAAACTAGAACCATTTTAAAATCCAATTTGTGTTTGTAGTTTGTTAAAATCCAAAATTTGTTGTAAACAAGTTGCAATTATCTTGGTAAAGATTGTATATAGAACTGATAAAAAAAATTAATAGATCTATAGTTTCTAATATCTTCCTTATCATTCTTTCTTAAATATAAATATTATTACTGCATTCTTTTCAGAAATAATTATTTTCTTCTTAACATAGAAATAATTTTTCTTCTATGTTGTTTTACACATTTTAACATTTTTATTCTCTCCTATAGCTTTGTTTGTCACTTCACAAATATATTTTTTTCTCTGTTAACTTTTTTCATATCATTTTTTACCATTTTACAAAACTCCAGATATTCAATTCTTCTAATGGATCATTTTTATATTTTTTTCATATTCCTGCTTTTCTTCATATGTTGTTTTGTTTCAGTGAAAATTTACAAGTAAATTGCTGCTTTTTTTTGTACAGCTAACTTTGTTGCAGTTCTTAATGGTGTATCAATTACCTTTTTGATTTTATTGAAATCTGAATCATCTTCAAAATCTATTAATATTTTTAAATGATTTGGAAGTTCTAATTTAAATCCATTGGAGTATTTCTGAAGATTGGGAATATCAATTATTAATATTATTAATAATTTTTGTCTCTAGCTCTACATTAACACATATTTTACATCTCAATAATTGATGATCATTTACTGTGCTGAACCTATTAGAACATTATAATCTATTATTTTCTACTAGTCAAAATATAATCCAATTTTTCTATAGCTTTATTTGGATGCTTTCATGTCTATTTCTATTTAGCATTTTGTTTTAAAAAGGATTCATAATATACAGATTTTCTTTCCTTGTGAACCCCAGAAGTCTGGGTCTTCTCATAGTTCTATCATCATAATCAAATTTATCCACTGCATTTTCAACCATCAATCACTTACCAATTCTAGCATTAAAGTATTTCAATACAATTTTAAAATGTCATTTGGTCTGATCAAACTATTTTATACATCCACATTAAAATCCTTTATGTCTTCATAATTATCTGCATTTGGTATTTTCATAAAATTTTATGATTCTGTAGTTATAGGTATCTAAATAAAAAATCATCAAATGGGAGCTTGAGTTACTAATCAGAATATTCTTAGCATTCTCCACCTTCAACTGCCAACTGCTATCTTGGCTGGCAATTTTACAGCCTCTTGATAAACTTTTATTATTATTATATATTTGGTATATTATAAGGCCTGATCATGATTATTTTTTACTATTTACTATTATACATTAATTGTCCAATGTAAGCCTAATAATAATAATCATCATCAACAATTCATATTTTTATCGATTATAAATTTATGGCTAATTTGAGATTCTGATAAATTCCTACATCTAAGAAAAAAGTGAAGCCAAAGAGCTTTATATAAAAAAAAAAAAATCAATTAAATTTAAAAGCTAAAAGAGGACATTATAACTGATCATGTTTGGTTCCATCATATGAATATTGAAAAATAATAAAAAATGTGGCAGCATTGAGGAAGGAAAAACTTAAAATAAACCCTAAATAATAATTAAATTAATGAAATGGAGCTTAGAGTAATGTTTTAAAAATCATGAGGGAGAGGGAAATAGAAAGTGAAAGATTTAATTTAATCAACTGATCCAATAATAAGTGAAAATAAGTGATCTAACAATAAACAAAAATTATTCAACAATAACAAAAAAAAAAAAGTTTGGACAATCTCTATTACACAGAAGATAGAAGTATCTAATGAGGAAATCACCATTACTCAAAAACGTTTGACAAATTGGAAAAAATGAAAGAAATAAAACAAAAAAATCATGACTGCAGAATCAAAAAAAAAAAATACAAGAGATGGATGTTCTGATATAACAATTGAGAGAAAATGCACTTCTAATTAATGGCATACAAAGGAGATATATATAAAAAAAAACCTTCTTTGCTGATATTTGTAAAAATATTAAATAAAAAAACACTTTAGAAATGAACCAAATATGAGAACTAAATGTTAAAACCAAAATTCAATAGAAAGAAATCCTTCCTTCTAACAGTGTTTAATTTTCAATAACAAACAATTAGATGGCAGAATTTTGTCCAGTTATAACATTCACTATGAGAGCATTTTTTACTTACTATTATTATATCTCAGAAATAATATGTAGCTTAAATAAAAGCAAAAAAATATTTCCAAAGTACCAAGAAGGTGAGAAAATGAGAAATAACAAAGTACTTTCAAGATTTATGAGTACCATGTTTAATGTTATTTCAAATGTAATCTTTAACTTGTATCTGTATAGTAAAATAATAAAGTATAAAGAAATGATTTCAAAATTGGTAAAACATGAAAGAACCAGATTACTAATCTGTTGCACAAATATATGATTTGTTCATTTCAGAATCAAATGAAATTAAATCAACAACCAATAAATTATACTCTTTATACCTAATGGCTGAATCATTAGTTTGAGTCATTTTAATAATTGAATGATTAGTTGCTTGAGAGATCATATGACATCCTAGCATCAGAAGTAACAGGTTTTAGCTTCAATTTATAAATCTTTAGTTCTCAAGTCCATCAGTCACCCATTGCACTAATAAATGTGGTTTAGCAATGAAAGAGTAATGGATTTAAAAGCTATGACTTCTTTCAGGAGCAATAATCATCACACTACTTCAGAACCATTTTCTCTAAACTTGACTAGTTAATGAACACTAGATGGTAGTACAATACTTTATATCTACATCTCTAGACCATATTCTGCTTTATGATTTTATTATTGAGGACTTTGTTTTGGATTAAAAATGTAGATATGTTTTAAACTTCAGTTTATTACTTTTGTAAAGATAATTGCTAAATGCATTAAGTGCATTAATGCTAGCTTTGAATTTAAACCCTTCACTGGTAAAAATCAGAAATCTGAGGATATAATAGCACTATAATCTAGTATGTATTGACTACTGAAATTTACATCAGATGGCTATAAAGAAGGATAAAGAGAACACTGCTTCCAAAACATACGTTTAGAATAAACTCAAAATAATGTGATATTTTTAATTAAAAATTCCTCAATTGAAGCTTTTCTATATATCAGATTAGCAGTAACAAACTCTCAATATAGTGGTGACACCAAGTGCACTACTGTATGGAGAGCTTGCTACTGCTAATGTAATGGTAAGAATTGTCTCTCCACGCAACAAAATCTATAACGCAGGCAAAATACACTAAAGCTGATCGAGTACGGATACTGGGATCCAGAATCCGACCAACATTCAATCCTTTCACCTCTGCTCAATGATCTAATACCCTATGGATGACACTTCTCAACTTACACAGACATTCAATTTAACCTTGGTCCGGCAGTCACTCAGGGTGGAACAACAAGACTCGTAAGTTAATCAATTGAGCACTGATTTGGTCAGATATACACACATAAGACTAAGTAGTTAATTAAAATATCAATGATTGATTATGAAATTTAAAAGAATAATCTATCTATAGATATAATGATGTATGTGCAATTAAATCTAGAGTTGGATAAAATGAACTCATGGACAATAAAAATATGAAAACGAGTTATAATTTTAAATATTATTAATTTAATAAAACAATAACAAATAATAAATCAAATATACAAAATTATGTGATGGGAACGTGAGATATTACGCTCGCAGGCGTTAAATAACTAATGAGATTAATGTTACCCATCTCATTATAAGTGTTTAATAAAGGGTAGTGCGGTATTGGAGTTTATGCCTATATTAATATGCCAAATTTCTAGCTCTTTTGCAGTCTGCTAGATCATACAGAACTTTATAGCCAAAGTTATATAATTAACTATAATAGCGCTCCTATGGCGTCTATCTATACAAAGTTAAATCGAGCATGTAATTAGGCTCAGAGATACGCAGGTTAGCGTGTTAACCTCGATTAGGATATACACTAATGCCGGATAAGCATTTAATATAAAAGGAGAGAAAACTGGTTTATAATAGGTTTACCTATATACTCTAAGGCACATATTAAAATATTAATCAAGCTCAAAGGTGTAAATGGGCCATTATTCATGGGCTTCAGTCTCCAAAGACTCGGTTTGCCCTAAAACCGCTCAACTTGCTACGAATAGAAACATTAGTAGTTCAGGTAGTTGGATAAGCATTATGAATAATCTAGGTCCTTGTGCCCTAGTTCTAAAAGTGTGTGCTTTACCCGAACTAAAGTGGATGAGAGTGACCTCCGCCATCAACTTATCAATAATCATGCAGCAAGCAGATAATTGTACATTGCGTACTTTGTAAGGACACATCCGCAACTTATACACATATAACGCAAATACGTAAAATTATATTATCGTGCCTTAAAATTAGATAGCGTCTATTTGCATATCTATACAATCCAGTTCTCAAACTTAGTATTTCAAATATACTATTTAGGGACTAAATTAATTAGTAACCTAGCTTAATATTGTCACCTGCATCTCAACATATATAAATCTAAGGAGGACAAAGCATATTTGAGGGATAATTACGAATAAAACATTAAAATATGCTTTGAGAATATCTCTATGGCTAGTTCCTATGATGTACGAGTTACACATATAAATAGTTATAATTCATAACTAGAATTAAGCAAACTACAATTTTAACTAGAGAATGACTGATTATCATAATATTAATACCCAAAAATTAATCAGTAAGATAATAATATGATCTCAAAACAGCGAGTGAGAAAGAAAAATAATAATTCAATTATTTAATATTTATTATAGCGAAGATTTGAAATTATCTTCGCAGATCGATAAGCTAAAATTATATTTATAAATACTTGTGGTTTCGAGTCATTTGGCATATTAAATACATATAATATTAAAATGATAAAATCATAGAATAAATTGAATAGATTTAGAAATAGGCATAAAAGACCGCAGAAAATTATACATTTAAAATAGATTATTAGAGTTTTACATTTTAAAAGAGAATTCAAGTTTTACAATCAGGCAAGACCTAGCATTTAACAGTCTTCTTTGCAGATTTTAGTAAAGGTGTTTGAGAAAGGCAGGTTTAATAAATAGCTAGCTTTTAAAAGAAAGAATCGAAAGTCACAGTTTATAAACAGAGCTCTGGGAGAAAATTTACCATTCAGTTGTTTTCATTGCATTTAATTCTGAGCACGTGGGGGGTAATAAGTTGACACTTTTGATGATGATTTAAAGTTAATAGAGATTTTCCACGGGCTGCTTTGCTGGTGTATGGCATTAGGTTTTATCGGAACAAAGTTCTTCTCCATTCCCGATCAAGGAGAGGGGTGAGTTATTGCCATTCTACTCAACCATTTTGAAGATAAAATGGGTGTAGGTTCTGCTCACAACTCACTTATTATATATATGATCGATCCTTGGTGACAAAACTTTTAGTATTTATACTTTTCAAACTCTGGCCACCTGTTAATTTTTATGAGCTTGTCCGTAGCTGAAAAATCCATTTATTTATATTAGCAAAACATATTTAATAGCTACTACTAGTAGAAAAACCCATTTATTTATTTTAGAAAAACATTTTTAATTATGACAACTAATTGAGATTTTGTTTTACCGCATTAATTTGTTATTAATATTTTAATCAATTCCACGCTATTTTAGGACCAATGCGTGACCTACTTTGAAAATTGTTTACAAAAATCAAATGTTATTTTGACAAAGTTACTTTCATAATTAGTAGAAAACTAATTTTATAACCATATGTGCAGAATAACAGGAAATATACGTATGCGATTTCAATAATACAGCAATAAAATTGGCTAAATAATTTAACTAAAATATTTCTTAAACTAGAAATATTTATAAAATGAATATATATATCCGTAATATATACCAATAACATAACAATAAAATTGGCTAAATAATTTAAACTAAAATATTCAGAAATATTTATAAAATGGATACATATCTGTAATATATACATATACTATTAAATTACAGACTTATCATTCGCATATATATGCATGATTCCGCACACATAGTAATTCGAGGTTGTTTAAATGGGTACTCTGAGAGGGTTTAAACCTGGCAAATGGATAGATGTGTGGGTAAAATAAGTGAAATGGGTAGATGGATGAAACTGACCATTTCACTAATAAGGGCTTGTGTAAGCATAGGAAATGGTAATCATGTAATGTTTCGATGGTTATATATCATCAACATCATCACCCATTATCAATCCATTGCAGGATGAAAGTCTCTCAATCTCTAGCCTCTTTTCTCCACATCAACCCTGTACACTTTCTTATTTTATCCATCCATCTCACATTTGGTCTCTTTCTGGATCTTTTACAATCTCTTGGAATCCAGTTTAAGATTTCAATTATCCATTTATTATCATCTCTTCTAACAATATGTCCAGTCCATCTCCATTTCAGTCTTTGAATAATATCAGTAACACCTATTTATTCTCTTGCCCATGTATTGCATTTTTGATTTCTTCTTGTTATTCCTAATATGCATCTCACCATACTTCTATGAATGGTCTGAAGCCTCTATATTGCTCTTCTATTAAATGTCCAAGTCTCAGATCCATAAGTAAAAACTAGTAAAACACATTTATTAAAAACCTTCCTTTTCAAACCCAGAGACATATTTTCTTATAATATTGTTATTTCTACCAAAAACACTCCAACCAAATTTAATGCCATGATTAATTTCATCCATTATGTTTCCATCTGTAGTAAGTATTTGTAGTTGTTAATTTCTTTTAATTCATCATAATCAATCTTTACTTTCATCTTTTGAAAAAAATCCACTGAACATTACTTTAGTCTTTTTAATAATAATTAGCATTAAGCTACTGCACATGCGCTTTGTAGATCTTAACAATAAATGAATACTTTTCAAATCCAAGATAAAGTCTTTGTGAAAGAACAGAATGAATCACCTATTCTTTCAACCCAAACGCTTAAGTATGGGCAAATCTTAAGTATCTGAAAATGAGAGCGTGAAGATATTAAACAATCATTTTAAATTATTTTTTACTATGTCTGAATGAATGACGCCTGTGAAATTTATTAGAATTTATGAAACATTCTTAAATGAAATTAAACATATGTAAATAAGATATTTATTTTATATAGCGCGATGTTTTCCTTTAGTCCTACTTTCATGTGATAACTCTTGCAACATTTCCTGAAGCTCTGAAGTTTTACTTGCAAAATCAACTGCAGCATCTGCAAAATCTAAATGACTTAAATAATCTTCATTTATTTTTATTCTTTAGCTTCCCATTTTAATCCACAAAATGCTTACTGCAGCACTGCTGTAAAAAGTTTTGGAGATATAGTCACTCTGTCTTACATCCATGTCAATGATAACCTTCCTAGTATCATTATATAATCTAACTGTTGTTGTTACATTTTTATAAATATTATTCAGAATATGATCCTGGGTCTATACCTTGATGATCCAATGCTTTAATCAGTGAAGAAATGCTTATAGAATCAAATGCCTTTTCGTAATCTACAAATTTAAAGCATAATGACAACTCATGTTCTTTAGTCCTTTCTATAACTTCTTCCAATACTTGAATATGGTCTATTGTATTAAAACCATTTTTAAATCCAGCTTGTTTTTTTTTTTGGTTGGTTGAAATTCAGTGTTCTTTGTAGCTGAGTTGTAATTGTCTTGGTAAAAATTTTATATAAAACTGATAAAATACTGATAAGTCTGTAATTTCTAATATCTTCTTTATCACATTTTTTAAATATTAATACTGCATTCGTCTAATCAACTGGTACATCTTTATCATTTCGACATTTGGTATATAACTTTATCAAAAAAATGTTCTATTTCTTCACCTGCTTCTTTTAATATACTGATTATAATTCCATCATTACCGGGAGCTTTTACCTTTTTCATAAATTTAATTGCATGTCACTTCTTCCTTTAATATTTTGGGCAATTCAGAAGATATAATAGATGTACGAGATACTTGTTCTTTATTACTATATAATTCTTGATAGAACTCATCTACCCATTTCATGATGTCATCTCTCTTTTTAGTAATAGTTTTCTTATTGCAGATATAAATTTCCTACCAATACCAAAATGTTGTTGTATACTCTTGAGACTTTTATTCTCTTCTACAGTTTTCCTTGCTAGTTCACAATTATACTTTCTTATATCATTATCAACTCTTTTTTGCACCATTTTACAAAATGCAAAATATTAAATCCCTCTCAATGCATCATTTTTATATATTTTCAAATTCCTTTTTTACTTCATAAATTCTCTAGCTTCAATAGAAATTTTATTGTTCAACTGCTGCTTTTTTCTACCAGCTATCTTTGTTGTAATCAGTTATTTTCCTATTAATTTCATTCAAATATGAAAAATTCAAAATCTAGTAATACTTGAAAACGGTTTTCAAGTTCTAGTTTAAATTCATTAGAATGTTTCTGAAGATTAGAAATGTAAACTGTAAATATTGTTTTTCTTAATAATTTTTGTCTCTCTAGTTTTGCATTAACACATAACTTACATATTACTAATCGATGATCACTTTCTGTGTTGAATTTATTAAGGACATTACAATCTTAAAATATGTATTTTCTATTACTCAAAATATAATCCAATTCTGCTGTATTTTCATTTGGATGCTTCCATGTACATTTCCTTTTAATATTTTTCTCAAAAAAAGAATTCATAATATAGTTTTTCTTTTTGTGCAAATTCCACAAGTCTATGCATTTCTATTACCATAACCAAATTAATCTACAGCACTTTCATTTATTTATCAACTCTAGCATCAAAGTCTCCCATAACAATTTTAAAATGTTTAGTGTGATCAAAAACCTTTCGTATATCCATATAAAAATATTATGAGAACTTGAATTATCTGCATATGGTATCTGCTATTAAGTTGAATAATTAATTTTGCACTCTGTCCGATACACTATCAATCTCCACAGTGTTGTTCTTCCACTTTTATTTATAATGAATCCTACTTCACTTGTACTTCCAATATTTGTGCCTTTGCAGTAGAATACATGTCCACTTTTTAAATTAATTGTTTGTTCGCCTTTTCTTCTAATTTCACAAAGTTCAATAATGTCCCATTTGATATGAGACAATTCTTGCAATCTTCCTTCACTTGAAAATGATCTGCGGTTGTAAGAACCTAAATAAAGTTATCAAATGGCTTTGGCCGCCAATCACTGACTTGGCTGGTGACTTTACGGCCTCTTGGGAATAAGGGCCATGATTTATTTTTGTCTATCATGATTGTATATATCTATTAGAAAATTTTCTTTTAATAACACACACATTCATTCTGTTTTATCAGGCAACTGAGAAGAAAGACCATGGTGTTTTTTGATCTTAAAATGAGATAAAAAAGCCAATAAACTCATCCTATATGAATAATCACATAGTAATAACAGCTACAAGGACAAGAACATATGGAGTAGACATTAGGAATTTGCCCTGCTAGAAGAGGAATCAAAAAGTCTCTTTTCATTTAACAGCAAACTCTTTTCTATATATGATTGTAAACAGTTATAACTTTTAGCATAATAAAAATTAATAAATATTTAATTACTTGCACTTATATGCAAATCAAATATAATAACTATACAATAAAATTTGATACTACTACAATTAGACAAATTAGTCAATTATAATTCACCATTGTCATTCCTAAATATATTTTTTTGCATCTCACTACTTAGCTATATCATAAATTTTAATGAACTCTTAAATTAACAAAATATTGCAAAACATAAATAGCCCACATAATTAAATGAAAAAAAAAAAAAAATAGCAATTTTAAATTACTAAGTATTTCTTTGCACAGTTGTTAAATATTTTGCTATAAATAAAGTAAGTGGTTATAATAAAGCTGACATTGACGAAACAAATCTACTCAATTCAAAAGTATCGCTAATATTTTTAAAATCTCTATTTAGGAGAACGTTTGTTTTACGTATTTTTTATTTTGCACTTATTTTCATACTCTTTTGTTTATTAAAAATCAAGCGGACATTAATAAAGTATTTTTTTAAAAGTAATCAAATGACTTTTTAAAAACCATAAAATGTTTTTTCCAACAATCCCTTTTTTTAAATAATCCACTTCTTTTTTTAAACATTAATTTACTTCATAGTTCTTTTAAAGTGCAACATAATATGCTTAATCAGTTTCGAGTTATTCCCTTTAATTAAATATAATAAACTAAAAATAATAACAACTTTACATTCATATTCTACGCTGCATTAACAATTTGAATTAATTACGTTATTGTAAAAGCAAAATCTGTAATAGTCATAAGCCCTTCATTAATCCAAGTTATACAGAGCGTAAAGTAAAAACTCAGGTCAACTATTAAACCATGAAATAAATTTGCGTTAATATTTTATTATCAAATCAACTTAAAACCTACTTTTTCAAAACTTTAACTAAATAATATATGTATGGAAGAAAAAAAACAAATAAATGTAAAATAAGTATGATTTTCAAAACACTTTTTTAATTACTAAACGACTTACTCGAAGTCTAAAAAATCCAAGTACATTCATCTCGCTTATTTGTCTCGTAAAACGAGATTGAAAAAAATTAGCAAAAATGCTGTAATAATTTACAATTATTTGATAAAATATTTCATATAATTTAATACATTGTATATTAAAATACCTAAAAAATAATATTTCGATAAACTTTATAAAATATAATGATAAAAATTAAAAAATAAAAGATTTTAACAAAAAGTATTCTTAAAAGCTTTTTAATAAAGTATTATGTTTGCCTGTTATAGTCTACGGTTGCTTATTTCAGCACTTACCTGGCACAGGAGATACCGTGATCACGGAGGCGGTTCTCCCGGGGTGAGGTCTGGCCATTGCACTTCGGTCTAATTGACCCCCGCGATTGTCCCAAATGCGGATAACTCGGGTGCGTAATTTATGCGATTGGGGACTGCGTTCGCGCTCTCCCCTCATATATATTTAAATCATTTAAATAGGCTTTAGCAAGCTCCTGAACATCGTACGCCCATTATATTTTATAAATCCAAACTGGTTATTTAATTAAATAGAAAGGAAGTGAGTGCTCATATGATTAATTTAATTCCATGCACCAGTTTTGTTTTGTCATATTTATGTTACGTGTGAACTATTAAAATTCTTAAAAATATTGTTTTTACTTTACAATACAGAATATTATTATAAATAATTTGTAATGTTCCTGTGCAGTGATTTGCTGTTATATACATGATTTAAATTCTTATTACCTATTTAAGATAATTTAATCTAGCATCCCATATTTCAAGTAAAATTTCATTGCAAAACTAATCAATACAATAAATGAAATTATTTATTCAAAATTAAATAGAACTTATTTTAATATAAACAAATGTTCTATGTAGTAGTGCAAGCAAGTTTACCCATAAAATCTCTATCTAATGTCTATTCATCCAATATCCCAGACTAGTTTTTAGCTTGTGGCTTTCATCAGTGAGAAGCCTTGGATCTGAGAGCACTGAACCTAAGTCTTATGATCTAATGCAACCCTCCAGCAACTATAAACCTATGAGTCCAAGATAAAAACCCAATAATGTTTTCAATACAAGTTTATTTGCTTTATGTAGTCATATAGATTTGAATCCAGTTCAATATTTTTTTTAAAAAAACCCACTAAAACATGTTTTAGAAGTTTTAAATAAATTAATTAATTAGAATGTTGTTTTGAATTGCAGAAAGTTGTAATAATATATATTACAATGGGACAACTGGAGAGTAATTTATAATATGTTTGACTCTTAATGAAGTTGATCATATGATGATATACTATAAGTTGGGCAGTCAAATGTAATAAGAGGAAAAAAGTATGTACTAAAATAAAACATAGCTAATTTAGAAATAGCATTGTGTTGTTTTGCCAAATGTAATGGGCTCTAACTTGAATAATTTATGTTCCCATAACTATTTAGCATACTCCAAAACCCATTCAAACAACCGATGTCTAATACACATGTGAGCCACTAAGTCTTCAGTTTTAACAATTATTACTTATAAATATACATTTTGCCACTTCCTAGTTCAACAAACATACACGTGTAAAAAATATATACTTAATTCAAAAAATATTTAATTAGGATGCATGGCATTATATAGAATTGACTTTAAATTATTGTTGATGATCAAATTATATTTTAAAAATCTTTCATCATACTGGTTACATTTCCAGATACATCATCTAATTTTAAATAGCTGAAGAAAAAAAGTTCAGTTTGTAAAAAACAGTTTTTATTTGTGTTCATCCACAGTATACACCATAATAAGGAGTGCTATCTTCTGATGCAAAGTTATCCCTAAAACTTTAGTTTGATCCCTTTTATATTTCTTCTAGTTTCCCCTGTTATACCTTCTGGTTCCGGCTCACAGTAAGCATAGACATTGGGAATGATGTTGCTCACACTAATAACTATTACTTAACTACATATATGAACAAGTTTTTTATATATGTGAAAAAGAGAAAAAAATAGCCAAGTTTATTATTCAACAATATCTTTATTAAAATAAATAACAGAAACAATAAATAATATCAATATAAATAAAACACAGCCATAAATATAGATGTTAAGGAGCTTGAACTAGTACATATATCAAATACATTTTTGATATGTTATTAAATATTAATTTAATCTTAAGTAATTATCTTATTGACCACCCTTCAATGCAGTATTATTTATCTACAATATTATAATATTTAAAAGATAAATCAAATTCCATTTCTATAGCTTAAATAGTATTATATACAAAAAAAAATTCAATTTTTTCCTTTTTTATTTCAGTACACAGAAAGAAAATTAGAGAATAACAAAATAAAAAGTATATCTATATTTTAACAGACTTGGGATTTTACAAATATTTAATTATTCATTTTAAAACCTTCCTAAATTGAAATATATAAGTTTTTTTATCGATTTTCAAATATTTAATGTTTATATATGTATATTACTACCAAGTACTTTACACACTAATGTGCAAATTACATACAGTAAAAAAAAATTGGATAATTTCTTAGTTGGTATGCTTTTTTCCTTGTCTTCAAGTGTTCATTACAGGTTTTCAATATCAGTTATTTTCCAGAATATAATTATCTTTATAACTGTTTAACTTGCAGCTTGATTTGAAGATTTTTTTGATAGTCTAGAAATTATCTTATAGTAGATAACCTTGAAGCAATAAGGCAAATCATCTTTCGATCAAGTTACATATTTCTATGACACACAGGATGGGCCTTGTGGATCTCTGATTAAGTGGATCCCTTAAACATTAGACAATATCTTAAAAAGGTTTTAGTAACTTGAAAATATAATAAAAATTATAATATTATATGCAACTAAAATTTACATTATAATACTATTTTAATAAAAAATGTTGATGATGTTTTATATTTAAGAATATAATAAATAATTTAAATAAAATAATTCTGAATTAGGTTTTATATTAGACTGACACATACATTATGTGTTTCAGATCCTTACTACTGTGATTGTATAATGGAGCTTAGCTTGGAATTCCTCCCTTGTAATCATGATGTGCAGCTGAAGTCAACTTTGCATCAAGCTATTGCATACATTGCAAAGGCAACAAATATTTTTCATTATATCCAATTCAATTTGAGTGTGCTTCATCAGCTCTTCACCTCATGCTTGTTGGGTTTTAGTGTTTTATAAAAGCTATGGATTTAATTAATTTTATTATATACTGTGCCACTATAGTCTATAATTTGAATATAATGTATTTTCATTGTATAAAATAGCACATATAATGCAAGATCAATAAATAGTTATCTTTTATTTCTTCTACAGTTAAAATTATTTGTTAAAATTGTTATTAATAATAGATGCATCTATAAAAACGTATTTCCACTGATATATTCTTTTTGCAACATTCATTAAGTATTTTTAGCAGAAATACACAATGGACTTCACTATCTTTCTGTAGAAATTGCTGTAATGCACTTCAACAGATTACAAACAAAATGTATAATACAGCAACACAATAATGATAATAATAATAACAGCAATAACAATTACAACTTAGTATTATCAAATGCAAACATTCAAATAGTCAACTTATAACAATAGCTGGTTTCATCAATAATTGTAGGTGTTTATTTTTCTCAATATGGAGTATTTTCAATTATGTTTTAATATCGGGAATATTACCTCTGCCAACATGAAACAGAAAAAAAAGTCTAGATCACTGAGATATAAAGACTGACAAGAAGCAGAAAGGCAGAAATCAATCAAGTGATGCAAGTCTATTATAGATTTTATAATATCAATATTATTATCCATATACAGATCTGCAGCAAATAATCAAGAAGCAAGAAATAATACTCATAGTAATGATGCAATGATTTGTAAGTTATATGAATGGAAAGAGCTACTCTTTTTTTACTCACCAACCCAGCTCCAATACTTCCTTTGTTTCAATGTTTGAATATCTGTATTATCTATAGTTTCAACATCTGAAAACCTAGTTTCAATTATTTATAGGGATTCAGATATATCTTTAGATATAAGTGACTTAGTTTCTGAAACACATCCTATAAAAGGAACCTACACAAAAAATTGAAAGAAAAACTGCTAGAATCTTTCAATATCCATCATGAGCAAATCTTAAATAGTTTTTTATTGAATATCCAATATCAGCCATTTGATAATCTGCCATAATTTGTATGACATAAAAATTATGAATGATTCAGCCCCAGGAAAATGGCTATCAAAAAAAAAAAAAAATAGATGCTTATCTTGTTCATACTGCATGGTCTTTGAGTCTTATAATACTTGCAATTCAATATTCTTTATATGTAACTTTAATGATTATAGGCATATTAGTCAGAGCTTGGTTTTACAGGAATCTACAACAACACATGGTAGAAATGTTCAGCAATTTATTATTTTGATTAATGATAGCATCTTAGACACATTTTTTTTTGCATCTTTGCTAATTAAAAAAAAACTGTTGATGCAGAGATGTATAGTTATGAGAATTATAGACGTACAAAAGGTATTAGTCAAGCAAGTTTCTCATGTTTATATCAAAAAATGAATTAGCTAATATCCTGGATAATGCAGTTCAGGATGCAGTTGAAGGCAAAATATGATCTTATTATGGCAGTTCATATTTTCTGTAGTACAAAACAAGAACAACATGAAAGTCTTAAAGTTTTGTGATGAATTTGTTGCGTACTTTTATAAAACAACGCTTAACATGTTAATCTAAATTATGAAGAATATGATATAAAAACGAATTAGCCATTATTCAATTCAAGATCATTCATCCACTAATAGTATGACTATTTGTTATGTGTTTAAAGATATTATCTTTGAGTGACTATTTTTAGTTATGACAAATAATGATGATACACAATAGGAATGTTTCTATTTATTGACTGAAATATTACATCTTAAACTTAATCCCAAAATATGTTTACCTGATATTACAAATGAAACTGCAAGTTACCATGATATGGCTTATCAACATGTTCATATATGTTGATATGTTCATGTCTTGAATTTGGTGATAACTGAAGCTACAAAATATTGTATGTCTGCAGTTTCTTTTTTCATGTTGGTCCAGAATTTAGCAACATTTGTGAAAATATCATACAACAGAATGATTGCATAGGTGTCTAAAGTTAATTAGTGAAACAAGATAGGAAAATCCCATGAAAGAATGATTATGTTTGAATGTTTTGATGATGTCACTACTGACATGCTTATAAATGATGCAAGTTTTGAAAAGTTTAATGCAAAAATAAAATACGGAGCAAATATTCATATTTTACTCAAAAGTCTTCTAAAGTGTGAATTAATATTGATTGCATTTAATTATTTATATTTGAAAATACAGCCCTGTTATCAAGTCATTTACAGACAAATGATTTAAATATTATCTGCATGGAGTTTAGTAGATTCAGCTACAACAAAGTTGAAGTCAAGAACATTTAATAACATTCTCGACAAGGCATTGGAATTTGTAAATAAGAGTAATAACAAGAGTTTGTAATGTGAATGAAAATCAAACATTGGGAATTGACTCTTTGGAAACAATATTACTGGTTAAAAAGAATGGCAGATGAGATTATAGATGATAAAGAAAGTTCTTTAGATTATCTAGTGATATTTAGTAAATGTTGATTGTATTGTCCAAGCACTAGATTCATGCTCTGTGCAACACAAAAAGTTATGTAAATATTTATTTTTTAGGGCCTAGCAATTTTAATACTATTACTGATAAGAATTTTAAAAATGAAGCATTAGAAGATATTAAGCTTTTTATTCAAATCAGTAAAAATCAAATAATATTGGAATTGTTTTCTTGCACTTTGAATTTGGATATATTTAAGGTATTGTGTAATGATGTTGAGAATATGATTTCAGTTGCAACAAGTGTAAAATTTGAAACACTTGTTTATTGTGTGAAGTAAAAATTATAACTTCTAACAGACTTTATGATAAGGCATATAAAGTCACTTGCATATCAGTAGTTATTCAAGTCCAAAAATGTCACTGTCCAAGGAGAACTTGGAATTATATATAATGTTATCCATTGAAAAAAGAATTTCTAGATGAATTGGATGCAGAAGCCTTTATTGAAGAATCATACAATCATCTAGTGGATTCAGATGATTGATTTTAATATAGTGTATTGCATAAATTATGCTTTTGAACTACTTGTTAATGTGTGAAATGTTTAATACAAACACATTATTTTTAATTATCCTCCATTATTTAAAATTTTATAAAATAAAAATTCACTTATAACAATCTGTATTTACATTTAGTATATACTGTATACTTCCAGTAATATGTAGAATATATCTACACTGTAATTACTAAAAAAATATATATTTATTTCATAAAAATTTTAATTGTACTTTTTTCTCCCCATTGAATGTATCTTTTAAAATTTTTATTTATTTTTTATAAAAATTAAATGATAATCTTATGGTTGTGGGTGGGCCTCCTTTATCTCCTGTCATCCAATATTTTAAATCCAGTCTACAATTAATTTAATATATCAGATGAAAGTCTATGTTTCAATTTTTTTACTAGATTCAGACTGGTTACCCTTTCTGTCCAAAGCACTACATGGATAGAAAATGATGGGGTGATATATGTTTTAGTTGCTCTTAGTTCAATCATAGTGGGACAGCTATAAAGCTAAATTTTATTCTCAAAATTGTACTGATGATATACTGACAAATATTTTCCTCATTGTTATGTAGATTTCTTTATTATTTAGTGGTTAGCATTAATTATGAGAAGCAGTTGTCTAACATTGTTGCTTTTTTTTATTCATCTTTGTTCTCTAAATATATAAAGTTAAAGGCTTTCATCCAATGATTAGCTGTTGATTCATATTCTAATCCAATCTTATCTGAATTGAGTCAATTTGTTGCATTTTACTTTTCAGACTGCCTTCTATAGATTTTCAATACTTCACCTCTCCTATTCACCAAAAAACGTTTTCCAAAACTTATAAACTAAAGTGCCCCATGTGCACACAGTGATTTAAAAAAAAAAAAAAAAAACACTTTAAACTTTTAACCTGTTTTTTTTTTTTTAAATCATACTTATTGTTTTATAAACAAGTTAATTTGTAAATAATATTTTGCAATAGGAAAGCCAATTAAAAATATATACATGTAAACTAATTTACATTTTTAATATTTCCATTTTGCAGCTGTAAAAAAATATATTTATGTAATAAATTCAATTTTGTTTTGCAGTTTACCCCCCAAACAGGTATATTTAAAAATATATGTTTAACTGTGATCAAATTTTAACAGATTAAGGCTATGTGAGTTTTCAAAAAATGACTCTCCTGTTTATTAAAATAAGTTAAGGGTGGAATTTATATCTAACAACTTCCATGCATTTATATTCCACAATTTATATAAATTATATTTCCAGTCTTAAACAGTTCCAAAAATTACTCTTATATCTCTCTTTTTGTCAGACTCAAGCACTTGGAATACTTAATAAGCCAACTACAGAAATTATTCTATTCAATGCTGTCATTTCACGTCAAATTTATGCATTTTTAGAGACACATATTGTTATGTGATATAATTGAATATTTATTTCGTTTTCAATTTTCATGAATTTATAAATATAATATCAAATCTTTATCTAATACTATTATTTTACTTTAAAATTATATCTGCTTTAATCTCTATTTAAACTGAACTCTATTTGTTATTGAGCTAAATTCATGTTTGTCTTAATGTCCCTTTTATGGAATCAAAACAAAATTGGATCATTACACTTCTATTAACTTTATATCTTCTTTGTGACCAATTCTGTTTCTATGTTTATAGATTTTTATGCTATATTAATTTAATAATTTTAGACAGTCTTATAAGCTAGTTTCTTCTAGTTGTTTCAGTTCTTTTGGGATTTTATTGCAAATGACAAAGCCATATCCTATATTTGTCAATTTCTTATATTTATGGCTTATTTCTTAAGTAATCATAGTAAGAAATGGATCTATCTTCACTGGTTATTTATCTATCATATTACTTTTACTTCTTTATTTATGTAAATGGTTTCTTCAATTCCATAAATATTCCAAATATTAGTTATATTCTCAATTATGACAAGATAAGTATGAATGATAACATCAATCTTTCCAATCATTTATTATCTTCCTATGAAGCAATGCTATTGCATTAACCTTAACAATTTGTGCATGCATTAATATTGTGAATCCACATTACAATACTAATAATACCACTTTTCTGTTACTAATCAGGAATTGGAGAGCAAAAAAAGTAAGGAGATCGAAATTTGATAATTATAAGCCAACTGGTATAATAAAGTTAATCTAGGAATTCTCCATTGGTGTTTGATTTCAAAAGATTAAACCACTCCATACAGTTTAATCTATCATCAACAGAAATTTATTATGATTAGTTTTCTCATTCAATTCTACAATCTTCAACTGACAAATGCCTTAGATCAGGGGTGGGCAAATAGAGGCCTGCTAAGAGTTTTTATGCGGCCCACCAAGACAATCAGAAAAATCTGCCTTGAACTGAGATTTCCTTCCCATGCATGACCGAAGATTTGTCTCATATTTTCCACTAGGATGGCCACATCAATACACATGCACAGTGTATATACAATGTGTAGTGCTTTTCCAGTTGATCTGGTTAATTTCAATTTTATCTTTGCATTAGCAAATATATGCATTTCCAACTTTAGTGAAACCATGAACTCTCCAAAAAAATGTAAAATCAGTGATAAATATCATGTGTTTAGTGAAGAATAGACAAACAAATATTTCTTTGGTGGTACAGGGAATAAAGCAATGTGTTTATTGTATCATGAAAAAAGGTGTGCCCTCTGCTAACTTTCACTTCCATAAAGTGGCCCCCAATGTGGCCCTATGCCAACCTCTGCAGCCCCCTAGCCAAAACAATTGCCCATCTCTGCCTTAGATACACTTGCCAACATCAGACATTTGTTCTTCCAGTAATCTTTGTGCTCACAGTTTATATCAAACATCTCCTTTTATTTCTTTCAGTGACATCAACAACAAAAATTTCCTATCTTAACTTGAATTTAATGTTGATGTTTTTCTACAATTTGAAGTAATTTTTTCTCATATTGATCCCTCTACATAAGCAAAGCCTATTTGTAACTATCTTTAAATTAAACTTAGCTTTGCCTGTATACAATGAACAAACAATAAACTCTTTATCTTCTGCATTGCAGGATATTAAGTAATATTATTTTTCCACATTTTCTCTGTTGAGGCTTCTTCCTTTTTTTTTATTCTCCTTATCTCTGAAAGAAATTTGGTCTTCAAAACCTTTGTGCATTTGATATGACATTTTCCCACTATTTTTTCTTCACTCTTCATTTGTTGTGATTTTGAAAAAATATATTTTTCTACAACAACTATAAGTTTTATTATATAGTTCAATTTCAATATCACTTTCAAATTTTTCCACAACTGTCTCAACATGTATAGAATCTTCAGTCATCACTGATTAAGTTTGAGTCTTTTTTTTTTTATCTTTATCAAATTTAGTTTTTTTAATCTTTTTTCCGTTTTTAGTTTCTTTGATTTTGACATTTTGAAATATTTTCTCTTTCAATTGTTATTTTAACCATGTTCGTTATAATGTCAAATTGCTCATCATGATGTTTTTATTGTTTCTATTATATAATAATGTATCCAAGCATAAATCTACATCATATCCCCATGACTTTTGATCTGATCTACCTTATTATAATTTTAACTTGTCTAGTTAACCTGCTTAGATATTTGGCAATTTATTATTCTTACATTTTATTTAATGTATATTGAAATAAATAATGTCGTTCATTTTAGTATCAGCCATGCAATCTTCAACATAGTTGCAACTGGATGTGAAGAATGCTAATCAATATAGTATTCAGATGTCTTTATTATTATTATATAAAATAGAACAAATGGTTTAAAATAAAGTAGATACTAATCAAATGTTGGAATAAATTAATAAATGTCCTATTAAAATAATATGTTTAAAATTAAGAGAACTTGTAAATTATATAAATTATGTTAAAACCTCTTTCTTATCGAAGAATATATGTGATGTGTTGCAAATTCAATAATTACAGTGTTTTGTAAGTTCAATCAATTAAATAATGAAAGTGTTTGTGAAATTCTTGTAATTAAAACAAAATCTGGTCATAAAAGTGTTAAAACAAGATAAACATATTCAAAAAAAAAAAGTAAAACTAATATAAAGTTAATATTCTTTCCTTGAATTAAAATCTGTATTCTCACTTTATTCAAACTACATCAAACCTTCATTATGATGACAGAGTAGAAAGAATGAAAAACTGCTGGAATGTACCCTAAATCTCTGGAACTTGCCCATGCTATTTTTCAAATGAATCCAATTAAAATGAAAGATCAATGTTTAAATTTCAAATTTCAAAAACGATGTTGTTAAAGGACAATATGGCAACTTAAAAATGGAATCAATTAATATTTTCCATCACAGAAGAAATCGAACTCCAACTGTAAAACTTTTGCTTTAGAAGAAAAAAAACTTTTTAGGCTGTTATTCTAACATTTAAATTTTAAATTATTGATTGATTAAAACAGGAAGTGAAAGTTTAAAAAAACAGGTAATTGTGTTTTAAGGCAACTGAAGTTAAAAAGAGAGAAAGAGAAAAGAAAGATTTGTTTGTAGAATAAAATTTATTCCACCATGTGTATACATATGTTATGATTTGTTAACATTTTTTTAAAAAAAGTTTTCTTTAATGTGAAATTGTCAGATAAATAATCAAAGGTATAATATTTAATTTAAAACAAATGTGTCATGATTGTAGAATAGTTAAGACCATCCAAGTGGGGGAAAAAAGATGAAGGTGATATAATCATTGCTATTTTATGTTAAGGTTTATTTTGAAATTCTATCCAAGTCTATTTGTACATATATGTACTTTTGTACTAATTGCTGTGAGTTAATTTTTATGTATGTTAGAACTTATTATGTACATGCAATTGTTAGATCACTGCTAAATGGTTTAGTATTACATTATATTTACATGATGGATTTATTTATGTTTTTGTTCTGTAAGTTTAGGGGTCAGCTCCAAAGGATTACCTTAGTTAATTAATTAATAATTTGTAAAGCTCATACTCATTACATAAGTAATATATATTAAAGCTATAACCATAAGACTATGCATAAAAATGCGAAAGTGGGACCTCTACAAATCTAAATTACAAGATTAACAACTTTAAAAGATAATAGCAGCTTTTGTCTTCTAAAGTCGTTAATCTTATGTTTAGATTTATAGAGGTCCCTACTGTCACATTTTTAGGTGCATAGTCTTAAGGTTATAGCTTTAATATATATTACTTAATTAATTAAGAAGTATTACTAGTAAATCAGGTCAGATTCAAAAGTCCTTGTCACATAATTTGTTTATGTTAGTATTAAATCGAAATTCAAACCTAAACTGGCCATTTCTAGAATTTTCATTCTAAGAAAAGTGTATTTGTTATAATTATACCATATTAGACATATGTATGTAACTATGCTATTAAGCTTATGATATGAATAAATGAGAGCCAGTTATATGGCCAGGGATTTTCTCTGTTTGATCGTTTAAAAAAAGATTGTATTTTAAGATTTAATTGAAAGAATAAGATTTTAATACTAATCAAAATAAACCTTGGACATTTTATAAATAACTATTGTTTTCCACCAATCATGTGAACTAAAGAAAAAAAAAGGAAAAAAGAGATTGAAGAAATGGTTTTATTAAAAAAAAGAGAGAAAATTATATTTTGACTGACAATTACAATATTTTATAATGTATTATTGTTATTTGTTGAAATAATATGCTAATTTCTTTATATATAACATTATCTGATCTGCATATATATTCCTAATCCATTTCATTGGAAGAAACTTACGTGCTATGGGATCTAACCTGATATTGCAAATGGTAGTCGTGCAGTGGTCAGCATCATCATATTAAAGAAAATATTTTCCTATTTAAATATATATGTATAAAAAATATATATGCCTATCTATTTTCTTATGTTTAATGTTAGGTGATGCAGAGTCAATTAAATTAATTTAAATTATTTAAACGTGCATAGTCTGATCATTACAATATATATATATTCTTTTTCTGTGTTAGCTACATCTCTTTAACTCCAAGAACTATGTATATATAAAGATAAATCATCTTGAGAGATTTATTGGCTGCACATTAGTTACACCAAATTTTTTTTTTCTAGATGAAATTAATCATATGATGATCATGCCATATATAGAACAGTCAAACACAACAAGAGGAAGAAAACATATACACAAAATTAAGGTAAAATAAGAAGTAACTAAGTTATGACAAACTGTATATTGGCTTTGCTAAATATAATAAGATGTCATGTAGATAATTTATATTTGTATGAATATGTAACTTAATATATTCCAAATCCATAAAAAGTCACTGATGAGTCTGTAATGCATTGATGATCATATCAGTCACTAGATCTTCAGTTTTAATATTAATTACAAATATACACTTTGACATTCATAGTTAAAAAGTTATATGGAATTCTTTTGTTACTTCAAAAAATATAAATTACAATATGTAGCATTACACATACTTGGCTTTTAAGTTAATGATGATGATCAAACTGAAACTCGCAACTATTCTGGCTTTAATAAAAAGCTCTTTCAGAGTACAGATCATATTTTCAGATACATCATCTAATTCTCTAGTGACAGAAAAGAGATAATTAGTGAATGAGAAAGGCAACTGATATGAAAAGCTATTCTATAGACTAATTTAAACACTTCCATATTTTACTATTTTCCCATTATATCTTCTGTTATTAGCTTACAGAAAACATTGTTATTGAGAATGATGTCACACACAAGAACCATTTTTATTTAATTAAAAATGTAAAAAGAAAACTTATTTAAATGTAAGAATGAAAGAAAAATGGGAATAAGCCAAGATAATTAATTATATATTTATTAAAATAACTCAAATAACAAAGAATGTCAATATAAATACACTACAGTCATAGATATGCATATTATAGAGTTTGAACTAGCACATGTGTTGGTTACATTTTTGTCATAATATTAAATATTAATCTAATTTTAACTAAATTTTGTAATGTCTATCAATAGATATGAAATTATTCCCTGCAATATCTGACAGATAAATCAAATTCATATGATTACAGCGTAAGCAGTATTATACAAATATATACAAAAAAAATCAGATTTTCTTTGCTAATTACAATTTCAACACAAAGAATAAAAAATTAGAGAATAAAAATGAAAAACTAAATAAATCTATAATATCAAAACTCATTTATAATTTTATGAATGTCCAACTATTCATCCTGATATTACTAAACTGACATGCATATATAAACTTTTTACTGGTATTTAAACATCTAATGCACATATATATTACTATCAAATACTTTTCATATAATCTAAAGTGGATATGGTATAGCAGCTTCTTCGTTTTTCACTGTTTATTATGAGTTTATAATTTCAGTTATTTTTCATAATATATCTATCTGTATTTTGTTAACCTACAGCTTTATTTGAAATATTTTTTGGTAGGTTTAGATCTTTTTATAGCAAGCAACAAACAAGTAATAAGGAAAATTGTCTGTGTTTGGGTTATACATTCCTTGGAATAGTAGATAACAAGCTAAGTTTTAAACTATGCTAGATTTAGGTGGGTTATGAATAGAAAATGATTGGCTGATGCATATTTTAGTTAATCCTAATGGGGTAACTATGAGAATAAATTTTGTTTCTCATCATTGTATTAAGAATATACTAGTAAATATTTTAGCTAAGCTTATGAAAAGGTTCAATAACAATAGCTAAATTGCAAGGTATTTTAAAATGAACAATTCAGAATAAAAATAATAAAGATGTTACACTTTTTGAAAGAAACCTTGAAATCACTTGATAAATCTGAACATTTTGTGTTAAAGATGTAATCATATAACAAAAGGTCAACAAATGACTTCCTACAAAGTAAAATACCATATAGCACAGTGAAGAGCATACAAGTTCTGAAACCTTTTTAAAACTATATAATCAATGATATTTTTCAGTGCATGGAAACTTGGCAACAATTAAACAAAACATAATTTAAGACTTCAACCATGTAATGAATATTTTTTTTACAATTTGATGAGATAGTAGATGTTACAAACCTGTTAATTTTAATAGTTGCCAAATGCCATTACTATAACAGTTCTATTGAAGAAGATATGTTCCTCTGAAAATTTACAAACTAATACATTCAATCATGACAAAAACACAAAAAGTTAGTTTTGATTTACTATGAAGGAGTCTTATAAGAAAATTTTAAAATGCCAACTTCTGCTCTTCTTCTAATTCTATTGTGAATTTAATTGAAGGAGAGACCTTGTTGATGTATATACAAAATATTTTACAATAGTATTTCATTATGTGAACTCACTATAAATGCATTACTAATATAGCAAAAACAAACTTTAGAGGGATATATAGTGGTGTCTAAGATTCCAAATCTTCCATGTAAATTTTTATAATCAGAGGTGACAGTAATGAATCTGTACCTATGCTTTTTGTTTGAAGAATTCTTATAACATTGAAAGTATGATGCTATCATACAATAGACAATATTTCATTATAGGATATACTTGTGAATAAATGTTCAAAATCAAAAATTTCCAATATGCCAGTTTTTTTTTTTTATTTCATGTTCTTTATTAATTCCAAAAATTAGAATCTCTGGCAAAAAAGTTTCTTTTCTATGCCAAAAGACTATGATTTTTAAGAAAAAAAATTTGGTATGGTAAACATGGCCCTTATAAATTTTTGATACAGCATAAAGGTATGGAATTTCGCTGAAATATGTTGTTAATTTACTTTTCTTTCCAAGTCAGTGAAGCACCTGCAATGCTTTCTGAGTTAGTTAGAATGTTATCTTAAATTCAGTACTCATAAAGCTAAAGGTCCCAAATTCAATTCCATGTTAGTACAAACATTTGTCAAAACACGTAAAGAAAAAAATAATAATAACATTTGAAAAGTTAGGTAATATACTAACTTATATGTTATTGTTTACAGTTGAATGTATTTGAATAAAAATTGTATTTTTCTAAAAACCAAAATCAGTTTTGATGTTTGAGAGAAGTCTTAAAACAATATAACTTTCCAAGCTATTGATAACCTATTAGTACTTATTTAGAAAAGCCTTGTGTTATAGTGCATCCATTTGCTATGCTTGCAAGGTGAAGTTTAAATCCAGGTGAAATCAAATTTCTTTTCATAGGCATGGGACTTTTATCTCAGTTATTTGGTCCAATAAATCACTCATACTGGTTGATAAATATGAATAGAACTATCCCTAGATAGCACTTAAAACAGGGATGTCAAACACTCAGTCTCACCACCTAGTAATTTTGAAGCCTGATGAAAACTGGCTTCTCTATCACTATTCCTTACTGAACAGCTATTGGAGAAATGTTTACATTGAAAAAGCTTAAAATTTTTCTCTCAAGTAGTTGGTTCATAATCAATCCAGCTAACTATCCACATTGGCCAATAAATAAGTATCTAGTTATTCTTAGCCAGCACGTAAAACAAGGATGAAAAAATACTCAAATTCTCATCATAGGGAAATTAAGAGTGTTAAAGAGATCATGTCATGCTTTGAGTTCCTTGTTAAACCAAGGTGTTTATCTACATACTTAAAATATTCTACTAAACAAAGCAATGAATCTAAAAAATAAAATTATATACTAAATATATATATTATAAAAAAGACAAAAATAAAAAAAGTTTAAAAAATGCAGAAAAATATTTCAAAATAAATTAAAATTTAATAATAAAAAATTCAACTAATAATTTATTTATTTATTACCAAATTAAATCATTCTTTGAGTTTTTATGGCAGCAAATATCTCAATAGCTTCTCTAACCTTACTGTTTAGATATTTCCCCTCCCCCTATAAAAATTATTAGTTTAATTTTGGAAGTTCATTTCAACAAAAAATTTTATTAGTAATAAATAGTGATTACATTTTGATAATGGATAAGTTAATGAATAAATTGTACATTAATATTATAAAAAGTTCTGATTAACATATGGCTAGAATATGTTAGTTAGTAGTTGTTATACACTTATGTGGTTAGGTATAATGAAGGGTTTGTGTAGAATATGAGAAACTGAGAACTTGATGAATGTTATTAGCTTTTTTTTTTTTTTTTAATAACACGACTATTTTCTTTTTAATATTGTCTATTCTAGAATTCTGGGTAGGTGGGAGTTGACAATCAGGAAAAGGATAGAGCGGTTAGAGACCAGGTGTCGTCAAAAACTTTACTGGAGGCAAGGAGCTGATCACGTTTCTTGATTTTTTTGAGAGTCTGGTAAAACAATGGTATGATTTGTGGCGGGGGTAATTCCATGAGAGTTTTGCATCTCACTATCCATATGGAATAAAGGACAAAGATAGAGAGCCTTATTATTGAAAAAGTTCCACTATTAATGGCATTTTCAAGTGAGAAAATCATTTCGGATCTTATGTAAGAATTGATTATGATTATATCTTTCAGTATTTTAAGTCTTGGACAGCGGTGTATAATATGGTCTGTGGTTTCATCTTCACGAGCACATAAACCACATATAGGGTCAATGCTAGTAAAACCTCTTCGGTGATAAAGAAACCAATTTGTGGGAAGTGCATCAAGATTAATTTTAATGATGAAGTCCAGGAATTTGGGTTCAAGGCTCCATCTTTTGAAGTGTGTAATGAGTCTTTGGTTGGTTATTTTTAGGCTGGTTTTAATGGGTTGTTGATTATAGTTGATTAGATTGTATGCTTCCCACAAAGTGATTTTTTGGTTAAGGTTAGAGGACATCGTCGGGTTATAAAGTTGTAGATGATCTATTAGCAATGATATCCATGAACTGGAAAAGGGGCGGGGGACGATCAGTTGGTGTAATTTTTTTCATAATGTTGGAGTATCCATAGGAGAGGATCAGATTATGTAGAATATTGTGAGTTTTTGTAAAATGATTGCCTGTATTGAGTGGAATGACAGTCCATTGAACCTGCATGGTGTTGGATACCTCGCAAGCTAATGGCAACAGTCCTTCCTCTCCAGAGAAGTTTGGTGCATAATCGGTTAATTTTATTTTGAAACTGTTTAGTGATTTTAATGAATGGAAGATAATATGAGATTTTTGGCATTATGATCATGTTGAGGAGGCTAACCTTTCCATATAATGAAAGGTATACTCTAGAGAGTGAAGTGGTGATGGCTTCAGTTGATTGGAGGATTGCATCTTGAATCATTCTTGCCATTGCAGTTGGAGGTTTGAAGAGTGGGAAGCCAAGGTATCTTTGTGGTTTAGCAGAAAAGGAAGAGTTGATTTGTTTACTAGACATTATCTTCCAAATGGAAGATTTGTTAAAATTTATTTGTAGGCCAAGTTTCACTGTATTTCTGTTTAAGATGTTCATGAGATGGGGAAGGTATTTAATGGGGGGAAGCACAACCATGATGTCATCTATGTATGCGAATACATTGAAATCTTTATTGAGAGAAGGAAGGAATATTCAGGGAGGGTTTTCTATATCCACCAGAAGAGGGGGGGGGTGTGAGGTGGGGAGAAAAGAAGGGGGGGGGGGGGGGGGGGGGGGGGGGGCTTGTGTTGTGGGAAAACCGGGGGTTCTTGCCCTCAAGAGAGAAAAATCTTTGTTGTGGAGGAGGGTGCTGATAATAACAACAACAGCGGGAGGGGTGGTGTTCCCCCCCAAAATTCAAGAGGGGGGTGGTTTGGTCTGGATCAAAAGCTTGCGGCACCACCAGGTGGAGGCCATAGGGTGTGGTTTACGGTGTTCTTAATACTTACGTATTAATTTTGGAAGTTGTTGTCCATAAATATATATATATTAATTTTCAGTTTAAAAAAACTGCATTCTTCTGCTCCTATAGTTATGTTATAAAATTTATTGGATGGTACTATTTGGAAATATGCATTTAATATCAATTTCACATGTATTCAGTCAGCCCAAGAGAAGGGGGATAATGAGAGGAATAAAAATAAATAAATAATCCAGGTAGCTTATAATTTAAATCATTAAAATATCTAACTGCTGGTCTATATAAAATGTATTTATCTAGACAAACAAGTTCAGCATTTTGAAGTGCTGTAAAATTTAAATTACTGAGTTATTTAGTAAATTATGCACTGATGTTCTCCATTGAAAATTAAAAAAGTAACCTTAGAATTTGTGTGTCATTATGAACTAGAACTCAATAATTGCACATTTCTTTAGAGATGGCTCTTGAATGTAATTAAAAGAGATTATTGAAAACAAAAATGAATTTATTAACGAGTTTATATATTTAAAACTATATTATAATTAAACTAAGAAGTTCTATAATTTAAAATTTATATATAAACAATTGTTATAAAAATGTATATAATTTTTGTTTTTTTGCTAATAAAGATTTTACTAAAAAAAAAAAAACATTCTCCTGTTGTTACATACTATAAAAATCAAAATAACTTCACAAACATATTATGTTGAATATACTTATTATTTTCTGATCACCAAAATTAAGTAATATTAAAGCTCATTTAGTACTTAGATCAGGGGTGGAGAATCTCCTGCTCATATGCTAAGCATGGCCCTCGAAAGCTCTCAATCTGATCCTCAGACATGTTTCACAATCATATATAAAACGGATCTGTTTAAAACATCTATTTACACACATGCATTGCAAATATATGTGCAAATACTGAATTAAAAGTTAAGTAACATAAAATATCAACTACATTTCTCTAACCTTTATAATACTTTTACTTATTCTATCAGAGGTAAACTAATAATATTTTTGATCAAATACAGTAGACTAATTTTTAAGTCGATAATTTTGTGTTGCCCATGAATGAAATTATAAATATCCAAATGGCTCTTTGCAGAAAAAAAGTTCCATATCCCTAATTTAGATGAATGTGATTTGATTTATGAATTTACTGAAGAAAGAATATATATAATGCTTTGAAAAATATTACATCATTTCAATTTTAATTAGATTGTAATATAATGCTCTTTATGTCATTTGAGGCACATTTAAATATGTTAAGAATATGTTCTCTTCTCTTTGATTACTAAAGTGGGCTCCATTGTTTTTCATCTCCTGATCATGATTTTATTAATATCTCAAATTCAGAGCTATATTATAAAATCAATAAAGCTCTTATATTGATAAAATGCATATATATATATATATATATAATAAAGCTCTTATATTGATAAAATGCATATATATATATATATATATAAGTAGTGAATCATTTTGACTAAATTAATATACAAATAAATTCAGAAAATGTTTCACAAGAGTAAAAAAAAGTAAACTATTCAAAAGTTTCTAAGAGGTTTTCAGTAATTTTGCACTATACCTAAATATAATATTTAAATAAAGCTGGCAAATAAAAATGCATTGCTAATTAAAATTTCAATTATTATTTAACTAAACACTATTAAAAGATTAGATGAGGGCAATATTTGAATTACAAATGAAGCACATTTCTTTTAACTTCCATTTCTAGTGACCTTTATTTACTAATGCATAAAAGTCAAGCAGCATATATATGGAAAACAAATCCTAATTGCATTCAGTTGTTTTAAATCAGGAAGAATGACAACCCACATATTTAATTCTGATAATATTTGTGTTGTGTATAAGGAAATTGATCTCTGGAAATGAAAGATAAAAGAAGTGTGGTTCATTTCTAATTCAAGTCCCAAACTCATTCAATATTCCAATATTGAAAATCAATTAAGACATAATTGAAATTTTAATTAATAATATATTTTTGTTTGTGCAACATTATTTCAAGACCAATTTTAATCTTACTTGGGTTTATACATATATTTATTAGCTTATTAATTATAATAAATAAAAAGTTAGACAATTAATAAGAAAATGATTCTTTTTAATAAATATCTGCATGATATCTTCTACAATTTCTATCAGTAGTAAACTATCCATACAGTAGTGCCACCCAGTGCAAGCCATAATAATCAATTGATGCTAGAAGGTTTGTGCATAAAATCTATATCTAGTGTCTTCTCATCCAATATCTCCAGACTAGTTCCTAGCTTATGGCTTTCATCAGGGTGATACTAAATAGGAATTTTATACACAAACTTTCTAGTATCCACTGATTGAATATTATGGCATGCACTGGTAACATTTCTGAATAGAGACTTTGCTGCTGTTTTAATAGCTTGTGTAAGCATAGAAAATATTATTTTTGTGTAGTTTTACAATTTCTAATAAGATAATTGACATTTGTCTTACATATATTCTGAATTGTAAATTATGACATTGAGAAAACATAAGTTGAAGAGAAGATAATATCTGGAAAGTGTTAAGTGCATTAGTATTTAATATAATCTTATAGAATTATTCATCATTTTAAAAACTGTGAATAAAATAAAAAGTGATAATGACATTAAAATAGTAATTCAAGGACAAACTGTACATTTAGAAGTAATATGTATAGCTTTATTTTATAATAACTAAAACCAGAAAAAACAAATAATGAGATAATGTAATTTGGAAAAAAATAATTAATTTTGAGTATTACAAACAAATAAATTGATTATAAATGTTTTAATTTTATTTACACTAACCAACATGTTTATCAAACATACTTTTGAGAATGAGCATTAATTAAAACTATAACATTTAGAAACATAATAACTCAGCATGGTAAAAAGATATAGATAAACAATGAAGAGAAAAAAATAATAGGATGATAAAAAAGAATGAGAATATTCTAAATGTAAGAATACTTTTGAACTGTCATGATGATAAAGTAAAAGAAGTTTGAAATTAAAAGATATGCAAGCAAAATACAAGATATTAAATACTGAATAATGCAATTACTTAAGTTTGAAACTATTATTTATATTAATAAATACAAAATGTTAAAAAAATTACTATAAATTACTGTCATGTAACATTGAATTAATACTAACAGATAATGAATATCAAAAAGAATTTTGATAGCTAATTATTAGAGTAAAAACTTCATTGTTCCTAAAATTAATTAAAGTTTAAAAATATTGTTACAACTAAGTAGAAAAAACAAAGAAGTATAATATCTCAATTTTTGTTTGACATCTTTTAGAAGAAATTTGAATGGTAATATTTTTTTAAATAAAACTGTGATTTATAAAAAAAAAAAACATATCTATAATTTAATTAAACACTTGTAATATGTTTTTTGATTCCCATGCTAGTACTATCATTGGTCAGGCCAGCAACACTCGAAGAAGAGAGAAGAGTAATCCTATTCAAAGTATTACATTTTTAAATAATTGGTGTTTATTACTAACAGATGAATATATTTAGAAAATTATGAATAAAGTTTTAACTTTTCTAAAAACTTTTAATAATTAAATTAGATGAAAATAATTCAATATATAACTATTAGTAAAATACTATTACCATTAACTTTCAGACAAACTTATGAATATATTTTATTGTAAAAAATAATACGCCATGTATCTATATTTAAAAAAATAGATGTATTAACATTTAATTCATGTTTACAATTTATATCTGAACTAGAGATAATCTCTAGTTTAATAAATGATTAGTGATAATCATTAATGGATTTATCTAGAATGAATTGAATCAAAGTTGTGGATGGAGTAAATTTGACACTTGTAAATCAAAATGAAAAAAAAAAAGGTATTAGAAATAAAAAATCTATCAGTCTTTTATCAGTTCTATACAAATTTTTTACTAAGATAATTATAATTCATCTACAGCGAACTTTGGATTTTAATAACTAAAAGCTGGATTTAAAAATGGTTTAGTATAGTGGATTATATCCAAGTATTGAGAGAAATTACAGAAAAGACCAATGAATATGAGTTGCTATTATGCTTTAACTTGTAGACTATGAAAAGGCATTTAATTTTATAAGCATTTTTTCAGTGAATAAAGCATTGGATCATCAAGGTAAAGATCTAGGATATTGTCATATTCTAAAGAATATATATAAAAATGCAATAGCAACAATTAGGTTACATATTGATACTTGAAAGATTAACATAGAAGGGTATATGCCAGGGTGATTCCATACCTCCAAAACTTTACAGCAGTTTTACAAGAAGTATTTTGTGGATTAAAATGGGAAGCTAAGGGAGTAAAAGTGAATGGAGATTTTTTAAGTCATCTAGATTTTTCGGATGATATAGTTGTTTTGTAAATAATGCTTTGGAGTTTCAGAAAATATAAGAATTATCAGATAACATTAAAAAAGTAGGACTAAAGAAAAGATGAGAATAAAAATTGATAATAATGAGTTAGAAGATGTTAACAATCATAAATATCTTGATCATATTATTATTGCCTCACAGGATTGGATGATTTTGATAAAAATAACTTAATATTAAAAGGCAATATGCCTATGTGTTTGAAAAGAAAAAAGATTTTTAATAAATGTATTTTACCCATTCTTATTCATGAATCTGAGACTTGGATACTTAAGACAAGAACAATATAAAGGCTTCAGACCAATCAACTAAGTATGTGAGAAATGCATATTATGATTAACAAGAAGAGATCAAAAACAAAATACATGGTTCAGAGAACAAACAGATATTACTGACATCATTGAATAAATTAAAAGACTGAAATGGAATTGGGTTGGACATATTGCTAGAAAAGATGATAAATAAATGGACAGTTAAATTTTAAATGAATTCCAAGGGATTGTAAAAAACTGAAAGAAACTACATATAAGATAGCTGGATGAAATAAGGAAGTGTGCTGGGATGATATGAAGAAAAAAGGTTAGAGACTGGAGATGGATTGAACTTGGAGAGACCTTCATCCTGCAGTGGATCAATAATAGTTGAAAATAATATCAAAACAATTAATGAAAGTTAAATTAAAACAATTACTGATTTAATGAGCAGTTACTTTACTCAATGACTGCTAAATCAAATTAAAATTTGTGTATGAGATCCACATATCACCTGATAATAGCCCAAGCTTAAACATTACATGATCACCATTTCTTACGCTTGCTTGTAACTGTTATTAAAACAGGAAAAACTCACTATATGTATTGCCACTCACTGTAGGCACTGGATGGGGATTTTATGCACAAGCCTTCTGGCATCCATTGATTACTCTAGCTTGCAGTGAGTGGCAATATGTATAGTGTTTTGCCTATTTTAAGCCCAAGCTTAGTAACAGCAGGAATCTTCAATCTTTTGTCAAGGTGTTTATGAATAAAATACACCCATATTCTATTGGTGCTTATGATTTATTAGGTTCTGATGTATTAGGCTACCTACATTCTATTTTTTGTTTGTTTATACTGGGATAACTATTCTATAAATTTATGATTCAATGTGCTCTATATATGTAAAATCATCATTCAATCCATTTTCTCCGATCTTTGGACGCTCTTCTCCAAATCACTCCAACACACTTCCTTATTTCATCCATCTATTTCATTTGTGGTCGCTTTCTAGATCTTTTATAGGCTCTTGGAATTCAGTTTAAGATTTCATCTGTCCATCTATTATCATCTCTTCTAATAAAATATCCAGTTCAATTCCATTTCAGTCTCATAATTCTTTATATACTTAAAATATAGATTCGTAAATAGTTTTACAAAAAAAGATTAGAAAATAAAAAATAAAAGTGAAACATTTTCCCGCGCATTACAATAAATACTTTTTGTTTTAAGAAGTTAATTTAAAAATAAACTTTGTATTCTTCATTGATAATGCTCAAATGTTTTTATTGGGAGGAGGAGTAAATAGTTTAAAAAAAAAAAAGATTAGAAAATAAAAGATAAAAATGAAACATTTTCCCGCGCATTACAATAAATACATTTTTTTTTAGAAGTTAATTTAAAAATAAACTTTGTATTCTTCATTGATAATGCTGAATATTTTTATTGGGAGGGAGGAATAAATATAAAATTTTTCATTTTAATTGTTTTATTCGGTTTTTTTTTTAAAAAAGTGAAAATAAATCTTCTTACATTTTTTATTTAAACCTCGGGCCGTCCATGTTGGAAAAAAGAAATCTAAGGGGGAGTTTAAAATGTTTTTGCATTATCCATCCATATCATGGCGGTCAAATTACTCAGTCCATATAAAGCAGCAATACCTTTTTGTTTTTTAATTTTTGTGAAACTATCGGGCGGTGCGAATCCAAAGAAATTTTCATTTTAATCAATTCATTTTTATTTGGAAAGCAATTAAAAAAGAAATTTTAAAAATAAATAATAAGAATAAATATTTAAACTACAAATAAGTTCGTTTGAAGTTAGTTTGTAAGTTCACATTAACGTACTAATATGAGAAATCAAAATAAACCTTGAAAACTTACAATTGACAGTATTTTTTTTATTTCTTCCCATTCTCCCCTCATTTTCTCAAAAGCAAATAAATTTAGCAGACAAATCATAATATATAGGGTATATGAGCACAGACTTTCAGATGACCCATCACTCTCCACTCTATCTAATAACACTGATACACTCAAGCACATATATGCTGAAAAGATAAATAATCACCAATATCCGTATTTCATGCTAAACCAGCAATCATCAGTTGGTCCAGATTATCATCTCCCACACATATATACTATAAGTGCTCATATATATATTAAGATAGACAATCTTCATACTTTAATGGACAGGCTCCAATCTACTACACACTCCAACTCTTCAACCGTCCATCCAATTGAAAATCTGATGATGAAATGCTCAAAGGCCACCCTGAGGCCGAGATCTGGACCAACTGATGATTGCTGATTTAGCATGAAATACGTATATTGGTGATTATTTATCTTTTCAGCATATATATGCTTGAGTGCATCAGTGTTATTAGATAGAGTGGAGAGTGATGGGTCATCTGAAAGTCTGTGCTCATATACCCTATATATTACATATACAGACACAGGTATATAACAAGCCTGTGCTTCAGTTATCAGACAAATAATAGTAATAGCTCGAAAAAAAACCCTTGGGTTTTAGATTACATATTGCATTTATAAAATACATAGTAGTATTACGATAAATTTCTTTTTCCAATAATCATCCCAATATTATTTCATAACATCAGAAGGAGAGTTTAAAGATTCAGTTAAACATAAAATAGAATGTAGGTAGCCGAGGATATTATATTTAAAATTTTGAATAGTAAAATGATTTTTAATTAATCTACCTTCAGATAGTTTATTCTAACTTGGCAGTTTAATCTCAACCTGTTTTAGTCAATTGCTGTTATTCGTGGTTTATTTAAAGATCATAGATTCTGATAATGAGTGGATTTCCATTCATTATCTGAATACTATCTTGACAACAGATTGAAGATATTCAATTGATGTATTTAAGCATTGGCTCGAATTACCTGATTTACATATGCTATGTAAGTTTATTATATTTAAAGCATTGAATAATAATTTGTTTGAAAAATTGTAAAATGGTTTGTAATTAATCTACTTTCACAGCAGTTTATCCTAGCCTGATTAATAGAGTTTATTTATAAACTTCTAGGCAGTTCAATCTCAACCTGTTTTAGTCAATAGCTGACAGTGAATGGATTTCCATTTATTATCTGAATATTACATAGATAATATATTGAAGATATTCTATTGAAGTATTTTAAACATTAGTTGGGATCACATATAATACCAAATTTATTTGTGTTGCCTTATTAACAGATTGAGAATTTGTGATACTGATGAGTTTGGGTTATTAGCATATGATTTACAACTGTAGAACAATCTAGTTTTATGTAAAATCAAGTTTATATATACAAATTAGAATAAAAGATAACATGTTGTATATACAAATGAAGCACATATTGTATTCATGATAAGATTATAATCAAATGGATAGAAGGAATTACCAAGTTGGTGGCAGCAAGAAATAAACACTCTTTTCAACTTACAGACAAAAATTTACAAATTATGGATTACAGAAAGTTCCCTAAAATTACAAATAATGAATGTTCTAATTTTTTTGAAAAGGCATTCAAACTAAGCAAATTAAATTTGGAAATCAGAAGTGACTTCATTACATTTTGCATCTTTGTCTATAAAAATCACTCAACAGTTTCTATGTAAAGGCTAAAACATGATGAAAGGTGAGCTACTCTGATAAGTATGTTTGTATAATATGTAGAAAACTGTGCAGTAATATATTCCTCCCAATATATTTCAGTGCAAAAAGTGCATTTTATCTTAAGAATAGAATATTATTTGTCTATTTGATTACTGGCATGAATATATTATATCTTAATGGTTGAAAATCAGATATTCACTTGGCCACTGATGTGAGAAATGCATTAGATTTAGTAATAATATGTCAGCTGCTATCTGATTATTAGTATAAGTATATTGATCTTAGAAATAAAAAGTTAACATCCATTCAATTATAAGTATGAAATAAAACATTGGATCTTAAAAATGGATATAACAAGCCAATTTTGGATTAATATTTTACTAAAAAGAAATCCAAAAATTAAAAGGTGGTTTTCGATAGCAGATAAGAAAATATCAAAACTAAATGTTCCTTATATAAATAAAAAAGAAATCATAAAAAAAATAAAGATAAAATATATATTTAGAATGTAAATTTGTTATAAAATAATTAATCATTAACAAAATTATGAATTAAAATAATAAATTAGCTAGGTAATTTTAAGTAGAAACTTAATACTGATTTGTATATTTAAAATATCTGATTCTAATTACTATTCTGTAATTTAAAGAAAAACAGGAAGGTTAGTAACATTATTTTAATTTTTACTTTAGTTTAATTAATGTATTGTTCATAAATATTTTAAAAAAGAAACACTAATTAAAATTAGAATTTAAAAAAAAAAACAATAACAGGTGAGTATCAGTATACATATTATAAATAGTGCAAGAAATAGAATATAAGAATAAGGATACTCAAAATATAATAGGTTTTATGATAATAAAGGTATATGCTAACAAAAAAAAAAGTAACCAAAAATGGATTAAAATCAAAAATATAATTGTTTATAAAATATTATAAAGAATTTATAAAAAAAAAAAAAGTTGAGTAGACAATAATTTTGTTTTTTTTTCTCAATAAGAAAAACAATTGCTTCTAATTAGTATGGTTATAATTATTGAATTAATACAGATGTATATAATTAGATAGTTATGGTTTTAATGTTGGTGTTATTGACATCATAAAATGAAAAACTATTTAAACCAAGCTTAAAATCATTGCAAAACATCAGCTTTTCCAATGCTTTCAACTTATATATAGAAATACACAGAGAGGGTGTTACTAAAGAAGATTCAGTGGCTAAAAGTTTTATCAAACAGTTCATGAAGTAGAGACTTCAAGTAGAAGATCTTGCAAATCTATGCAAGACATAATTATATTGTATAAACACAGTAAAGAAAAACTTCAATAAGCTAGCCTTTCAGATGAATTGCTAATTTCCCAGGGTATACCAGTAGTAACCAATCCAGCCGAGATGTTGCCCCAATTGATCTTACCAAGATGTGTCTTTTTTAAAAACCTACTTGCTTCTCTTATGACAAAACCTTCCAAATATTAAAGACCTAACAACTATTTCTAACTTACCATCTGCACCATGAGAATATATATATATTGTAATGAACGTTTAATCTTGCTAAAAGTTAATAATACAATTAGCTTAAAAATTTTATTGGCTTATTAAAAGGTATTAATATTTAAGTTTTGTACCTTATAAAACAATTTTTATGATTCCAAGATGTCATCTTACCTATTATAACTTCTAACATTTTTGTATCAAATTTAAAATAACTGTAAATAAATATATTATTAAAGTTACATGTACATTAACTTAAATTTTAAAAAGGTATAATATACACTGTAAAAAACACATATGTTAACCATGTGAATAAAATAAGATTAACAAAGCAATATTCATATCAATTTATATGCAGTATTTTATTTAAATGTTTTTTTTTAAATGTTATTTGTAATTTTAAAATAATTTTTATTTTGATAGACACTATATTTTCTTCAGAGATTTTATTATTATCTGCAAATATCTTGTACGAAAATTTTAGCAAAAAAAGAAATTTGACTGAAGATAATGAAATCAGTCATGTGGTAAAACCTATAAATATACATGTGAGAGGAATCTTTCTCTTTCCTTGCTAACCATGGATCAATATTGTTTTATTGTTATTTTTGGAACATAAAGAAATAGATTTTTACAAATCATTTGTCCCTGGACAAATACATTTCGGGATTGTCAAAATGAATAACAAAACATCTTAAATATCATAATAAGTTTAAAAAAAATGCATTGACAAATGAAAATTTTTTTTTTTTTTAAATCTGCTAAATGACTTAAGCTAATATTCCTATTATTTATATACTAAAATTATTAAACAAATATTTGAGAAATTTATTGTATAAACATCTGTATACTGGATATCTTGTTTTGATAGCTCTCTTCAAATTATTGTAACTTTTTAACAAATATTTTCCTTAAAAAAAGGTCAATATTTGTAAGATTTATCTCAAGGAAAAACTGCTAATTATATGCTAAAACACAAATAGAAATGGAGAAAACAACTTGTTCCAATTTTACTTATTGTTTAAATTACTGCATTAATGCATTTACTTAAAAGAATAAAATTCGGTCATCATTTTAATTACTTCAAAGGATAAATCTTTACATCAACCTTTGGGATTTCTATTATAGAAGCACTGAAAGATTTGAATCAATATTTAGATTGTTTTAAAATCTCTACTAGAATAAAAATATCTAAAATGTGTCTTTGTGAAATGTAAAAACTTTGAAAGAACTTTGATTAACAGAAATTTTTTTTTAAGTATTATTTAATATAGGGTACATGAGCACAGACTTTCAGATGACCCATCACTCTCCACTCTATCTAATATCACTGATACACTCAAGCACATATATGCTGAAAAGATAAATAATCACCAATATACGTATTTCATGCTAAACCAAGTATTATTATTATTTATTTTTCTTATTCTCAATAAAATAAAACTTCTTATAATAGGAAAATAGGATCAAACATGGATGTACAGGTAGTTACTATTTAAATTATATTTTAAAAGTGCTGCAATATATATGTGTGTAAACCTGTGTTGGAGAGAGGTTGTCAGTAAAATGTATTATTAGAATTAATATTTAAATATATTTATTTTATATAAGTTTTTAAATTTTCAATCTCTATAAGATGTTATAAGGGTTATCAAGTATTTTTAGTAGTACAATGTAAAAAAATATTAAGATAATGCAAGTTATCCTTAAATTTTGTAGCTATAAATACATTAGAAATTTTTATGAAGAATTTTATTATTTCCATAATGATGAATTTACATGTAATATAATATTTTAGTTTAGTAGAGAGGAACTCCTAACAATTTGTGTTGTAATTTTACTCATATTTTTAGTCTGGTTAAACATATTTTATAAGGCCACGTGTCTATGGCCACAAATATTTGTAGTATTATATAATGGTGCAGACAAAGTCTTCTAATGATTTGTATTTCTAACATGTAGAAGGCAGGTAATATATAATGTCATGTGTATTTATATGGTTTGAATATATAGAGTAAATATTTCATTATCTTTGTAAAGAAATGAATACATTTATATAAAAAAGACATATTTTGAGAAACTGACTATATGATAATAAATAGAGATCATATAAAGCATTGTTTTCCATAACAATCTTCTTCAAAGAATCTTTTGTCCAACAACATATAGCGATATATGTATACTTTTTTAAAAATTTAGATAAAGCTTCTACATTTAAAAGGCATTCAGAATCTTTTAGGATATAGAATTTGATGAAAACTTAATTTATTACTATTATACTTCTACTTTTGTAAATAAATTTATATATATTAAATAATTTTGACTTTTGTCTTTCATATTTTTGCATTCAGACTAATTAATAATTTATGGTCACATGGTTAATATTTAAAAGTACATTGATTTTATAAAAGTAACATTCTTGATATTATTTACTAATTCTAGCATGTAAAATTTAAATATTAAGATTTATTTATTGTAAGATATGGTTTGGATACAATAAAATGCCCTTTGTTATTCATTTGTATTTATTATAAGATTTATAATTAAATAATAAAATTCTAAGAGTCTTATTTATTATAGCTGAATATTTTATTAAATCTGCAGACAACTTTAAATCTTATATTTATTTATATTTGAAAATTTGGTAAGAATTAGTTTTATTTAATTTCATAACCTTAAAATATTATTTATTAGTACACATTTACATTATTTTAAACATTTAATGTAGAGAAAAAAATATTTTGATTACATTAAGAGAGATTTGCTTATATTGTTTACGCTAAGATTTTGACTAATCACCATCTGGTTACTTATTGTTGGATTATTATTCATTCATCTTTTGATAGCTACAATATAACTAAGTTTTATATTGTCAAAGATTACAAATCTTTGCTGAACAAGTGATCTATTAAATATGCTTATATGTTTAAATTTTTTTCTAAAAGTTTGTCCATTCCTATATAGACTTTAAAAAAAAAGTCCGTATCAGAAATATCTTTAAAATATGTTTTTGCAATTACTGTAATATTGCATGAATTAGTTTCTTCATTATACTAAAATGTGTATATTTAAAAACCCTTGTTCTAGTTTATTTTCATCATTTATTGGAAATTACTGAAAAAACCTTTTTATTAATAGTATCAAAATAGCAAAAGTTAGAATTCATGAGGAAAGAGAAAAAATTATAGACAAAAATATGTGCGTATGTGTGGTTTTTTTTTTAAAAGAATATTTGACATCCATTATATATATTTTTAAGATAATGTAATAAGTGGTTGAATTAAGAAGTACTCATCTCAACAATTGGATATCTGATCACCCTATATTACTATTTGTAATTCTCATAAAAGTGCTATATAAAAAAGCTTGATGAATTTAAGATGAGAAATCAGCAGAAAAAGGAAGAAGATATAAGAATTTCAACATGGTTTGCAAAAATCATAATTATTTGATTCTCCCAGAAACGTTATATTAAAACATTTTTGCACAGAAACAGTGCAACCAAGCGATGTTCAGTGGCTAATTAAACAGTACTTTTGATTCTATGTAAGAAAAGCATTTATTGCAGCTAAAGATATGAATAAATGGTCATAAATAAATAAACTATTATATTTTCTGAGAATTTCTATGCAACCCTTAATTTTTTTTTTCCAGATAGCCTGTCGAAGCATAATCAAGAGAGCCATCTAATTATTAATGCTATGTAAATAAGTGTTTAGATAATTTATTATAAAGGTTGTTTAATACTCTGAATATTGCCTCTGCTTTTATGGCAATTGTTTTTACCACTTCTTTTATCAGCATAGTCAAAAATGCTTTTTGTTACAATGGCAGAATGACAGATTTAATAACTAAAAAAGCTATAGATTGAAATGCAACCTCCAGAATTATTACTATTAAGTTAATGCTTTTGCTATTATTCTAATTTTATTATCTGTGAATTCCAGTTCAGATAATAGCTTTAATGAGGTAAAGATTTAATATTTTCAATATCAGCTTTCAAAATAATTGCTTGATTCCCTTCACACTTATTCACTTTTCATGAGAAATGTAGATTTGGCTTGTTTCAGTTTATTCTTCTTCATTATGATTTATTCCTAGGTATGAATTTAAATTTACTACAGTTTAAATCATTAAATAACATAATTTCAAACAATTCAAGATAAAAAATAAATTATTTTCCAAACTATAGAAAACTTATGATTATATAAATCACATATAATGTGCTTTATGACATGTAACATGCTTGACATATATAAAACTTTTTTTAAAGGTGTGTTTGCTTTTGCTATGTCCTGAGGGTATAAAATTAATATTAATCAAGCAGCTTCTAATTTTAAATAAATTTAAGTACAACTTTGTGGTAACAAAATAAATTTATTTAACATCATTAACAAAACAGAAAAAGAATAGAAAACAATAAGAAATTTCATTAGAAATCTCTACAGCCTATCAATAAACTTCTACATGTGTTTATCAGATTCTACACATCTTAATTTGTATAAAGTCCTTTATACATTCATTTGGGTATAACTGCAATATATATAAATATTAGGAACAGAAATCAATTATAAACTATATCACCATTACACAGACAATTAGCTGTAATATGCAAATCATACTTGCCTTTATTATGCTTCCTCACAGTTCATTATACTTCATTTCACTTTCATTGCACACTTAGCTCCTTCATTACACACACATATAAATCACAGAGGGAGTTTTTATACAAAAGTCCATTTAAGCATAATTGTTCCTCATATGCATAACTTACATTTAAATGTATGATTAGCTTATGCAAAATTTCTAGAGTAGCTTAATAATAATAATAATAATAAGAGATCACTTATTCATGTACTATCTGCACATATTATTTTACTATGTCATAGTAAAATAATTATATTTATTTACATTCATGTATATATATTATACACACACAGACAATCAAGTTTTAATTTTGTATTTTTTAAGTATGAATTTTAAATTAAAAAATGAAAATAAAGATTGCAAGTGATATCTGGAAATATGAAAAAAATATATGTGAAAAAATGGTAGGAAAAAATGAGCTAAAATAGATGATAGTTAGTTAATTATCATGCTTTTTAGATAAAATCCATTGAATTTAAAATTAACATTATAAGAATTTAAAGAATAGTAAAAATAAAGAATAAAAAAAGAGAAAAGAATGGATTCTAGCTAAAAATTATAAATAATAATTTAAATGAAGTTGGACAATTTACATTATGAAGACAGATAATTGGAAAATTGGAATTATTCTCAGTAAAAAAAAAAAAAAAAAACATTTTTATAGGATTGATGAAATCAAGAACTTTATTGAATCACCATAGAAAATTATATATTAGATTTCCGCAGAAAGTATTACAGAAGTATTTGCTTTGATGATAATCACATATTTCCATTAAGATTGTTAAAATCCATCAACTTTATATATAACAGTAGCTATTTTAACATTTTTTTAAATCTCACTTCCTTTGATCTAACAAACCAAATTTTATGGAAATTATTTTATACTCCCACTGATATAAAATGATCTTCACATATTGGTTTGTTTTCTTAATTATTCAATTTTACTACTAAAAAAGTCTACACAATTGCTTGCTGCAATCTTAGAGGCATACAAAATTATTGTTATAAGTCATGGTTCAATAATTACTCAAGCTACCTAAGGTTTGGTAAAATAATTTGTTATATTAGTGCTATATTTTTGATATTATGTAGTATTAAAATATTAGTATAAATCAGTAAAATATTCTATTCTCTCTTTTATAAATGTACAGCCTAGAAAGTATTCAAGATATATTATATGACTGAAAGTTTGACATAAATTTCAAGCTTGCACAAAAAAATATTACACTAGTCTTGAGTTTAAAGTAGCTCAAATTGTCAATGCTCAGCAAATTTAGGCAACCGTTTGAATGTATGAAACTAAAAAGCACACCAAGTATATCACTCTACTCTAAAACCATATATATAATCACTATATATAATGTAATATTGTCAATTAGATTATGGTTTTCCATCACTGAGGAGAACTATATTGCACACATTCAACAATCATTTTATTATTTTAAATCATATGCAACTTGCTTGTTTAACTATATATATCTAACACTTATGCTATCCACTATGTATGTAGTGACCTAATGTTGTGGATTGTGAGTACTTTTTGACAAAAAACTATTTTATCAAAAATGATTAAATGATATATTCAATTTTGTTTTGATATATATTATTTTTACCTACAATTCATTACAACTGAAGTCACTAATATAGCGTCAGATTCATGTAGTTGATTTAAGTTTGATATCTCAAGTAATTGAAACCCATTGAAAATATTAATTTGAATAGAAATAAAAAAAAGTAAAAGTAATTCCTAGATAGATATATGTAATCTAATGCTCCTTATTCATGAAATCGATAACCAGAAATAGTTTGAGATTCTAATTGATACTATTATTTGGTATTCTTTAATTATTTATATGTCAATAGATGATTCTAGAGTATTGATATTAATATAGATATTAGATGTAAGCTAGGAAAGTGGATGTGATGCTAAATTTTGTTATTGTTTAGTGAAGGGAATCTTGAACATTACAAAAGATTGTAGCCAAAAAAAAAAAAAAAAAAATCACAAAGATATCAGCTACACTTGTGTTTATAAAAACAATCTCTTATCAGTTTCACAAGGAAAATGTCATTTGAAAGAGATTATTTTCTAATGTAAAAATTTTGATATAGAAGAAATGCTGTCATGCGAATGGATGGATAGAGGATGACTGAAAGTATATAATACAGTAGGATGTCACTTTTTATCTAAGGTATCCATATTTCCACTGGTCATAACTGGGACATAAGCCAAAAAAAAAAAAAATTTGATTGGAGATTACTGTATATTTCAGTATGAAATTTAAAAAAATCACATTTACATTACCAATAATATACTCATTTCGTAATATAAACAAAAGATAATTGCTTGCATACAATCTAAACAAAATCACAAATTGAAATCATTGATTACTAACGTATTAAAATGAGTAACCAATCAAAAAATTAATTATAAAATATTAAATGAATAAATTAAATATTAATTTGAATGTAAAAATAAAAAATGAGTGAAGAACAATTAATTGTTCCGAAAGAATATGTCGGGACAAGCGACATAAAACCTGGTCAAATCCTATTATTTATCCGCCCTCCCTCAAATTGCCTTCTCCTGATAGTGAGATATTTGGTTTCTTCTTTGATTATATTGAACCTATTCTTACAGTCCACATAGTCAAAAAGTAGTTTGAATAACGTCAAGATAATGTTACACATTGTCCATGACCTACCGAGCCGCTTAATAATGTATAAATATTTTAAGACTTCATGTGCAACTCTTGAATATTAAATGATTGTATATCATTCGCTTACATCTCCCTTAAAGTTTAATATTATTATGTTCACAGTTCAAATGTTATTTAGAACTCAAGCATTTCTTGTCACAAATGGTGACCTATATTACTTTAGTAAAGTTGCAAATGTTGATCGTTATTCGATCCACTCTGTATTTAACAATTACACACCACTGATTGAAATATATTAATTTTATAAAATATTTTTAATTAATAAAAACATTATAAAAATAAACTAGAAAACAGAAACAAATTTACAGTTAGTTTATGAGTACGTGATTGTAGACATTAGTTTTTTTCTTCCGTAAAGAATTTGAAGGAGATAAGACGTCAATTTATTTTCTCACGCATATAATGTTGTACTCTTTCCCGGAAGTTTTTCTTTTCAATCCTGTAACGTTAGAAGAAAATATGCATGACAATAATTGGCTCATCCTAGTAGCGCTATTTCTCGTTGACTTCTCACAAACTTTCCATGGAACGAGAAACTCGTAAATGTGCAGAAAAATAGATATTTCATTTAAAATTAATAAAAAAGCAGTGATAATGAATAAATATTTTAATGTTAAAACCTTTAACAATTAGGAATACGGTAAACGTTGTAGATAATTTTTTACGAAATCTATAGAAACAAAATATTACTAGTAACTAAAATTTCAAGTTATTTTGAATCATCACTAATGTTTAGTGTAGTGGATGTTTGACACTACTCGAGCATACTTACCTGGCACAGGGGATACCGTGATCAGCAAGGCGGTTCTCCCAGGGTGAGGTCTTTCCATTGCACCACGGCTTGACTGACCCCTGCGATTATCCCAAATGCGGATACCTCGGGTGCACAATTTGTGCGATTGGGGACTGCGTTCGCGCTATCCCTTTCTAAATTCTAAACAATAATCATTTTATTATAATTACTAGAAATACGTACCACGATTTTTAGTAATTTTCCTACAGTTATTACATACTTAATAGTTTTTAACCTATTGATCGATTACCTCCGTTATCTAAACCTAATCTGACTTTAACAAACATGATTGAAATATTACTTTATCAGTGGTAAACAATATTGTTAATCAGAGGAGGGGTCTTTTACTGCCATTTCAGACATAATTCTCGCTTTTTAATGCACTGTAATCATTATCAATCCACTGCAGGATAAAGGTCTCTTCCAAGTTCACTTCGATCTTTAGCTTCTCTTCTCCACATCACCCCTGCACACTTTCTTATTTCATCCATCTCACACATGGTCTCTTTCTGGGTCTTCTACAATCTCTTGGAATCAAATTTAAATTGTCCATCTATTATCATCTCTTCTAGCAATATGTCCAACTCCACTCCAGTCTTTTAATTTTTTTCCATGAGGTCAATGACACCTGTTTGTTATCTTACCCATATATTGAGTTTTCAATCTCTTCTTATTACTCCTAACTTGCATCTCTCCATACTTCTTTGAGTGGTCTGAAGTCTCTGTATTGCTCTTCTATTAAGTGTCCAAGTCTCAGATCCATAAGTAAGAACTGGTAAAACACATTTATTAAAAACCTTTCTTTTCAAATATATAGGCATATTTCCTTTTAATATCAAGTTATTTCTACTAAAAAGCACTCCAACCAAGTTTAATTCTATGATTAATTTCATCCATTATGTTTCCATCTGTATTAATAATCTGACCAAGATATTTGTAGCTGATAACTTCTTCTATATTTTGAGGAAATCCATTGAACATTTCTTTAGTCCTACTTTGATATGATAACTCCTGCAGCTCTAAAGCATTATTTGCAAAAACAATTACATCATCTGCAAAATCTAAATGACTAAAATAATCTCCATTTACTTTCACTCCTTTAGATTCCCATTTTAATCCACACAATACTTCTTGCAGCACTGCTGTAAAGTGTTTTGAAGATATGGAGTCGTCTTACACCCTTCTCAATGTTGACTTTCCTAGTATCATTATGTAATCTAATTGTTGCTGTTGCATTTTTATAAATATTCTTTAAAATATGACAATATCCTGAATCTATACCTTGATGGTCCAATGGTTTAATCACTGAAAAAATGTTTACAGAATCAAATGCCTTTTCATAATCTACAAATCCAAAGCCTAATGGGAACCCATATTCATTTTTTCTTTCTATAACTTCTCTCAATATCTGAATATGATCTACTGTACTAAAACCACTTTTAAATTCAAATTGTTCTCTTGGTTGGTGGAAATCCAATGTTCTCTGTAGATGAGTTGTAATTATCTTGGTAAAAATTTTGTATAAAACTCATAAAAGACTGATAGGTCTTTAATTTCTAATATTTTCTTTATCACCTTTTTTAAATATTAATACTGCATTCTTCCAATCATCTGGTACATCTTTATCATTTAGACATTTGGTATATAACTTTGGTAAAAAAAATTATATTTCTTCACCTGATTCTTTTAATATATCAATTATAATTCCATCATTACCTGGAGCCTTTCCTTTCTTCATAAATTTAATTGCATGTCTCCCTTTTTCATTTAAAATTCTGAGCAATTCGGAAGATATAATAGATATAGGAGGTACTTGTTTTTTATTACTCTATAATTCTTGATAGAAGTCATCTACCCATTTCATGATGTCATCTCTCTTTTTAGTAATAGATATAAATTTCCTTCCAATATCAAAATGTTGTTTTACACTCTTGATACTTTTATTCTCTTCATAGTTATACTTTCTTATATCATTTTCAACTCTTTTCCACACCATTTTACAGAATTTGAGGTATTCAATCCTTTTTAATGCATCATTTTTGTATATCTTCATATTCCTTCTTTTCTTTATAAATTCTCTAGTCTCAGTAGAAATTTTCTTGGTCAATTGCTGCTTTTTTCTACCAGCTATTTTTGTTGCCGTTTTTAAAACTGTATTAGTTATTTTCTTAATTTCATTCAAATCTGAATCATGTTCAAAATCTACTAATACTTGAAACCGATTTGTAAGTTCTAATTTAAATTCATTAGAGTGTTACTGAAGATTAGCAATATCAACTATAAATATTGTTTTTCTTAATAATTTTTGTCTCTCTAGTTTTGCATTAACACATATCTTACATCTTACTAATCGATAATCACTTCCTGTGTTATATTTGTAATAACGAATAGGTTAAGAACATTACAATCTTGGAATATGTATTTTCTGTTAGTCAAAATATAGTCCAATTCTGCTGTACCTTCATTTGGATTCTTCCGTCCATTTCCTTTTAACATTTTTTTCAAAAAAAGAATTCATATTATAATTTGTTTCTTTTTCTGCAAACTCCACAAGTCTATGACCTCTCTCATTTCTATTACCATAATCAAAATTACCTACAGCACTTTCACCTTGCATTTGTTTACCAATTCTAGCATTAAAGTCTCCCATAATAATTTTAAAATGTTGTTTACTCTGATCAAAAGCCTTTTGTACATCCATATAAAAATCTTCTACTATTTCATCACTATGAGAACTTGTTGAGACATAAACCTGAATAATCTGCATTTGGTATCTACTATTCAGTTGTATAACTAATCTTGCCACTCTGTCCAATACACCACCGATCTCCACAATGTTGTTCTTCCACTTTTTATTTATAATGAATCCTACTCCACTTGTATTTCCAATATTTGTGCCTTTATAGTCGAGTACATGTTCACTTTTTAAATCAATTGTCTCTTCACCTTTTCTTCTAACTTCACAAAGTTCAATAATGTCCCATTTAATATAAGATCTTCCTTCATTTGAAAGTGATCTGCAGTTGTAAGTACCTAAATAAAAAAGATGTCATCAAATGGCAGCCTGGGTCCACAATCAGAGGATACTTAGCACCTTCAGCCACCAACCACTGACTTGGTTGGTGACTTTACAGCATCCTAGGAATAAGGGCCATGATTTATTTTTGTCTGTCATGATTGTATATATCTATTGGGAAAAAATTTATCATTTACACATACGTTCATTCTGCCTTATCAGACAACTGAGAAGAAAGAACATGATGTTTTTTGATCTTAAACTCAGAGGTAAAAAGTCAATAAACTCACACACTAGCTAATGGGTGTTGGTGAGCAGCCCATCCATGTTTGTATACTATATGAAAAATCACATAGTAATAACAGCTGCAATGACAAGAACGTATGGAGTGGATATTAGGAAATTTGCCCTGCTCGGTTCCTTTAAGGCCTCCAAGAGGAATCAAAGGGTCTCCTTTCAGTTAATAGCAGACTCCTTTCTGCATCCAATGCACTATAATAATGGTAGTCATGTGACTGCCTGAATAAACTGATATATAAGTAGTTCTACTATATATGAGCAACACATTCAGCCATTTGTTATTCAATTATGTCAGTGATAGCTGGTCATTTTCTCATCCACAAATTTCTCTTTCAATTCCTACTATGTGGTTTAAAATTTCGGTACTGAGCTTAATAATCCAAATCTCAATAATTAGGCATTTATAGAACTCGTTCATTAAAAAAAAACAAAAATCACTCCCATATGCATTTTTTTTTCTATATATTTCTGTTAAATAAATAAATGATTAGAAATGTAATAAATACTATAACAGTAAAATTAATAAATATTTTCTTAATACTAATTTCAAAATAGAGAACTGTCTTTTTTTTTTTTTTTAAAGGAACAATCGATTTTTAAACAATTTATCATTTAGATAACAATTCTCAAATGGTATAAAAAGTTCGAGATATTTATTTACAACCGACATCTCTCTATTTTTGTCGTTTTTTATCTCCTGGATGATTTTATATACATTTCTCTTTTTTTGGAATATTTCTTATTTACTTCTTCGGCTTTCTATTGTTGTCAGTCAGATCTTATTTCATATTTTTCATGTTCGAATAAGTAACTGCAATAATTATTCTATTTTCCTCTCGAAGTTGAACATTTTATTAATCTGATTTTTAAAAATCTCTTAGATTAGGTCATCTAATTTTTTAAAATCTCTTTGATATGATAAGTTTTCAAAACTGGAATGTATTATTTTTTTAATATCATATACAGACTTTGAAAAACAGTCCCCAGGAATTATTTCTGGATACTATCCAATGTTTGCGTTTTTTTAATCTAATTTTTTTGCCTATGAGTATTCTTGTTTATCCTGATTTTTTGAGTCCATAGTTAACCATTAAATGTTACAAAGTTTTTATAAATAGGAAATGTGATCAAAACATAAAGATAATTCTGCTGCTGATGAACAGATCATAATTTCATCAGTAGACAGATTGATGCATTATTTTATATGTATCTGAATATACTATACTTATTAAGGTAGGGGATAACAGTTATGATTGTGTTGTTTTTTTTTTGTTGGAGATGGTACCAATTGTGATATTGAGTTCAATAGTTTAAATAAAATCAAAGATAAGGATGTTTTTCTGAACGTTTGTGATGATGGTGTTCTAGGTGTATTTTTATATTGGACTATTTCCATAATCTAATAGCGTATTAAATGTCATTAGAAAAAAATTAACTTTATTTAAATATTCCAAATACATTCAACTGTTAGTAATAGCACATCAAACACGTTAGTATATGCACAATGTTTTGAGAGAGAGGTATTATTCTCCCCTCTTCTTCAGGTATTGCTAGCCTAACCAGTGACAGTACTAGCATGGGATTTGAACTTGGGTCTTTAGATCTTGATTATTAAATTTTAAGGTAATGCTCTAACTAACTGAGTGATCCTTCCAAAGGTAATGTCTACATTCTTATGACATTAATTAACTTTTTGACATTGATTTGTAGGCACAGTTTTTGGCTAGTTATCGCAGGGCCATATCATATTCTTGTGTCCGCTCATTTTTTCCTTGCCGGTGGTTTCTGAAATGGAGTCTGGCAATGTATCTGGAGGTCAAGGGGATTGAAGTATTCAACTAAGTGCTCTTTGATCTGCTAAAACATTAAGTCTTCAGTAATTATCGTTCACTAGTCTATTTGCAATTTGTATGATGCTTTTTCCGCATAGCACAATAATGTTGTAGTTTTAGTTTTGTCATCTTTTACTCTATTTATAACTAAGAGTTTTTCAATTTTTTGGACATAGAGGGACCATTCACATGCCTCTGCAATGTCAAATTCCGATATTGTCAGCTGCATTACAATATTTTTGAATGAATTATCGACCGATGAGATTCGTTCACATTGACTGTGCCAGTTGCTGAATCCGGTGGTGATCTAATTTACTGTTGAATTGCAATTATAATTAAGTTAAATAATAACAACAGGCAGCATGGCAATTTAGTTAATATATATACATTACTTACGATGACAAACAGTTATATAATATAATGATTATTTACATTAAATACATGATACATACACAAGTGACCTTACACTACGGTCTCCGGAGTATCTAATGGTGCATGAAAAGAATAGTTCTCCAGAGGCCAGGTGAAGCAAATGGCTGGCGAAGGTTGCTAGAGGAAAAACACATACGTTCTTCTAGGGCTCCACTCAGCAAGTATATAGTCTTTTTTGTTATCTCGCCATTATCCTTTTTTCCGCTCCTCCTCGTTCCTATATCCTAATTGGTTGGTGTCTCTTCACCACATGGTGGTCATATTAATCACTCAAACCATATTGAGTTATTCATATAACAATAGTTCTTAATTATGTTGATAGATGCACATACTTTAAACTATTCGTAACTATTTCAATCTTTTTTTTTTAACATAAAATTCACATTGATTAATCTTCTATATCGCGTATTCAATACTTTTCAATATTTTTTTTTTTCTTTTTAAATATATTGTATCACCATAAAATGAATTAATAAGCAGTTTTATTTCATCTATCTTAAATATTTCTATAATCTCTTCAAAAATTAATAATTCATAACATTTATTTTATATTTACCAAAACAAGTAATATTAACTATTTTTAAAACTATGTAATTGATCATAAAAATTTCTTCTATAGGTACATTCAATTCATATATTAATGTTAAATAGCTTTTATTTTAATAATTAAGAAGTCTATTTAATTTAGGATGACCAGATGTCTTGATTTTTCAGGATTTGTTCCTATTTTTGATTAGATGTCCCAGTGCCCCCAAAATCTCTTTTCAGGACTGTTGTATGTCCCAATTTTCAAATACATTATTTGTCTTACATAAATAATTCATTGCAAAAATGATAGTTTCTTGGCCTCTCTGTTCATTTCAATCTCTACAGTAATATTATAAAAACTTCAGACAAAATCCAACACCAAAACAAAGATCGCTATTATGTTATATGTCTGGGTTCTCAAGATAGACATATTCTTGCATCCAACCTCACCTTGGAGCATGCACAGTTGGATTTTTGTAGGCTAAATTTGAACTGTGTTTGCACCTGCTTTGATTGACAGTGTACTTTTACCAGTTCTTTGTATATTAATTTTCTGTAGTGATAAAATTAATAGGAATATTAAAAACCCTAAACAATAGACAACATGCCAAAGAGGAAGTGTACTTACAACAATAAATAAACACAGGAATGGAGTTTTATAAAAAAAGAATGAAATGCCATAAAAATGATTAGTCATTATGTCTCGATTTTTTATGAAACCAATCTAGTCACCCTGATTTAATTTAAAGTTTTAATTTAATTAATTCATAATGTGAATCTTCTATTTTATCATTTATTTGATTAATTATGAGGACAAATCTATTTAATACAGTAAAGTCTTTTTCTTAATTAATTAATTTTTTTTAATTGATTATAAACTCTTTCATATTACTCTTTTCTAATACATTCAAATAATAACATAGAGTCTTTTACCTAAAATAAAACCTTAAGATCCATGAATCAATAAATATGTTTTAAGCAATCAATATTTAGTTATCATTTGTTTTTCCAAACTTGATGCTTCATTGTAACTTTAAAGCATTATGCAGATTTAGTCTTCTTCTCCCTTTCTTTATGAATTCTTTGCATTAGCTATTTACAGGGAACATTCCTAACCACTCATAACCAACAATTGTCACTTAACTAAACAAAAAAAAAAAATCCTCTTTTTATAGTTTTTTGGATTGGCTTTACCATACTTAGACTAGAGAACATCTGGCAATCCTAATAAAGTCAAAACACATAACAATAGAAAAAATAATAATTTTATACTTGTTACTGTTTTTAAATCAATTAAGTTTATATTTGAAATAATAAAACAGATCTTTGTTATATTAAATTCCAGATTAATTTTTATCACTTTTAATTAAAATAATTTTGAGAATGAAGGATGTATAAACAGTTTCTTTTATTTCTGATCATAACTAAAATTATAAAAAACCAAATTATATATATAACAGTTTTAAATTTTAGTTAATGATAAATTCCAAATTATTCAAGTCAAAAGATTACTTATTTAAAATAACATTTTTGTAATTGAAAATGACTTTAAAAGTTAAAATAAGATTAAGTTACTATTAAAAAGTTTAAAAAAGATTATATTTTATTTATCAAATCAATGTTTATAAAATTTACTTTCACAAACAACTAATCTACTATGACTATGTGTATATACATATGTTTGAGCTTAAAATTTGTAAAAAGTTTAGCTATAACAAAATAACTAATTTTCTCCTTCCGTTTCTTTTTAATTGATTTATAAATAGTTCACTCTCTGATCTGATTCTACTCTATGCCTATGACAACTTATAAAGTGTCTATATCAATATATATAAACATAGTGAATTGATAGTATTCAACAAAATGTAATCTTTTATGAATTAATTTTACATTAAGAAGTGCAATGTTTTTTGTCAATTATTGATGTCTCTCTGACTGTACTAAGATAAATTTGAGTTATCCCAATTTGATAAAATAACCAGATAGTTCCATAAGTAAAAAGATACTCTAACAAATAATTGCAATACTTTTTCAATAAATTGTTTATCTTTGGCTGAAGTTACTTTAACAGTAATAAATTAACTTGTAGCTTGGGGATTAAGTTTTTTTTTCAAGGATGTAGTGCTGAAAAGATTTGTGGTTTTATTACGTAATAATATTTAAAATTAAATAGATTATGGCTTCCATCAGATGCCTTCAAATTTGTTGATTGATCTTAATAGATTTTTCAAGACTGAATTGTTTTTATCTTACATCTCTTTTGACTTCAAATTTGGTTTCAAAGTTGATAGCTCAAAGTCAGGTAATTTGGATAGCTATTTAAAGAGTCATTTTATGAAAGATCAAGTCCTCTGAAACTTGTAAACTTTATTTACAAGTTGAAATCTTTATTGAAGTTTGTACATTTTTTTCTGCAAGGTGCATTTTTTGCTGAAATGGGAATCTTTTATTGGAATCAGTGGATTTAATATATTAAAGAGGTAACTTCTACATAAGATTTATTTTGAGCTGTCAATGATTCTGAAGACTTCTCTTTAGAAGAGTAATGCTTTGCTGAGTCAGTCTATAACTACTGCTATCCAAATAACACTTGAAAAACACTCTTTTTTAAAATACTAAGCTTTTAAAGCAGAAGTTTTTATTCTGACTATAGAAGGTTAATTAACTATTTTTTAAATTACAAGATTGAATATCTAATGAAAATCCTTAAAGTATACAAAAATGTCCAAAAAACAACAGAATTACATGACCAATTGGTCTCTTTTTTCTGTAAAATATTTTGGATTATGCACATTTTAGGATGGCATACAAAGAAGATTGGCAATAGTTTAAGTAATTTTGATAGTAACACTAAAGTTTTTAAGTACATCCGATAATTATCTCAAGAAGTTTAATAATCTTAAATGCAATGTCTTATTCTAAAAATAATTTTCTTTATTTTGTAGTTCTTTTTAATATATATATTTTTAAGCAGTTTGCTGATACAAATTCAGAAAGTATTTAAAGATTTTTCTATATTATAGTTTCTTGAAATGTTTTAGATATGTATTTAAAAATAATAAGGAAAGAATAAAAATAATCAAATAAAATATAAGCCAAAATTAATGGCAGAATAAGATATCAACATTATACATTTACCCATCAATGTATAATCATACATATAGCAAAATATTTGTTTTCCATGCCATATTTTATTTAGCCTTATTATTTTTTTTTGAATTTAAGCATATTAAAAATAATCCTACACATTTGTAATAAAAATAATCCAAATTTGAACAAGGTATCTCTATGGCTTAATTGGTTAAAATATCAACTTATAGCAGATCATGAGTTTGAATTTCATTGGAGGTTGCTTTTCTTACAAACTTATTTCTCAACTTTTTACTGAATTATTAAATTTAATAGACATTTTATTTTTACTAAATTTATAGACAATAATTGTTCAGTCAGATTTAAAGAACTTTGTCAGATAATGAAATGGCAAATTACCATTGAGCAGAGTTTCATTAACAGTGCGGTATTACTGTTAAATTTATAGCTAGTATTTTTTATATACCAACTATATTTAGTTCCCTTCCCCATTTTTTATCATACTATATTTCTAAAGGATTTAACATCACAAACTTGTCAAATCATGTCCCAACACTAGCTACAATGATGGGATTGTATCTTCATGAATCACACTCTTTAATTACATGCAAAGAATTTCTGATTTCAATTTCGTCTTTCTTTACATAGAAGCAGGAATAAAATATATTAAGTTTCCAGTGCTAAAAAAAGCAGAAATAATGGACAGATTTAGCAGACTAGAACTTCTTAATTGTAAAAAATCACAACACAAGACAATATAAATTACGAATAAATAATTTGCAAGTGGATTTGAGTAAGGACTAGTTTAAGATATGATTACTTGTTTGCAGAAAACACATGGCCTAAATCTAATAAATTTGAATAATATAGGAAAAAATATCTAAAAATAGTATATTTAACAAAAAAAAAAAGAGAGAGATTATTATGTTCTGGTCATTCAAATGATAAAAAAACATTGTAATATCAGTAATAGCAATGGGGAGAAAATAAAAATGAAGATAGCAATAAAATTAAAATTTTTAATTTTTTGTTGTTGTTAATATATAGATATATAAAATGTGTAAAGTATGTGTTGATATGAATTATTGAAATCAAAGTTTAAAATTGATCTAGTTACTTTTAGTATTGTTTGTATTTTATAGATTTTTTGGGAAGTGTTGTTCATGGAGGCAAAAAAACTAGAATGGTGTTGGATATATGTCATGAAATCTAACATAATATTATTTATTCTTGAAACTATTATATGTATCAGTAGAAAACTAATAGTATTAAAAATTAGTTTTAATGAATTTGATTAAATACTATATGAAAACTATTATACTTATCAATTAGGAAATAAACCACCAGTTAAGAGTTAAAGATGAAGTGAAATTAAGGCAGAGATATTTTATGATCCCATATTATTGTCATTACATTTTAAAAATAAATAGAAATAATATTAGGAAAAGGCCTTTAATATTTTATCATGTCTTCTCTTGCTGATACTTTTGTGTGTAAGAAATGAAAAGGACAGAAAATAACTTTTGGAGACTTTTGGCAAAATGATTAAGAAAGTAAGGATTAAATCTGACAAACTAAGAGAAGTTTTAGTTTTTTAAAAGACAAAGTATGAAAAGGTAAATACATATAATTATTTAGAAATAATTCTGAGGAACAAAAACATTATTTGATTGATTGGGAAATAAAATTAATAACAATACAAAAAAGAAAAAAAGAGTAGATAAAAAAAATAACACTGTTTTTCATATAATAAGTATTCATATCAATAATTGTACAGCAGAAAGTTGTAATAAAAGGTTTAACATATAAGAATGATGTGTTGTGTGATCATAGAAGGATAAGATATATTTTGGGAAAAATTCAAAAAGAAATAGTAAAATAAATTTTGAATGAAAATAGCTAATGAAGGAATTCAGGTTGAGATGGGATACAAAAAAGATATGAAAAGTAAATTGAAAATGTTGAGATTATAATTTATGGTCACTAATAGAATATTTAAAATAAGATTTTCAAAAAAGGGCATGCAACAAAAGAACAAAAATAATAGGATACTCTATAAAGAAATCAGAAAAATTTTGCTCACATATTCACAATATTTTATAAAGATGAAACTGATGCTTTATTGCACCACAAGTTGACTTTTAAATGGATTAATAATAAGTGGTGATTATGGTAGTTCAATTACTTTTATTATTATTCTTAAATCATATACAATGATCAAATATTCAGTATAAAAATTATTTGTCCACAATATTGTTATACACATTTACTTAATATAATAATAAATCTAAATAAGACTAAAACAAACAACTAATTATAATTACAATTATTTAATTATCAAACCGGCTTTCATCTCTTTTTGAACGTTATTATATACAGAATTTTAAATATGGAGAAATATTATGCCGACATTTTTATATTCAAATTTGGATGAAATTAATTTTAATAATTTTAAAAAGTTATCGAATTATTTGAAAAAAGTTGAAGGTTTGAAATACCAGTTATCGTTTGTAAATAAATTTAAAGAGAATGGAATAACGCCTATGTCATGTAAGCTCAGAATTAATAACGTGAAAATTAATAAAATAAACGTTTATGTAATAAAATTCAATAACAATTTTAAAATGGTTTTTTAAAAAAAAATATATTGAAATTAAACATAGTATTAAAAAATATAATAGGTACCGAAAAAAGTATATATTAAAGAGAAATATATCTGAAAATTTATTTGAATATATAAAGTTTAGGTCATGTGACATCTGATTTTTTTTTTTTTTTTAAAGATTGGTTTGTTTAGTTGTAATATTGAATTGAGAAATAGACTTTGGAAGAAATATGATAGTTAATGGAAATGGTTACATTATAAAGAAAAAAAAAATAAAAATGGATTAAATAATGTGTCTACAAAAAGGAAATAGAATAAAGAAAAAGAGATTAATTTTATAAATTTATCTAATGTAGAATTTGATAATGAACAATCAAGAGTAAAAAGAGTTAAATAGGTACTACTTGTAAATCAAAAGGCAACTATTTTAAGTGTGGAAGAAGCAAATATGAAGAATGATTTAAAAATTGAATTACAGTCAAAAATTAATAATGTTATAAATAAAGGAGTTAAATATAATAAGGAATGAAAAGAAAAGTCTATAATACATAAAATTGTTGAAAAGGTAAATGAAGAACATTTACTAGTAAAAAGTGAGGATAAAGATTCAATATTTGTAATTTTAAATGAGTTGAACTATGAAAAGAACATATATGAAGATATAGTTAAACAAGGCTATAAAAAATAAGTAAAGATTCTGAAAATAAGATTAAAACACAGTCTAAATTATTATTGAATTATATGAAAATAAATAATGTAATCAATGAGAAAGAATATAAATGATTATATCTTACAAGTTTTGAACATCCATGTATAGTTGAAAAAGTTAAGTCACATAAAGAGAATATGCCAGTAAGCATAATTTTAGATTTAACAATTATATACTTAAAGGTATATGTAATTTAGTGTATAAAAAGATTGTAGAAGTAATTGGGTTTGGAAAATATTATATAAAAAATTCTAAAGAAATTGTTGATAACTTAAAATGGAATGATTGCATCATTTGATATTGAGAAAATGTATCAAAGTGTACCCAGAAAACAATAGTATAGAAATAGTTATGAATAAATTGAAGATAAGTAATGTTTAGTCAGAGAACTGACGAAGCTTTATATTTTAAATATGTGGAAGAATTTTGTAGTATAGAAAAGGAATGGCTTATGGGGTGTTTAATAAGTGAATTATCATCAATGATTATAAATAATATAGAGAAAAGTATAGTAGATGAGTTTATAAAGAATAAAGGAATTATAGAATATTATACATATCTGAATGATATTATTATTATTGGAAATAGTTAATGAATTGAATAATAATAAATATAAAATTACGTTGATAGTGGAGAAAGAGATAAATTAATTAAAATAGATATTTTTGTGAAAAGAGAAATAATAAATGAAATAGTGGTTAAGTATTATCTTAAAGATAGGAAAATTAGAGGTGTAATTGATCCAAAGGCATATCAATTATGATATCAAAAAGTAGGGTTTTAAAGGATTTTAAGTTAAAAAAATTATAAACTTACATTAGATAAGAAAAAGGGATATGAGCAAAAATTAGAAGTAGAGAAGGATTATGTTAAAATAGGATATAAAAGAAATGTAATTAAAAATATTTTGGGAATAAACATATAAATAGTAGAAATAAGTTTGATAGGAATAAATATAAAGATTGTATTTGGATGTCTATTCCATATTCAAGGGAAATATATAAAAAGTTAGTAAGAGAGGAATTACCAGATAATGTAAGAATAGTTTGGGAAAAGAGTAAGTCTTTGGGTAGATGGTTATGTAATATAAATAGGATAAATGGTATTAATAGTAAGGTAAGGGTGTTTTATAAAATTGAATGTGAAAATTTTACTAAGGTATCAGGAAGAAAGATAAGTGATAGAGGGAATAAACATGATGGAGCAATTAATAGGAAAGATATTATATCAGGATCGCATACTGTAGGATCATATATACAGTATTTAAATACTGGTCATAAAAATGGAATGTGAGAAGAATATTAGAGTTACAAAATATGTAAAAGATTATCGAAAAAGAAAATGTTATGAAACTTTATACATTCAGAAAAATTTGAATAGATGTGTAAATATAGTTAAAAGTCCAACTAAATTAAGTGGAAAATGGACAGTATTATATAACTGGAAGATTTACAAATTATGGTAGAAAAATTTATTTAAAGGGGGGGGGAGGGAATAGAATATTTATTTGTTTATATAGGTATATAAAAATATATGTGTATATATCTGTATAGTTTTAAAACGTTATGTATTTTTATTTTATTTATTTATAGGTTTATATGTATAATGTTAATTATATTGTTTAAGGTGAATAATGTCCAATAGGTAGAGTAAATGTAATTAATAGTCATATAATGTATAAAACTTTATATCTTAAAGATCTCAATAAGAGATGAAAGCCAGTTTGATAATTAAATAATTGTAATTATAATTAGTTGTTTGTTTCAATCTTATTTAGATTGATTATTATATTAAGTATATATTATAATCTCTCTGATGTAGTTTACATATATAGCTTTAAAAAAATGATTACAAAAAAAAAAAATATTATGCATTTTATAACTTTGTAAAACTTATTTATTTATTAATTTTTAAACAAACTATTAATGCATTGATAAGTTAGAAAAAATAATTGTAAAAAATAATTTTTTAAATTTCTTTCTTGTAAAATAATAATTGAAAATAAAATTGACTACTGTATCCGACCTAGTCTTATATTAATTTTTGCTCTACAAGACACTGTCGGGCTTATTTTCAGGGGATGTCTTATTTTTTAATGTATAAAATCTACATTTCAAGTATATTCAAATTATTATATCTCAGCAAAGAATTAGTGATTGCCAATCTGCACCTAATTAACCGATTACTTTTGTGTTGAGAGGGTTTCTTTCCTCCTGAGTCTTTCTCTTTCTATACACTTAAAAAAAGATCATTAATAGACCTGTTGTATTATACTCCAGAGCTTCACTAAAACTTAATGCCAAACTGAATTTCATATCCTTCTCAGATCACCTATCCTTACTAATCAACCTTCAGTTAGACTCCACCATAGCAATACATACAAACCATTTGCGAATATTAAACAAAACTGCCACTCCTGAGTGGATTTTTTTGGAGGCATACATTCTCCTAAACAAAATAAATGTTCTCACCCTTCCGCTGCTTCAAGCTTGGTCATCGCTGGTTGGAATACTGAGCATACTAATAGATTCCAATACAAGAAAGACAAAAGGCCTCAATCAGCAGTTAAAGGACCTAGAATATTCATCAATAATAGACTCAACTCCCTTCCACATACAGATACCAGTATTCAGGATATTATGAAATTCAAAACACAATATCATGAAAAGCAGAAGGTGCTAGCACACTATACATCCATTAAAAGGTCCAAAATATTCTTATCTAATCAAAACTGGACACATAGCTACATCAGCTGGGCACTTGGTTCTGCAAAGCAGCCCACCCTACCAAGATTGAAACTGATCAGAATCTATATAGTAGTCCTAAAATGCTAAAAAAAATACATGACCACTTCACTACCAAACTACAAAACAATAACTATGCAATTGGTAAAATCTGGAAAGCATCAATTGATAACCTGGAGCACAACATCACAGAGAAGCATATAATTTCAAAACTGCAGTCATACCCTGAAAGCACACATCCTGGACTTCATGGAATTCCCAGATTTGTGCTTCTCCATCTCAGCCAGTTTATCAACCCCATTGTGTGTAGGATGATTGATGTACTTTTGGGTGATTTTCAGGATATCCCAGACCTATATCCAGTAGCTTTAGTCCCATTTTTAAAAAACAAGAAAATCCTTCCAGTCTTTTAATTCTTCGCCCCATCTCCATGATACTTCTTCTCATCAAAACTATTGAGTCACTAGTGAAGGACAGAATCCAAGACCAACTCTACCTGCACATTTCCAAATATCAATTTTCTCAGAAAGGGGCTTCCAGACTAGACACTTTGGCTGCACAGAAAGACAAAACTGCTAGTGATTCAACTTGATTTCGCATCAGTGTTTGATTCAGTTATCCCATTAATATTACTACAAATGCTAAAAGAATATCAAATTCCTGGAAGTATACATAAATATAATAGGAAACCTGCTCTACAATCACTACTGCTTCATCTCAATAGACAGATGGTTATCTGATGGAATCAGACCTCATCTGTCGGTTCCTCAGGGATCCGCTCTTGCTTCACCTCAATAGATGGGTGGTTATGTGATGGAATCAGACCTCATATGTCAGTTCCTCAGGAATCCCTCATTGGCTACACTCTGTTTTACCACTTACATTAACCCGCTCCCTTACTGAAATTGAATGCAGAGTATCAGGCATCTATGTTCCCGCATTAAAACACCAGGTACATCACATCTCCTATGTTGATGATATATCAATTTTCCTTCCAGAAAAAAGTATATTCAGCCTCTCTGGTGCATCATTGAAAAACCCACTAAAAAAATAAACCTGCATATCAACTATGATAAATTCTCCATGTGGAAAATCACATTAGGGAAAATAATCTCATCCATTTTTACATTTCACTCAAAGATTCTTGGGTTTTCACATATTCAAAATGAAGTTAGCCATGTCAAAAGAGATACAAAATGCTATCCTCAAGAAAGATCATAATCTCTCTTTCCAGGGTTATCTTGTCATTGCCTGGCAAAGATGCACTACTGAACATGTTAATTTTTCCCAGATTGAACTACTTTCTTCCTATGATAAAGCTCACCTAAACTTTTGAAACTTCACTAAATTCACTACATTCCAGGCTCTTATGGAAAGGCAAAGTAATTGCCATAAACATATCAAAAGCACACATGCCCAAAGGTTTGAATGGGTTAGGTCTTCATTCCATCTCCACACTATACCTACAAAAAGCAATTGGAGTCATGAGGGCAATATATCACAAGCACCTCGAACAGAACATATTCATACCAGTAAAAACAATGGACACACTTCCACCATTCTGCAGCAAATGGTTGTCAGATTTATGGATACACATAACTGGGATAATAAGCCTATTGAAACCTATCGTAGAATCAAAAAGAACATACTGGGAAATTTACAAACTTAGATACCTCAACCTGCATCTCTGAAATCTCTGGGGATAAACAATAAACTGCTAATCCACAAATCAAAAAAATCATTTTTAGAATCCAAAAATATAGATTTTCTTCTGAAACTAAGTTCTTCTTACCCACAAGCCACTTTCTGGTCTATAGAAGAGGTTTCACCAATCTCAACCCGCAGTGTCAGCTATGCTCAACAGCTGATGAAGCCATTACCCATCTTCTATATGACTGTCATTTTTTAGCCTACTGAGAACTTTCATCTGCCAAAAAGTTTCAAAAGACTATAGAAACAATCTCTGCATTCAAAACACCATCAAGACGGGCATTTTTTCGACCATCAGAACATCCATTTTTTTCACTTTTGCAGTCTGGCTCACCAGGTGTGAGTATATATTTGGACAGGAAATTGGCAATGTCAGTGACACCTTCATAAATCTATTAAGAAGTACTCATGATAGAGACTGGCTTCTTGCACCAGACTGGTTACACATTGAATCCTGGGCTACTGTAGATCTAGTCTAGTAATAATAGGCAACTCAAGTTCTTCAATTACCAGTATCAGTCTATCCAGCAGAAATTCTAATTAGCAGAAGACTCAAGTCCAAAGAATGATTTGTCATGTATTTTTTTTTAAATTTAGTTAATAAAATTCTTTTTTGAACAAAAAAAGTACATTTATTCAAATAGTTCTCTTTGCAGAAAGGTGTAAGATTCTTACTCCAGGAATCTACCACAATTCTTTACTTGTACTCATCAGAATAACTCTTTCTTTTTGACTCATCTTATCTGGTGATCAGAAAATTACTTCATTTAAATTTACTATTTTAATTACAAACTTGTGAGACAGGAATGATAACAAAAATTATTTCAGTTAAGAATAGTTTGTCCACACAAAAACAAAAAATGTAAGCATAAAGATTCACAAAATGTTTTTTTTTTATTTCAAGCATGCACATTAATTATTTCCATTACAACATACTGCATATTGAATTACAGTGATTCATATATGATACAAAAATGTCCATTCATTTTCAAGTAGGCAAACTGTAAATACTTTCCAAATTACTTGTAATAGTCTTGTTTGGATATTCTTTTTAAAAACTTTTTATTTAGGAGGAAAAAAAATCTGACTTAATTTAAGCTAAAGTTTGATAAATAAAATCCATTATTTTAATAAAGTCTTTCATGAGGAAAAAAAAAGTTTAATAAATCAAACTATATCTTGAATATTCCAAAGCTACCATACTGATACTCTAAAACTAAATCAAACATTTTAAATATAAGTATTAAATATAAATAAAATATGTATCTAAAAATATATAAATGAAATTAAAAATTGTCCAATATAATGATTTGCGGTAGATAAATTGTTTCTTTATACAGGTAGAATTACATTGTCGGAAATAGTCAATGGGAAAATATAAAAGAACAATATAATTTTTTATTACCAAAGCATTAATGTGAATAATATTGTTTATTTATAAATTCATTAATTTATAATTCAATACGTCCTTGTTTTAACGAGCAAATAAAAACTGTATATTAAGCTGCGGATCTTAACTAGGCTTATATTTAGAGTAATGCTTATATTATAAGCATCCTCAAAAATCATGCTAAGGCATATTCTTTGTCAAGAAAATACAGTATTTTTAAAATATTAAGTTGCCACAGAAACTTGGACAATTTCCAGACAATCAAGAAAAAAAAAATTGTCTGCTTTTCAAACTTGGAGGGAATTTAGTAAGATCTTCTTTGTGCTGCTGATAAAAATTCAAGCCAGTAAAATGACTTTGATTTTCACATATGCATGAATAATGGCAATAATGGAATAGAACATTAGAGTGCTCAACTCCATCTTTCCATAAGTGTAGTTTCTTATTCATCGAGCAGTAATAATGCTTTGATACTGAATAATGCCTCGCTTACAATCCTGAAACTTATTGTGTAACCTATAATACAATTCAACACTTTAATATTACAAGGAAATTTACCAATTAACTAAATGTTATAAAAAGAAATTACCCAAGAAGAGAATGATTTATATAAGCAGTATATTTGATTCCCTCATTTATAACGTCGACAATAAAAAATGAACGTATTTATAAAAAATAATCACTGCAAATTACACTGTGATCATTACGGCCAGTGATCTCAACTTTTAATTAGTTTTTATTATTTAAGAAAAGTTGAGTTCAACAGAAAATAAAAAAATAAGGTAATCTGGGTAGACTGTTACAATGACTTTTCTTAAATAATAATAAAAAATATTTTTTGTCATGTATGTTCTCTATTTTATTATATTAATATAAATATACAGTTACATTGTTTTTATTCTCGTGTTAAATAAAATTATTGCTATAGTTAATAATTCTCATTTGAATTACAAATACTATTTTATATTACATCAGAATAATATTATAAATGTGGAGAGGACTATGATCAGGAAATATAACCGCGTTTGCATAAAAGCTTGTACTTAATGTAAGCTCAGTCTGATCATTAACTGTGACTATTATTAAATTAAATGAATAAAAAAAAATTGTATAGTCACTCCATCATGTTATTTATTTATCCTTTATTAAGGGGTGAGTCCCATTATAATATTTATTGTAACAGTCAGAATCGTCTATCTCACTAACACACTGCAGAATTCAAACCCCAGACACGAAACTGAACATTCTAGGAGGGGTTGCCTTCTAAATATACTAAGTTCAAATCTAAAGCCCAAATTTCACAGTGCCATCTACGTGACAACGCATCTGATGCCACTACTAGTATGACCTTTGACCGGTGCCTGGTGGTCAGGGAGAAACAAAAGACTCTATACTAAAAGAAGCTTGGGTGGCTAATTAATGTCTATGGATTTACAAAAGAAATGCAGAAAATATATATATAGACCGAGACAGTGATAGGAATCAATAAAATATCAAATTTAGTTTTAAATAATTTCACAAAATTTATTCATAAAATATATATATAACGCCACTGTCTGCTTATATGAGACAGGGACGCGTATTAAATAATTGTGGGCATTATATTTCAATAAATGACAAAAAAGTTTTAAAACAAAGTGATATATTCTATTCCTCGGGCTAATAGCATTACGATAATGTGCTTGACGAGATAGGAACATGTGCGAGGTGCTTTGAGCAATTATACAAGTTTAAGAAAATATTTGAAATTAAGTGTTATAAAATATTTATTGACCTCGAGAATAGCATGGACAAAAGCTTACTAAGCAACAAAGTGGGAATGTGATCAAAGCATTTATTTGAGAATAATAATAATAGAGTTGCATTGGGAGGTCAGTATTGCTGATAATGAATTTATTAAAGTTGGAGGGTGTGACACGTTTAAGTCACGGATGCTTTGTAAAATAAATATAAAATAAAACAATATTGAAGATCCGGAATAATTATGGAGGGCATCTCGCCGCTAATCCGTAGGAAAGTATTTTATGAACAGCCGAAACTTAGTGACTGTGTGATGATTGCGTTTAATTCCCAGGTGTGTCATTTGGAACACACTCTGCCTGGAAACTTGCAATATATGAAAAGAACGGACTTTGCCGTGTAAAGAATCCTTGGAAAAATAAAACAAAGTGGTCTCAACAACCAATTCATTTACCAGCAATATGAGACTAGTGTATATCAAAACATACTGAATGGGTTTTACTCGGATTAAGAGAAATGCCCAATCAAATTCCCCGAAATTCATTTAAAAGGGTCCGCACATTCTCGACATCAATGATGAACTTTATAATTAAAGTAGAACACGGTAATTAAAATAGGAAAATGCATGCTTGTGGGTTTGAAAAGTAAGTATAGATTTATACACGCAATCATGCATTAGGGGATACATTTAATCATTGACCTCGCACATACTCTCATATTAGATTAAAATCAATAACATGTAGATTTTACCCTATGTGATTATATTATATATTAAACACCCTCGAACGAGTGATTTGCAAGATAATAAAATTGGAAAATTATAAATTTAAAATATGCCTTAATAGCGGCATCTTACTTTCAATAAAGGGAATAGTTCACTCAGTCAAAGACGATTCTGACACATTATCATAATAAAATAAAAGAAAGCCTTATAAATAGAAAATATTAACCCAAGGATAGAGCAAAACTGTTGATTATATTATATTAACACGTTAAAGAAATACATAATGAAGTTATGTGAAATATAAGGAAAACAATTTTAAATAGCTGTAGCATGTTAGTTATCACAAGAGCTCTTGGGTTAATTTAGGGTTACCTCTGGAGAAGCATTTAGGTAGATTGATGGTCGGCAGGTTTTTATATAATTTAACAGCAAAATCTGGAAATGTTCATATTTTTGGCAGCAGCAGCAGCAGTTCCAGGGTTCCCTGAGTGATAACTTCCGATGGTCTACGGCAGCAGATGACCATTCCGGAGAGAAATAGCCTTCTCGCGCTCTACTCTGTCATGTCAAGATTTACAAATTACTAGAATAGAACTCAGAATGATTTCTCTTAGAAACATTAGAAGAAAAACTCGAGAACAAAAGAAAAAACTCCTTTTTATAGTAGAATTTAACAATAGAACTGCCCTGGAGCATTACAAAAATATATCGGACTTATCAGCTGTAATCATCCGAATGTCTAAAGGAATTCAACATTAATTAATTTATTTTGTTACTTTCCCTGTCGACATTCGAATTACAAACTAGATTTAATTAAAATTTACTTTTATTAATTAAAGAAAACCTTAAGTGGACATCTGCTGTTTTTAGATAAACTTATATAACGTTAACTAATTACAACATGAAATAATTAAACTATTGTCCCTCATTTATTTAAACAGAAATATTTGGAATAACTTTTATTAAATTAAAGGAAATGATTTTACTTTTTCAATTGCAATATTTGAATCTATTTACTAAACGAATATTTACTAAATGAATTTTATTTTAAATCAAAATATATTACAATGGTAATATATTTGTAAGTAGATTCAAACAAAATAACTTTAACAATTTATAATTTTGATATGTTTTAAAATGCATATCATAGTGTGTGCGCAATAACGACTTATATAACCTACTTTTAATAAATCAAAATTATGTGAACATATACATAATCTATAATCTTTTATTTATTTGGGAATGACTTATATATATAATACAAGCATTGTAGTCGTATTGCAGACACACTACGATAGATTGGGGTTCAAACTAAGGTATGAGGTAGGAAATAGGTGAGAAAAGGTGAAACGAAGATCTGCAAAGCAGATCTTACTGTTTCATTATATATATGCTTGCAAAATTAGTTTAACTAGGTAATCTGGTGTTATGAACAAGTAATTATAAGACATGGCTATCAGCATGTACTTTATTATTTTAAATATTTGAAAATGTATAATTCATTACTTTGAATATGTTTTAAAGAAATAGATATTACAATATATTGCCTCTCATTTGGTTGTAAACATCAATGAAATATCAAAAGTGTTTGACAGATAGTTTGAGAAAATCAAGTTATATTCAGAACTAAATCAAATCTGATGGAATACTTAAGAATGAGACATGGTATCATGAAAAAAAATATGAAAAATTAAGAGATCTTCAAAAGGTAGCCTTTGCTTTATAATGGAGATAAAATATATTTTTGTGGATATTTATCAATCTAATAGAAAACATGCCCAAGAAAGTATAAAGTGACTTTTATTATTATTTTGTCTTTTCAGGCGTAATGAAATTTAGATAAACTGAATTCAAATATAGTAATACTTCTGAAGACTTAAATAGAAATAGCATTAAAAAATATCACTGAAGAAGAATTATATCAGAAATATAATAGTACATTAAAATTTTTATCGTGTATTTCCTATTAATAAAAATGAAAGATTATATTTATTTTGTTAAAAATAAAAGCAGCAATATGAAATGGTTCAGTATTAATATAGACCCAAACCTTTTCATATGGCCATATTTTGTTTAAACCCAATAAAAAAATCCATATGTCATTAAATTTTAACAACAACAACAACAAAAAAAGAAAACATATTTATTCATTCATTCATTAAATAAATAAAAACATTCTTTATTTATCTTCAGCTTTGTGTGCTCGTGCGTGTTAGCACATTTTATATTTTGCACTTTAGAACAATTAACCACAAAGTTTAAACTTTGTTTGCTCATTTCATTCAAGTTAGGTTTAGATGGAATATCACGTTGTATTCAGACTATCTTGATGTATATATATTGTAAAATATTATTTATTCAATTGGAAGAGTAATTTATTTAGTTGATGTATTAATTTTTTGTTTATATTTTATAAGAAAGTTTGGTTAGAAAAAGATCGGAGGAAAGCGTTTAATTAGATTTTTGGAAAGAGATAATTTTATTCCTTCTTCAGATCATACATATAATGTATTAAGAATGCTAAATTATTCATTAAGTAATAAAGTGAAATAAATTCCAATTTCAAAATGGATCTTTTCCTTTAATGGAGCAGTTAAAATTTTTTCATGATCATTCATTATTAGTTTTAATTTTAATTACAATTTTAATTCGATATAGTTCATATTAAATAAAATTTTTATATAATTTTTATTAGACAATGAATTTAAACAATAATAATTATTCTACTTGTTTTAATATTTCTTTCTTTTTCTTCATTATATTTATTATATATATTAGATGAGATAGTAGATCCTTTATTAACAATTAAGGGATAGTTAGTGATATTGAAGATATGAGTAGAGAAATTGAATTTGATTCTTGTATGAATAGAAATAATGATTTAGACAAAGGTGTATTGGTAATCATGAAATTTTGTCTTATTAAAGCCAAATAAATGCATAAACATAGACAGATTTCAAAACAAATTAACATATTGGGTCAGACCATCTCTCAAGTTTAGCCACCTCAAATGATAAATTAATAAGGAAATTTAAAAGATAAAGCTTAGAGTCCAAATATCTGGATTATCTAATCAAAACCAATATAAATGCATTACCTACTAATGAATTTTTAGTTAATAAAAGAGTGTACTCAAAAATTGACTCAACCTACATGATTTGCAAAAAAAAAGAAGATGAAACCACCAACCATTTCAGATTCAGATGTAATCAGCTAATGCAACTTAAAAATACACTAATGAGCCGGATCAAGGCAAATCAATCTAAATTATTTAATTTAAAAGAATGTATCAGAAAAGGATCCTACCCAGAAATTAGATTCTCATTAATTCTTGATCATCTATTATGGATTACTAGATGTAAGCTAGTATTTAATCATCAAAATTTTAATCCTATTAATTTCATGCAGAGCAATCTAAAGAAAACAAGAACAAGAGATAGCCTGATAACGCCTGAGGTTACTTTTACCATGGCTTGGGACATACTGGATTTATCCTCTCCATGGCCCAACTAATAGCAATATGCTCCAAACAGGAGAAAACAGAAGAGTAATTGACTCAAATTTGGGAAAAACAAATGAAGGAATGAGAAAACACTTTGAACAAAATATGTACCAAATAACCTCTAATGTAATAATTTAATCTTTAATAAATTAATTTGGAAACTAAAGCCAAATTTTGGTTTCTAATTAGAATAATGGATGCTTCATTATGTATAAGAATTGACACTGTTTCTGGACAGTTAATTCACATTGTTATATTTATAAAAAATTAATATGTCAAATTTAATATAAATTCCTCAGATATTTTCATTATACTAAATAATAATACTATCAATTAGAATTTTTTTTTGTTTTTTATTTATTCAGAATTTTTTTTACTTCATAATTACAAAAAAAAAAAACTACAAATGAAATGTTTTGGAAAAAAAATATTTGAGAATGAAAATAAATTTATTTAGAATTTTTGGCACTCATTCAAAGATTTATTGTGATATTGGTTATTGCAATAATATTTTGAGAAATTCCTTATCATGGGTTAATGTTATTTGCAAAGAATGTTTAAGTTTTTAAATTAAGAATTTAAAGGTTTTTTTTTTTAGAAAGAAGTTATGTAAAAGGAAATAACTTTAATATGTGTGGGAGATGATAATCTGGAATACTGATTTGACATGAAATATGTATATTGGTGATTATTTATCTTTTCTGCATGAGTGTGGTCATGTGTATCAGTGATATGAGATAGTGTAGATAATTTATGGGTACTTGGAAGCCAGAGTTCAAATCCCCTATATTTAATTTGTTAGATTATTTTTTGTAATTATATTAAATAATAGGTTACGGTTAATTTCTTATGGAATTGCAGAACAACTATATATTAATGTTAGTATAATGTGCTATTTGTTGCTTTAACAAATTAAGAGATAACATAAGATGTGATATGTTCGACTATTTCCATCATTTATGAGAGAATGTTGAATGTATAGAAAATTTTAAACTTTATTTAAGCTTTCAAATACAAACATCTTTGTTAGTAATAACACACAAATAGGCAATATAGGTTAGTATTTGTGTGTTATTACTAACAAAGTTGTTTGTATTTGAAAGTTTAAATAAAGTTTAAAATTTTCTATACATTCAACATTCATTCATAAAGGAAATAGTCCAACATATCACATCTTATAATATACCATCACTACAAACCTTCAGACAAATACTAAGAGATAACATTTCTCACCATAGAGTTATAATTACTTCGATTAAATTAGTTATATATAGAGCTATTATTCTGACAAATTTATTGCATGAAGATGATTTCACTGAAGAATACCCTATATTATTTGAATATATAAAGACAAAGTCTTAAGACCAATTAGTAGAGTCTTTTATGATACTGAATGTTCATAAAAGAACACTTTTATGTTGAACTTGAGCCTGGTTTTCATGATATAGGATGATTGGTAATCATTTAGTAGATGCTGAGGGTCATTTATTGATATTTGGGGAACTATGGAACCACTATAGAAAATATCAAACAATAAATAGAAAAAAAATATAAATCAGTTGAGCAAATATGAATTTATTTACATAGTTTTAATAAATGAATAGACATCCCCAACAATTATTAATGTAAAACTTGCTTAGTTTACAATTTATTTATTTTTTTTAAAATAAAAGTTACAAATTATGAAGAAAAATATACAAATTCAGTCATATAAAGTTATTAAACAAATAAACAAAAATTCTCAAAATGGATATATTTTTTTTAAATAAAAGGTTATGGCAGAATTTATCACCATTATTTTTCAATAAGGCTAAGCATTTGCTATATTTTGTTAGTTTTTAGAAGTTTTGAGGGTTTTGCGCTGTTTTCAGGTTGAGTGACCACTATATATTTTTGCATTTATATAAATAATGAGTACTGAAAATTGAGTCTTTTTGTTAGTATGTAGTGAGCAGGAAAAAAATAAAACCAAATAAAATGATCAATTTCTTTCTCAAACAAAATGAAGTGAAAATAACATTATGTGCGTATGTTTCACTTGAAACAATGTGGCATATAAAGAAAGCTAAAGAAAAAGTAATAATGGAGGTTAGGTATATTTTTTTTGCAAAGAAATGAAGTTAAAATAATCACTTTGCATTGGGGTGTGATATTAACCTCCCTACTTCCTAACAGAATTCCTCAAATAAACATGACATAGCTAACTTTATTTATTTACTTATATCAATAGTTATTCACTATCCACACAAGGGGGCGCCAGATACGATTATTTAAGTGGAATTTAATTTCTCGCATCACCTTACGTCACATCAAAACGATTTCGAAGTCTAATCCCGCCCACCAGCTCAAACTCCCAGCATGGACCAATAAGGTTACTCAAGGCCGTTATATAATTGTTTTCAAAGACAACTCCTTATGGAAAAGACGCACAGTCCACTAATGGGAAAGAAGTTTAGTTTGCTAACTGTTGATCTAGCACTAGACTTGATTATTGTTTTTATGACAATACGTTCGTTATGCCCCGAACAATACTTATAAGATCATCCCCCTATCTCTATACTCAATATAATTGTTTGAAGTTTTTACATATTTATTATAGACCCCCCAATTCTTAAGTCTATCTTAACTAAGGAAAATAAATAAACATCGTGACTTACGGCACGATGTTGGCATATTATATTTAAAAGAAACATTGAAAATAAATCTAAATCTAAATAAGTCTAATTTAACGATAAATTTATTAATGATCAAATAACTGAGATAAGACTTTAATTGTATGAAAAGACTTGAGAAATGCTCACTTTTTATATACTGAACGAATTTATTGAATATAAAATATTTATTTGAGTTTATTCGCACCACATACACACATTCACTCAGAAAACATATTAAACATGATAAATATGAATGGTAAATACAAGTTTCCTTTTACATTTTGAGAGACGATTATGGTGTATTAGATATCACTAAGTTCAAAGTTCATTTTTGAAAAGTCCTAGATTAAGATAGATTACAATAATAGATTAAATATTACACAAATTTATGATTTATTTACAAGTGTATGTTAGTTAACTATGAGATTGCCTTTAAGAGTTTCAATTATAATGAAACATAATATAAAATAAACTATTTACCTAGATTTTGATTTTGACTTCCCTCTTATAGCAGGATTTAACTGGAGAGCTTTCTAGTGAAGTGATTTTAAAGTAGAGGCATGTCTTGACGATTTGGTATTTCTCGAACATAATGATTATTGAATTAATTTCACTGAGATTTATTGAATTTTCAAGCTTCGGAGATATTTGTGCGGCTCGATCAATCACTGAAGGGTTTTTAGCCCCTCATGACAATCGCGCCTAAGTATTAATTTCATAACGATCATCTTGGATTTGGATACGGCAAACTGAAAGACTATTATCTTATATCACCTATATTAAATAATGCACATTGAGGAAGAACACTTTCACAACAATATTAACAATACACGTTAGTTAGTTAAGTCACCAAATCAAAAAGTAGAACCACCTGAAAAACTAGAACAAGCCATTGAATAGATTTTGTTTGATATTTATAAGAGTGATCCTTATCTTGGGATCCAATCTCCCCCAGAGTTCCATATTTTTAAGAGTTGGTTCAGGTCCGTGTTTGACTAATGTTCACTCAATCCTTTTGCTTAAGCTAATTTTGTCCAACTCATGTTGCAATCTCGTTAACAAACCTTATTCATTCACACTTTGAGAGGTGTGGTGTTTTACAAGAACAATACAATCTACATTAATTTTAGAAGTCGAGCATTTAATCTTTTCTCAAATCTTTTCTATGAGTTTTACCTTTGCTAAAACTATAATTTAACAATCAACATTTTAAATATCCCGTGGCGTATACGAGTGGAAATTATCTTTGAATTTTTATTAGAGCATATTATATTTTCTTTTATTATATTTTTAGAGAATGTTATATTAATAATTTTATGTGAAAGCCTAACTATTTAATTGACATATTATCTGTATTTTATAAATGTAGTTTAAAATGGGAGAAAACTTAAAGGTACAAATGTATGCTAAGAACTTTTGTTTGCTTAGGTGTGTTGTTTTCCGCTCGGAATTTTCCTAGATTAAACCCGTCCCTAATATATATTTTTCAAAATAATATTACAAAATCTTTTTTACAAACATTAGCCAATTTTAATGAATTCCAAAAAATAAACCATAATAAATTACACAACTAATTCATATTTTAGTTCTTTTTGTTTCATGAAAACTAAACAAGATAAGGGTGGATATTAGAATCTACTACTTGTTCATTAAGATTATGCAAGTTTTATATTAATATTGCTTTGAATAAGTACATTTGTATTTATATAACAGATTCTATTCTTTATCCCCTTTTATCATTTGGTATTTTCAATTGTGGTTAAGTGCCTATTAAATGTCACATGATCACCATTTTTTATGCTTGCTTATAATTGTTATTAAAACAGGCAAAATTCAATACAAGCCAGAGTAATCAATGGATACCAGAAGACTTGTGCATAAAATCCCCATCTAGTGCCTACTCATCCAATATCCCCAGACTAGTTTCTGGCTTGTGGCCTTCATCAGTGAGAAGCCTTGGATCAGAGAGAACTGCACCTTGATTTTAGGATCTAATGCAACCCTCCAGCAGCCATCTTTTATCTCTACTTAAGTACAAAACTATGAATCTTAAATTGAAAACACTATAATGTTTTCAACCCAAGCTCATTAGCTTATATAATCATATAGGTCTGAACTCAGTTCAGTACTTATACATTTTGGTGACTTTGGTTCTTTAATAACCATAGCACTAGATGGGGATTTTATGCACAAGCCTTCTGGCATCCATTGATTACTCTGGCTTGCACTGACTGGCAATACATATAGAGAGTTTGGCCTGTTTTAATAACATATAAGCAAGCATAAGAAATAGTGATCATGTGATGTTTATGGTTATTAAAGAGTCAAAGTCACCAAACTGTATGGTACTGAATTGAGTTTAGACCTATGAGTTTGGATTGAAAACATTATAGTGTTTTCAATTTAAGACTCATAGTTTTGTAGTTAAGTAGAGATAAAAGGTGGCTGCTGGAGGGTTGCATTAGATCTTAATATCTAGGTGCAGTGCTCTCAGATCCAAGGCTCCTCACTGATGAAGGCCACAAGCCAGAAACTAGTCTGGTGATATTGGATGAATAGGCACTAGATGGAAATTTTATGCACAAACCTCCTGGCATCCATTGATTACTCTGGCTTGCAATGAGTGGCAATACATATAGAGAGTTTTGCCAGTTTTAATGCCTGTTAAATGATTACCAGCTGACTTCATTTTTATATATATATAAGTGATATCAACAACACTTCAAAATTATGTAAAATTGATTGCTTTCACTCACAGAGTTACACTTAGTCATAAGACATATTTTAGGGATGTATTTTTTTATGTACTTAGGACCAGCCGAAAAATGCAAACATGCACAGTACAAAGCCAAGGCTCACAAGTCTGCATGATTTATATTTTTTGTGCAAAATAAAAAAATAAACATTTTATCATATACTAAATGAAACTGCTTTTTATTTATTTTTGCCAAAACTCTAAATTTGAAGTCCCTATCATGACTATGCACGGGAGTAATAATTACAAACCCTAGTTGTGCAGTGGAAAAGGTTTTTCAACCACATTCTGCGTGTGTTGATCTATTGAATCAGCACTCGCAAAATAAATAAATTATAAAATAAACAAATAAATTATGTTATAAAGGATTTGCAATAAAACATTCAAGAAAATAAACTATAATTTTTGCATTGTGTGGAATTTTATTTTCTCAAATATTGATGCAATAAAATTGCACAAAGACTAATTTAGAATAAATAATTAATTATTTATACATTTTAAATACAATTAGTGCATTTCTTTTGAATCAGTATTTGAATAAACAAAATAAAAACAAGGCAAAAAATTATTATTTTACTTACATGAATGTCTTTTTTTTTTTTTTGGGAATTCTGATTCAAAATAAATAAAAATTTTAAAGAAGAGAATCGTTTTTATTTAATTTGTACTAAATGTAATGCAATAATATATCTATATCTGTAAATAAGATAATTTTTTTAAACACATGTTTTTTATCATGTGTAAAAGACCCCCCCCCCCCACACACACACACACGAAAAGAGTGTACTCTATCCCGGGTGAAAACTGAATGAATTAATTTGTAAAGTTTGACATAGCTTATCTTTAATTAAAAATTCTATCTTTTATTCCTTCTGCAATTACTCATTCACCAATTTATGCTATCTGCAAGAAATCATAACAGAAAAAATTTCTATTTGCCAATAGTTAATTTTATCATTAGCTTACATTTGATTATAAGATTTAATATATCATTACTTTCAACCCATTAGGCAAAAGCTGTTCCAATAACTTTCTACAAATGTTTCTTTTCAGCATAAATAAGTTTAGGAAGTGCTGTTATTGTCATACTTTTAAACTACAAATGTAGACTATACCAGAACAGTTCGTTCTAAATCTTTTTTTTTTCTTTGAAAGTGATAAGTTAATATTCAATGTAATATTTGTTGTTTGAAGATGATTACAGTATATCTATAATTTAATAAATACTGCTAGGTAGCATTTTTATATTTTAAGAACTCTACGAAATATATTGCTATAAACGCACACTTGTCCGTAACGAATATCTGTTTGAACGAAGTAAAAATAGTAGCAACAACAATCGTAATATTTTATCAAGAATATAGGGGATAGCGCGAACGCAGTCCCCAATCGCACAAATTGTGCACCCGAGGTATCCACATTTGGGATAATCGCAGGGGTCAGTCAAGCCGTGGTGCAATGGAAAGACCTCACCCTGGGAGAACCGCCTTGCTGATCACGGTATCTCCTGTGCCAGGTAAGTATAACAACTAGCTTTTGGGTCCGCTTTAAAAAACGGGTGACTGCTTGAGTAATAGGCATGAAATATTTTGAAAATTGTAATTATTTTATTTTTTAAAACAATGTAAATTTACATTATAAAACTCAATTTAAATTACAAATTCTAAAATTATAGTTTAAATATTTAAAACATAATATTAATTTTCTAATATCTATAGACGAAAAATATATTTCTTAAAGGCTAAATATTTAAATCTCGTTAGTTTCTCGTAAGAATGAGTAATTAAACGTGGACAACGTGGGGGAATTATCTTTGAAGGAAGAAGCTGTTGGATTGTGTGTATCGGCTGATAAAATTGTTTCAAGGTGAAAATTATCTTTGAAAAAAATAAACATCTATTTTTAATTGTTGTTAAATTATGCTGCTATTTTTCCCTCTTGATTGAAAGATGAACTCAAAAAATTACATAATTTTCAATACTATAAACTCTTTTTACGGTCCATTACTGACATATTGCTAATGCATGGCGTATCTAAGTAAGATTCGCTAATAGTGCAAAAACGTATTTAGTCTGTTTGTTTTTCCAGCGTTTGCGAATTATTAATGCGAGATCTCATTATTTTAAAATCAAAAGAGCGAAATATAATATTTTGTTTTAACAATTCGCTGATTAAAATAAATGCAAGTTAAAATTCAGTCCCCGTGGAAGTATCGGTACCATACCACCACTCCCTCTTTATTAACTCGCGTCAAACCGATTTGACCAAACCAGATTAATTTGGGACGTTTACTCCTTAGCTAATTATAACTAGATATACATTTACTAACTACTAATGAATGAATGATAGGTTAATTGTAAAGTGGCTGACTAAAAAAAAATGGTGATAAAAGTAACATTTTACCATTAAGTTTTACAGTTTGGTATATACTCTACCACTGGATGGCGCTACATTATTAGAAGTCGTGACCGTAGTGAATTAACATTTATTAATTTTTTCCGAACATTGTTGTGTGAAAATTTTGACCAAGAAGGTGAGGACTATATTGACATTTTTTGAGTTAGAAAAAGCTCATAACTATGAGATTACATGCTCGTTGATCTGCTATTCAGAAAAAAAAAAGAAGAAACTCAAACGGAGAACTTGTTTAACTTTACAATGTTCATGTAAAAAAATGCTAAATGATAAGAAGATGTAATGCTTTATTCTATTAACCTGATTTGAATAAGAAAATTTAATCACAATCTCATTTTGTATATTATTTTAGTATTGATAAATTTCTTCATTTTTATGATGCCAACCAAGATTGTCACGCATACCATGATAAAGTTTTGTAAAACTATCGTGGATTACTTCAACATATGCATCATAAATTTAAATGATTACAACCTTTATCCATATTAGAAGCCAAATGCTGGGACATGAAATTCCATTCAGATAGATAGGTTTACTGATCCTAAGAATTTCAAATGTGAAAAGTTTATTTCGTGACATGTCATTTGGCAGATAATTAACAAAGGAACCCAGGTACTAGAATAGATAGACATACTACTTCTCCATAGGGCACAAAGATAGAACCATTCTATAACGTTATTGGAAAAAAAAAATCATACTTAGCTTAGTACTACATTCAGATAAGTGACATTATATGAATTAAAACTTAAGAGAATTCTGTCATTCTACCACAAATGATGAGAAATCTTGTAAAACTCAAGAATAAGAGACTATGTACTGTACATTGAACTTGCTTTCCACCCTTTGCCATGGAAATTTTCAGGACAAAATCAGGATTGAGATTTGTTCTTTGCATTTTTGACTGATGTTGGAAATGTTTGTAAATGAATTTAATGTTAAATTATGATTGCATTTTACATGTGCAGAGAGGTTCCAGTGAAAAATGGCCTTTCCATCTCCAAGCTGCATTGACACGTGTTACATAGCAGCATAAAAAAGATGCCAGTTTGTCTGGAAAATGAGTTATATGAAATATGTGTGTTGTAGAAAACTCTTTCATGGCTAATCAATGGGAGCTAAATTAGCAGAATTGGGTGGATGCAAAGCATAACAATGCTTTCTTGGCCAAAAAATTTGTTCTCAATCTTGGTATTCTATAATTAGAAGCACTGCTCATAATATTCAAGTGCTTGCACAAAATAATTCATACTACTTAAATAATAGTTAATGTTTACCATCTGATCTTCAAGAATGTATTTTTAGTGAACAAGGCCTTTACAGAAAGAAAAAAAGAGCAATGTTTTAATATGACTTTTGCATTCACTTTTTTTTTTGTCTCTTCAGGCAATCTCTATTCCTCATTCTGGCACTTGGTTGATGGCTCATATTTGAAACACCATGTCTCACTATCTATTCTGTCATTTGACAAGAATTCTAGATCTGTAGCTGCAGTTTATTGCAGTACTCCATTCTGGTGTCTTTTTGGTTCGCAGGCACATAATGATAAAGTGGTTTTGGGAATGCCAGTGACTTTCTCAATAAGTCTGTTATCCCATAAAAATCAATTTTAAAGAATTTCAACAACTTTTTGAAGATTGTCTTTTCAATTGTTTTTTGATGCACTTGTTTATGGATTATCTTCAGTGTGCCCAATACCATCACTAAATCTTTCAAACCACTTCAAAATGTTCTTGTGATTAATGACTTCACTGCCATACATGTTTGAATCACTTCAAATATTTTAGTAGCAGTTTTGCTTAATTTAAAACAAAATTATCTCATCAAGTATTTTCTATAAAGTTATAAAACTCACTATCACATTTCATGTCATAACTCATTATCCAGACATACTAGTGCCTTAAATTTTTTGTGTAGGAACAGCTAAATGATGATGTTATATAAGACATGCATTGATTCAGAGAAAGTGGTACAAGTAGCTTTGCACTGCGGCACATTGCATATTACAGTTATTTGATTTGTTGAGTTGCTTTTATTTGTTTTTACAAAAATATTCACTTATTTGATTTGTTGAGTTGCTTTTATTTGTTTTTACAAAAATATTCACTTCTATTGTTATAGCATTATTATAATGGAGTATAAAGCTTAAAGTATGGGTCATACTAAACTGGCATCAATTTATTTTTAAAAATGGAGAGAAGAATTGTTATATATTTTCTTTGAATGTGTTTGAATGTTAAAGTTACACTTAAGATAGGATATAAATTGTTTTTCTCTTCACTAGTAAAAATTGTAATTATAAATATGCGACTTTTTTCGCATGCATTAGTGAAGCTATAATTATACTTAAAATAATGTGTAATAGGTCTGCTTAGCGCTTTTGAGATTTAATGTTCGAATTTCATACTCATAGCTTTGTGAATGAAAACTGTTGTGATTTATTGTACACATATGCAAATGAGTTTGAATTTTTAATCAAATATGAATTAAATAAGAAAAATTATCCAACAAAACGAATTGATTTTATAATAGAATTCTTGAAGTGGCTGGATAACAACATATTGGCTAAATTTGAAAACAAATAGTATGTTATGAATGACAGTTGGCCAATGGGACTGCCAATGAGTGGAATTGTTGCTAGTATCATCATAAACCATTACGAGAGCCAAATTCTTCCAAAACATTTCACAACAGATCCAACTCTCATATACACTCGATATGTTGACGACATTTTTATTGCAGCAAAACCTTCCACCACTATCAACATACAAAATGAATTTCAAGCCATCTCAGGATTAACCCTCAGTAGAACTGATGAAAACAAGGAACAAGAAATAAAATATCTACACTTGTTAATAAAAAGAGAGAACACATACCTAGATTATAAAATGATGGTTAAACCACTGCACATAAGAAGTTACACAAGTCCAAAGTCTAACACCCCCAACATATATAAATGGGCAGGTATGAATGCTTTCCTATTCAGAAATCACCATTTATGTAAATACATAGCGGATAGGAAAAACAACATCGACAAATATATGAAGGAAATGACTAACATAGGCTTTAAACCCAATATGATCAATCAGAGAATAAAAACATTTTATAGAAAACTCAGAAATAAACAGCCTAAAGACAATATGAAACACCTATCAATTCCTTTTATACCTAATGTAACCTCAAATATTGCAAAAAAATTGCCTAACAATTTCAAATTTAGCTTCAGAACACCTCCCAGTACTAACCGACTAATAAATAATTCCAAAGATACAATAGAAAAAGATCAAACTTTTCATGTGGTCTATAAAATGGCATGCCCTCAATTAGGCTGCCAGGCATCTTACTACGGTGAGACTCCGGCTAACCTTAATACAAGAATTTACCAACACAGGTATGCATACAACAGGGTTAAAAATAAAAATGAAGGAACATCAGTATTCTGGGACCACCAAGCAGCTACAGGCCATGTATTCGAACCTAGTTCTGCCCAAATAATTTGTACAGAGAAGAGTGATGCCAAAAGAAAAGTTAAAGAAGCTTTTTACATAGCAAATGATCTCAGTGCCATTAATAGAAGAGAGGCATGCTTTGCTCTCTCTAAACAATGGACTAACAAAATAAAAATTCAAACTCATTTGCATATGTGTACAATAAATCACAACAGTTTTCATTCACAAAGCTATGAGTATGAGATTCGAACATTAAATCTCGAAAGCACTAAGCAGACCTATTACACATTATTTTAAGTATAATTATAGCTTCACTAACGCATGCGAAAAAAGTCGCATATTTATAATTAAGATAGGATAGAAAATATATTGACATTTCTATATTGGATAAATATTTTTAATAAAAATCATGGATGTCAAATGAATACTCCTTCAGATTACATGTTTTCTTGTAGTACAATTGACCAGACTGAGATTGTCTTATTTAATTAAGTTGTATTATCATTTTTATTTTCAGACATTGACAGCTTACTGCAAAGCAAATGCTTCCATCAATAGATTTCCACAGTATTATACCTTTCTTATTTCATAAAGAATCAACAAATTTCTACCTCAAAATAGATTACTTCATGTAATTGTCTCTAGGTTATCCAGTTGATGTTTTCTTCAATGAAGTTCTTTAATTTTTATAAATGTATTAGTAATACTATTTTAGGCTTGAATCCATTTATTTCTTTTGTAATCCTTCCTGGTATATATTTTCTGCATCATTTATAATTGTACGTCTATCAAATATACTTTCAAGCAATCATGAGATTCAGCCAGTTTTAGCCAGTTCAGTATAACAGCTATCTAAAAATGTTATAGTTTAGTAAACCAAATGTTAAAGTGATAGTTATAATCTCATTTACTTAGTTATTTCATAAAACTATTATAAGTTTATTCTTAAACTATCAGCAGCATGTGAACAATTCTTTCAGTGTTAGGATTTATGTTGTGCGAACATCAAAATAATTGTCCACTTGCTCCTTATAGTTTACGATAGTTTGGAATCATTGCATAATAATTTTTATATTTCTGAAATATATTTTTATTTGCATATGTTTATTGTTGACAAAGTAAAGCAAATTTATATTCTAGTTATGCAACAATAGTATCTATAAAAATTTATAAAATGAGAATAACCTCACCGTGTGATGTGAGCTGTTTTGTTGGCAACAATTATAGATGGAATTCATTTACAATTTGGAAAACAGTGGATGTTAGCCTCCAACATCTAATCTGTTCAAACTGAATTTTATCCTGATTACTGCTTTATCTATGCATGTTTGACACCATCTGTATTCTGTATTATTAATTTGCTAAAGAATTTTGTGACAATAGATGTTGCTAATCGTATTGCATACTGAATTTTTTGTTCAGTAAGATTTGCATTAAAATTAATTGAAAAGTAATGGTTTTGTTCTGAGTTATTAATCTTTATTAAACCTTTTTCATTTTTTCTTGAAAATTTTACCTTGTAAATAATAATTTGAATTTTTTTTTAATATTAAAATAAAATATTACTTTTATTTATTTTTTCAGATACATAAATATTTTACTATTTTATATAGTTATACACATAAAAAGGTTATAAAGATATTGGTAAAAAAAATTTTGTAGTATATTTTTGAAAAGAAATGATAAAACTATTTTTTGTTAGTAGTGCACTCAATTGCATGTTAAATTATTTGAATCCCATATAACAGGCAAAACTCTCCATAAAGTTAATAATAGTTATTATGAGCAAGCATAAGAAATGGTGATCATGTGATGTTTAGTGGTGAATTCCATATATTTTAATTCTTTGTTGTTTTTTTTTTCCATTTTACTTGCTTTATTTTATAATGATTCAAGAAAACAATTCTCCAACTTTAAAATTTTTTCTTATTTAACTATTATATCCTCAAACAATATAACTTTGTTAACATTTATTTTCAGTCCTTTTTTAAAAAACTTTGATTACAAGTCATTGGCTGGAGTTGCAAACATTACATTTAAATATTAATTGTGATAGCTCAAATGTACACGAAATTAAAGTGAAAGTTAGTGAGAATTTTATATATAAATAAATACAAATCCTTCAATAAATAAAAAAGTAGAGAATGAACCCATCTGTACTTTAGTTTGGATTATATTTAAGCATTCACTTTATTGGTGAGTTACAACATAGCTTATAATAAACTTCCGTTTTAAAAATTACATTTAGTAAATCTAAGACATAATCATCATTCCTATTGAGACCAGACACATCACAATTTAGACTTTTTAAAATTGTCAAAAATAATTTTTGAAAAATTTTATCTTGAAAAATACTTATTTCTACAATTTTATTGATGAAGTGGCATTTTTGTATGTTTTAACAATTTCGGTGGAGATCTGTTTTATAGGCTTTTTTTTTAATGAGAAATAAGCATAGTGATATATGTATACTATAACATTGAAGATAGCTAGATCTGAGAATTATATTTGAAAATATACATATATAAATAGTTTCATCTTAAAACATCACTTAATGTGTGATGAGATTAATAGGGAAGTGAGAGGATCAGTAATTCACATCTGTACATATATATCTCATTATATTTCTTCAACTACTAGAAAAAAATTAAGCAAAACTATCCAAAATGTCTAAATAATAAAGATAATTGGAAAAATGCAAATGCATTATTAATATTTAAAAAAAATGATGAAAAAATAAATTACAAACCTATTTTTATCTTCTATTAGTTCTATACAAAACAACTTAAACTTTTGACTTAAACCAACCAAAAGGACCAATGAATATGAGTGTCAATATGTTTTGGATTTGTAGTAAAAGGCATTTTATTCTCTAAGATTTTCCACAGTAATTAAAGTTTTGAAACATTGAATATAGATCTAGAATAATGTCATATTCTGAAAAATATTTATCAAAAGTAGTGACTAAATTACATGGTTATAATAAAAAGATTAACTTTGATAATTTTTTTATAGCAGTCTTATGTGAAATATTTTGTAGATTAAAATATGAAGTTAAATGCATGGAGATTATTAAAGTCATCTAGATTATGCATGTGATGTTTTTTTAAACAAATAATACTCTATAGAGCTTCAGGAAATATTGCATGAGTTATCAGATGAAATTAAAAATTAGAATTAAAGATAAATAATGAAACGACTAAAGTAATGTTCAATTGATTTTCTCGGAAGATGAAAATAAAAGTTAATTATCATGAATTAAAAGAAGTAAACAACTATAAATACCTTTGTCAGAAAACATAATGGATAAAATTTATTATAGAATTAAAATTTTGATGAACTGTTTTTGGTAGAAATAATTTATTATTAATAGGAAATATAACTATCATATATGAAAAGGTTTTTAGTAGATATGTTTTACCAGTTTTAGTTATTTAAGAGAAAAAATTCAGATGTAAGACTATTCAATGAAGTATGGAGAGATATACATTAAAAGTAGTAAGAAGCAATTGATAGTGCAATACTTGAAACAAACAGATATCATTAACATCATTGACAGAATTAAAAGACTGGAATGATGTTAAGCTAGATATTTCCAGAAGAGATGATAATATATGAATAAGAAATCTTAAATTGGAGTCAAGGAGTTTGTAAAAAAACTTGGACAAAAACACAAGATGAATGAATAACGGAGTTTGTTGGTGTAATGTGAAGAAAAGAGGCTATGGATCAAAGAAACTGGATTAAGTTGGAGAGACCACACATTGGTAATGCCAATTATAAAATCAGTATCACGATCAAGTTCATGTTGAAGCACCAAATATGACATTAGAGAGTACTTGCCATAATAGTAAACAATTTAACATAAACTTACCTAAATCCCAATCATTATCTATAAAGACATTAACTCACTAAATAATCAATTCTCTCTCATCGAACCAGCTTTTATTTATACACTAGCAGCACCACAATTTGAGCTGAGATTGACTGATTTAATAGAGAACCAGCTTTTCTCAGTCACCTCTATGCGGTTATCATTCACAAAACAAAATTCAGCAGAGTATCTGAAAGCAGTGAATCAATGTAAATTATTATTTATATATAATTTTTATTTTAACTTTATTGTTTATCTGTAATAACTTTGCATATGTATATTAGTATGTTAGGTGAAGCAAATTATTCTAATTCAGTTATTTGTTTGGCTAAGGTGTACTTTTGGTGCACTTAGCCAAACAAATAACTGAAGAAAGAAGAATAGCCCATTTCACCAATATTAATTTATATATATATAGCTGCAAGAATAAAAATGTTTTATCTGAAAGTGATTAATTTGTATATGAATAAACATATTACTAAATATATAATATATTGCTAATCTGGTATGTGTTTCTATGTAAATTACTACCCTTTTAACTTCACTAAAGATGAATTATTTTATTTAATTTTCAAGAAAAAGTTATTAAAGCCATATGCAAAGCATGATGTATGACATTCTATATTCTAGTCTTTTAATAAAAAGCAAAAAAAAAATAAATAATGCAAACAAAAAATATCAAAATTAAAATTTCATTCTTAATTTTGTAAAGAATATAATTATTCAACATATAAAAAATAGAATAATAAAAAAAATATGGAAACTATTGACATTTTAAATGCATTTTATAGTTATCTTTGTGTATTTCTGTATGACATATAGTTACTTTATACAATTCAGATAATTCTTTTTTTTTTTTAAATAATTCGCTTTAAGTTACAATATATCGCTTATATTGAAGATTTTCTGCAGACTTTCTTCAGACAGATTTTCATTACAATCATGCATATGAGTTTCTCCTAACTTTCTTTAAAAACAGGTAGGTTCAGATTAAGGCAAACAATGGATATTCAGATAGGTATTTGGAAAAGTGTACCACTACTTCTTTTCCATGGGAACATATGTATTGGTATCTAAATCACATTGATGGAAAAACACATAATTCAAAAGAGTGTTTAATACTTTGTTTCTGTAAAGTCTACCAATTATGTTTGCTTCAGATATAGAGAGGATACAATAAAAATTACAACTCTTTTTCCTTTCATTCAACATTGAATATTATTGTGATTCTGCTTTTCTAGCTTAGTAGTAAAAGTCAATAAATAATTAAAAGCTAAGACTCATGACTTATCCAAGACAAACTTTCTTCAACTCTTGTCTTTTTATACTATATTTTATTCTCTCTATATATATATTTTCTCAATATTTGGCTTTCTATATTATTCTTGAGTTTTTCACATGAGTCTAAGCTGCTAAAATAAAAGTTTTTTTTTTTAAATTATAAAAACTTTGTTCTCTCTTTTAAACCAAAAATATGGGTGACCAATTGTTATCAAATAATTAATTTTTTTTTTTTCTTTTTTGGTCATGTTACAAAATTATTTACTAATAATATTTTAATCCTGCAGCATTTAATAATGATTGGTGAAATAATCTATAAAATGTTTTTATCACCCATGCTTTCCTGTTTGATTGGTGGTAGATGAGAAGAGGCTTCAGTTTTGCATTTCCTTTATGCTTGGTTTTTTCTTTCTTCTGAAATAAATGTGCACAAATGCAGACCTGCAAAAAAAAGTCCAGTTTCATCAACATCGAGCATTTACTTCATGTTATACACTTCTTCAATAATACTAAGAAGCTGAGATGAAAAATTTGCAACTGTGATTACTACTTGCTGAAATTGTTTTTCCTGTAATTTTTATGCGTGAAAAAATCCATGCTTTCAGAGATATGTGATTTCTGAATACCAAATCTTTGACATTTTCATTTCCCTTGTCAATTGTTTTCTATCATAGATCTGTCAACAGTTTTATCAGTCTTTTTTGAATCAATAAAAAATGAAAGCCATGCATCTTATTGATTGCATGAGTCAATCCATTGCAGTAGAAATTATATATGGGATATCTTGATTTGGTAATTTTTGAGAGCTTGGATATACATATGGTATCCTGAGAATTTAATTTTTTCTTTGCATTTTAAAATGTGGAAATGGTAAATGTAGACAAATCCATTAATGAATTAATATATAGTGTCTTTATTTTCTTTCTAATTGATATAAAATATTTAATTTGGTTACCCAGTTCATGAGTCTTTGTTGATCTTTTTCCAATGTTATATTGCATTTAGAGTTTCAATTGATATAAATAACTCCTATAGCATTGAATATATCCTATTAAAAATTGTTACAACGTGTAAAATTTTTTGTTAAAAATTAAAATTTTAAATATAAAATAATTTTTTACTGTGCAAATATGCAGCAAAATGTACTGAAAAAGGAAGCAGTCTGATAATGCACAATTTTTTGTGTCCATCCACAAAATCTTTTCCTATCGTATGATAACAAAACCTGAGATTTTGTTTATTTTTTAAAAAAATAATAGTTTTACATTATTTATATGGAATTATTTAGTTATTAAAGAAAACATACTTTAAAATCATTTCTTTCAAATGTACTTTTTTGCCTATAAAGATTTTTTATTTATCATCAGTATAAATATATCTAAATTACCAAAACCAGATGGTTGTCAATTTTGCAAAAAAAATAAATAAATTCTGATTTATTAAAAAAAATGTAGTCTGTATTTCTATATTGTAATTAATATTTTAAAGTTTTTTTAAAAAAAATATTGTATAGATTTTAATAAACAGCAACTGGATTCCCTTTGGTATTGAGATGTTGCATTTTGTTAAGCGCAGGCATTTTCTTGGAATGATAGATATGGTTCCAATTAATATAAAATTAAAGTCATGAATTCTTTTCAATTTATTTTTGTTGCATTTTCATTATGAAATGATTTCTCTCTCTTATTATGTTGAAATTGTTTCAATTTACAATAATAGTGTTTTTGCCTTGGGCAGAATTAGCATTTATGAGAATGTTAACAAAAATTTATTGAATAAATATATTTCAGTCAATGCATGTATTTTAAAATTTATTTTTAATGCATATTGATACAGTATATGATTAAAGTTTTTTTAAAACTATATACTGAATGGGAATTATATTTTGCCACTTTTTTGGCCAATATTTTTTTATATTTATAATGAAAAGCTCCATTATTTTCAATGTGTCAGAAATTCTGTTATGGATGAATTATGAGGGTATTGGTTAAAAATTAAGGAAGTGATATTTTCAATTTATGATTCATATCTTTTGATCACATAAACTTGATTACTAATGGTATGTATGAATTTTTTTTCTTTTTTTATAGCCAAAATAACTTAGATTTATGATAACAGCATTTTTGCCTTGGGCAGAATTAATTTTACAAAGATATAAACAAAAATGGGTGCTGATATAGTACGCGCTCGGTGGCCATTTTGAATTTGGAAACACCCAAAAACACTGCTGGCACATGCAAGCGTTGATAGACTGGACTGATATTTTTAAAATAGCATTTATTATTTTTCTAATGATCACTATATTTTAATGGGTTTTTGTAAATATTGCAATGTTTGATTATGACTATATATATAAATTAGCGTTTTTGGCTTATTTTAAAGTATTTTTTAATTTTCAATGTTCACCTCTTTTTCTTTTCCCCGCACTTTTTTTCCATAGTATAACCATTGGCTATTTAATGTGACGTTACAACTCAATGTTTGATTTATAGCGGTATAGTTTTTAAATATTGTTTTTTAAAATTATAATACTGATTCAGTATATAGCGTTGATAGACCGGACTGATATTTTTAAAATAGCATTTATTATTTTTCTAATGATCGCTATATTTTAAATGGTTTTTTGTAAATATTGCAATGTTTGATTATGACTATATATATAAATTAGCGTTTTTGGTTTATTTTAAAGTATTTTTTAATTTTCACCTCTTTTTCTTTTCCCGCACTTTTTTTTTGATAGTAGCACCTTTGGCTATTTAATGTGACATTTTCCCGTCATTTTTTAAGTGTAGTTCCTTCCCACCACCTTTTTTAATTATAATGCCTCAGGCATTTTACTTTTTTGAAAAATGAGTGTTTTTAGTCAATGACATTTATCGCTTGCATGTGCCAGCAGTATTTTTGGGTGTTTCCAAATTCAAAATGGCCACTGAGCACATACTATATCAGCACCCAAAATGAATTGAGTAAATATATTTTAGTTAATGTATATATTTAACATTTTATTTTTAATGCACTTTGTTATTGTATATCAGTGGTCTTCAACCACCGGGCTGCAGAAGTTGTCTGTCGGTCCGCAGCTAGACTGCAAGAAAGCTTATAATAACAAAATAATAAGATTTTAAACTTTTAATTAATATGAACAATTTTTATTTATTTTTTCATCACATTTATTAAAAAAAAAGAAACAGAACAAAAATACCACAAAATCTAATCAATCATACATAAATTAATTTGTTTTTCTATTTATCACAGATGTTTATGGGGGGGGGGGTAGAAAGTTTTTTATTACACAAACTCCAGTTGTCTTTTGATAGCCAATCATGGCTGCTTGTCAGCGTTGTTAAAACAATAAAATGTAACGTGACTTTTTTTGATCTCTTAAATTTTTTCTACTCTCTCTTTTAATATTTCATTTTTAGTGGTTTTTTTTTGGCTATAAGGCTATTTTTTTTTTTTTGGCTTTAACTTTTTATTTTGGAAATCAATTTTTATTACCTTTTTTTAAAAATAAAAACCAAAAAATAAGTTCTGTTTCTAACTTTTGCAAAGTATTTCTCAATACACCCCCACCACCCCAAAATATAGTAAGATCAAAACTTTTGACTTTTTCAAGTTTCGTTTTCTTTTTTTTTTTGTTTAAAAATACGCCCACTTTTTTTTTGGCCTATAAGGCAATATTTTTTTTAGGCTTTATTTGTATACCGTTAAAATACTAAAACTTTTATTTTTAAAACCAATTTCTGTTACCTTTTTTTAAAAATAAAAACAAACAAAAAATAACTTTGGTGTCTATCTTTTGTCTCAGTGTTGACAACGTATTTCTCAAACCCCCCCCCCCCCCAAATAAAAATTTATCTGAAACTTCTGCTGGTCCGTGAAATCTTATCCTTACTTTTACCGGTCCACAGGTGTGAAAAGGTTGAAGACCACTGTTGTATATGATTATATATAATGCTTCACAAATTATATTACATATCGATTTGCAAAATATTAATAAAATTAGGTAAGTACAATAATCACATTTCTTATTATTTTGCATTTTATTATTTTACAATATGCAGACACTTCTATATAAACAAATCTTATTTCCAATTACAGAATATTATGAATAAATTGTTTACTGTACTTTTTTTTATTGACATGAATATCATTTCATCTTACATGGATGACATTGTAAGGTTATTAATCTTAAAAATTGACATTATTTTTTTCAAAAAGGTAGGAACATTGAAAGCAAACACTTATTAATAATTGAAATAGTGGTTATAAATTGATAATGATTGCTATGGCACATTCTTTTATAAAAGTCACTATATTGTATGATTATAGGATTATATTTTGTTTAATTATTGATAAATAAATTTCTCATTTAATAAATACATTTTATATTAGAGCCATTTCACAATGAGAGAAATTTAGCATAAAAAATTTAGGAGTGACAAATGTAAAATTGATGTGCTAAATATTTGATTATCATAATCATTTTTTATCATTATTGACCCAAATCAAAGTTTTTACAAGTTTAATCCAGGTTTTATGATACTTTGCCTCTTAATAAATCATTCCAGCAAACTTCCTTATTTCATCCATCCATCTCACTTGATGTCTTTTTAAAAGATTTTTACAATCTCTTAAATACAATTTAAAAATTTCCATGCCTATCTATTATCATCTTTTTTAGTAGCATGATAAGCTAAGATCTATTTCATTCTCTTGATTTTTTTCAATGATGTCAATGATACATGCTTGTTCTCTCATCCAAGTACTGTATTTCATTTTTTTGTCATTTCTTTGAACATTTCAGCATATTCATTAAGTGATCTAAAGTCTCTATACCACTTTTCTGTTGGGTGCCCAAATCTCAGATCCATTAATAAACAGTAAAATGCATCTATTAAACAATCCTTTTGAATAACAAGTTATTTATACTGAAACCACTCCATACGAGTTTAATTCTATGATTAATTATAATCATTATGTTATTTATATATGAATGCTTAGAGGTGTGAATTAAGAAAATCTTGAAAATGAATTAATGGGGAGCGAGGTATATGAAGCCCCCTCAGGTACAATTCTTATCAACTGTATTAAAAATGTGACTAAGATATTTGTAGTTGTTAACTTCTAGTTCATAATTATTAATCTTTATTTTCTTTTTCTGAAAAAAATCCATTGAACATTACTCTTTTTAATATTTATCTTTAGCCCTATTTTACTATTTCTCATAACTTTTGTAACATTTCTTGAGGCTTTAAATCATTATTTACAAAAACATCTGCAAAATATAGATATCTTAAATAAGGCCATTTATTACTATTCCTTTGATATGTTCATTTTAATCACAAAATATTTTTTGTAAAACTGCTATAAAAAATTTTGGAGATAAAGAATTATTTTATTATATAATTTATCGATGTTAATCTTAGTGGCACCATGTAATTTAATCACTGTTGTTACTTTTTGATAAATATTTTTCAGAATATGACAATATTTTAGATATATACTTTATTTATCCAAAGTTTTAATCACTATGGAAATTCTTATAAAATGAAATATTTTTTCATAATCTATAAATCCAAAACATAATTTCAACTTATATTCACTATGGTTTTTTCCTCTCTATAACTTCTTTCAATAGTTGGATATGGTCCACTGTGCTAAAACCATTTTAAATCCAATTTGTTCTTTTGGTTGGTTTGATTCCAAAGTTTGCTATAGATAGTTGTAATTATTGTAGTAAAGAATTTGAATAAAGCTAACAGAAGTCTTGCATTGGTGGTCGGCAGTTGCCCGGGTTGCGGGTTCGCGTCCTGGCCGATGCTATGACACTTAAAAAAAAAAAATAAAGCTAACAGAAGACTGACAAGTTTTGATATCTTTATCACCTTAAAATATCATTATCACTACTATATTCTTTCAATCATCTAATATTTCCTATCAATTAGACATGAGTTATATAGTTTTTCAAACAATTTTTTATTTCTTTACCTACTTTTTTTAAGATATCAATAAAAATTCTACAATTTCCTGGAGTTTTTGTTATGTTCAGATTTAATTGATTTCTCACTGAACCTCATTTTGTCGTAGTGACCCACTTTTTAGTCGTAGTTCCATGTTTTTTATTTGACTTTTCTTCCAATATTAAAATGTTATTTTTGAGATTTTTATTGTCTTGTATAGTTTTTCTTACAAACTCACAATTATATTTTATTTCATTTTTGTATCATTTTACAGAATTTCATATATTCAATTCTTTTTAATAAATCATTTTTAAATATTTTCATATTCCTTTTTTTTGCCTCAGATGAAACTTTATTGGTGATCTGCTGTTTTTTAGTGCCAATTGTATTTCTCATGTTTCTTAGTAAAGCATCAGTTATCTTCTTATTGATTTCAGTCAGATCTGAAACATCTTCAAAATCTATTAATATTTAAATGATTAGCAAGTTCTAATTTAAATTCATCAAAGATATTTCTGAGCATAGAGAATATTACCTATTAATAGTCTTTTTATTAATATATTTCATCTTTTTAACTAATACTATTTTTTAATATTTATTTCATCTTTCTAGTTTTGCATTAATGTGTAGCTTAAACTTCCTTCATTAACAATCATTTTCTGTGTTGAATCTATTAATATTAAAATATATATTTTCTGTTTGTCAAAATATAATCCAATTCTGTTATACCATATTTGGGTGCTTCCACATCCATTTATTAATTTCTCAAAGAATCAATTCATAATAGTTTTTCTTTTTTGTAAAATTATCTCTCATATCTATCACCATAATCAAATGCATCCACAACATTTTCATCTTTCAATCATTATTCAATTCTAGTATTAAATTACCCTACTTCAATTTTAAAATAGAATTTTGTTTGTCATGATTGAAAGAATTGTACATCTATATAAAATTTTTATTTCATCAGAATGACAACTTTTTAGGACATAAATCTGAATTATTTGCATTTTGTATCTTTCATTAAGTTGAATAATTAATCTTATCACTCTATCTGATATACTAGCAATCTCTATAAAATTGTCTTTCTGCTTTTTATTTAAATAAATCTCATTCCACTTGAGTTTTCAATATTTATCACTTTATGGTAAAGTATATGTTCACTTTTCAAATCAATCGTTTTTTCACCTTTTAAACATCACATGATCACTATTTTTTTTTTTTCACCTTTTCTTATAACTTCACAGACTCCAACAATATCACATTTAATATTAGACAATTCTTTTTTCAATTCATGCAATCTTCTATTATTTGAAAGTAATCTTAGTTGTAATAGCTTTTATTTAAAATAAATCCCATTCCACTTGAATTTCCAATATTTATGACTTTATAGCACAGTACACGTTCATTTTTCAAATCATCTCTTCACCTTTTTTTTGTAACTTCAAGAGTCCAATAATATCCCATTTAATATTAGACAGTTTTTCCAATTCATGCAAAACTCATTACTTGAAAGTGGTTTCAGTTGTAAGTAGCTAAATAAAGGGTTATTATCAAATGACATTCTTGATCTGCAATCAGGAGATTCTTAGCACATATTGCCTTAGATACCAAACACTATCTTGCCTAATGATTTTATAACCTACTGGGAATAAAGACCTTAATTCAGATTTATTTATTATGATATAAATATTTAAAAATATATGACTGATATACACATTTATCCAGCCTTCCGAAACTATTTCAGTTAAAAACACCAGACAAATAAGTAAAAAAAAAAAACACATAGTATTTCGTAGTAAAGTCAAACTCAAAGATAAAAAGCAACTAAACTTTCTAAGCTGGCAAGTGCATACTAATTAGTAAGATCACACATGATAGTTTAGTACACGAATAATCACATAATAAACATCTGCCATTACAAAAATAAATGGAATGGATATTGGAAATTTGCCTTCTCATTCTTTAATGCCTCAAAGAGTCTCTTTTCAATCAACAGTAAACTTCTTTCTGAAATTATGTATTTAGGCATATAATATAAATTGTTTTGTTTATTTTACTACGTCAAAGTAAAACAAAAATCTAAAAACTTCTACGACTCATGAAAGTTTAATTTAAAAAAAATTACGAACTTCAATGATTCAAGAAAGTGACATTTAAAATCTCTGAGAGTATGTAAAAGTTAAATTATGATTATATAATTAATAATTTTGCAAAGCAAAAAGTAAGACTAGTAAATTTTATAAAATAATAGTTTGCAATTTGATGTTTTCAATAATATCGATTTTGTGACGGGCCCTGAAAACTCTAGTGGCAGTAACGCTTACTGATTTTTTTTTACTTTTCTGATTAGAAATTACTCTATTCGCCGCCGTATTAATTAAACTATTCAGAGCAATACTTACTTCACTTGAGAATATGAACTCAAATCACCGGCAGACTACACTAAGCATGAAAAATCTTGCACAGACATCCAATATTTATTTTTAAGCAGTAACTGTTATTTAACTGACTCGCAGACTAGAAATAATTACTCAATTGTTATTACCAATATATAATGTGAAAAGCAAAAGAGAATAGATACGAATTGAACCATCAAAGGTTTACTTAAACTTCCCAAATTTTTTTATTATTATTTAAATAATGGTTAAAAAGTTAGTAGGCGAAGCATAGATCAAGCAAAAGTTACAAATTTAAAGGTAATCAGAATTAAATGGGAATAATTGAACTGGCTGATTGATCGCGGTATCTTCAACGCTAAGATAGTAGAATGGGCAATCATTCATGATTCATATACACTTTAAAATTGAAATGTGAATTTAAATCTCAACAAAAAATTAAAACAAATGATATTTAAAATAGGTATATAATGTAATAATTTCTAATGCTGAAAAGTCATAATTAAATGAAGTCATCATCATCCATAGCTAAGTCTTTTATCTTCTTGAACGATGAATATTCAAATTAATCCAAGAATAGCAAAAACACGTTGATCAATTATTTTGTTTCTTTTATATTTTGCAGAGCTTTCTGTTAATTTCTAAAGCAACTTTTCTTTCAGAAAAGAGGCAAAACTCTCCACAAAGTAGTGCGACTCAATGCAAACCAGAGTGATCAATGGATGACAGAAGGCTTGTGCATATAATCCCTATCTAGTGCCTACTCATCCCATATCCCCAGACTAGTTTCTGGCTTGTGACCTTCGTTAGTGAGGAGCCTTGGATCTGAGAGCACTGTACCTAGATCTTAGGATCTAATGCAACCCTCCAGCAGCCACCGTTTATCTCTACTTAACAAAACTATGATAATAAAATTGAAAACACAATAATATTTTCAATCTAAGCATTGGATGAGTAGGCACTAGATAGGGATTTTATGCACAAGCCTTCTGGCATCCATTCATTACTCTGGCTTGCACTGAGTGGCACTACTGTATGGAGAGTTTTGCCTATTTTAATAACAATTATGAGCAAGCATAAGAAATGGTGACCATGTGATGTATATATATATATCTACTTAGCATTTCATAATAAAACTAAAACAAACATATTTATAAATAAGCGTTCTAACAGAACAATAGTGGTTTTTAAATACTAAATAGTTAGATTAATAGTGACAATAAAAAGTGATCTCTTCAATAGTGTTAACTTTAGATGTAATTATCTCTTGAATCTGATCTTGATAATGATGTTTTCCTTGGATTTGTATTAGATATAAAAGGCCTTGAGAAATCAACTCCAGAGAAAGATTTGCTATCTTAATATAAACCAAGCACTGATTATATATATATGGGAAATGATGATCTGGACCAACTGATGAGTGTTGGTTCAGTACAATATATATATATATATTGCAGATCATTTATCTTTTTCACATGTATGTGGGCATGTATATTGGTTGTATGAGATAGAGTGGATAGCTGAAGGGAGTTTGAAAGTCTGTTCAAATCCTCTATAATTATATATATATATATATAATCATTAAAGAAGACATATGCTAATTTTTCTAAGTCCTGTATTATATAGATTTTAAAAGCAGCCTAGAACATGCTACTGTTCACCTGGATCTTATTTTTTCTAAGCCTAGCTTATATGTGTAACAATATATAAATACTGTAATTAGTGATTTATTTTATTAACTTTGTAACACTCAACATGTGCTCCTATTTTTTGTCTTTATAGTAAAGTAAATGCCCACTTTCAAATTAACTGCCTCTTCATATCTTATTCTAATTTAGTAAAATACCCATTTAATATTAAGACACTTATTTTTCCTGTTTGAGTAATCTTTATTTACTTGAAAGCAATTTATAGTTTGTAAGTAATTAAATAAAAGATTATTGTTGAATGTCAGCATAGGCCTGTAACCAGGGTATTCTTAGTACCCCCCTGGTTTAACATTGTGGCTTTCAAATAAATCCAACTACTATCCCAATTAAGAACTATCAGGAATTTGAATTTTCTTGATTTTAAAAGTCAGAGGTAAAAACAGAGAGCACACCATTCTGGCTGATTCAATGTATATCAGCTAATCCATTCATCTTTGTTTTCCATGTGAATAACTCCATGCTAATAGCAGCTACAACAACAAGATAAATAGCATGAATATTAAGAATTTGTCCTTGATTCCTTTAAGACCTTCAAGGGAAAATCAAGAATCTAATTTTTTAATTTTCAATTAATAGCAAACTTGTTTTTTTTTTCATTTATGGCTCTGTATAAATATTGCAAAATTCATCTTTAACTTTTTGTTCTTTCTTTTTTTCTAGAATTTTTATTTCTTTTAGAATTAAAATGGATATTCTTATTTATAAATGGTTAGTAATAATAAAAAATAAAACAGCTTTTAAATAATTCACTGCAAAGAAAAAATCTCTCAAAAAAGAGTGAAAATGAAAGTATTATTCACTAAGATCTACAAACTTCTAGTCAATCAGAGTTTTGTCAGTTTTTTCAACTCTATCTTATCCTGTAACTAAAAATAGCAAGACACACAGTTGGTAAATACTATCTGGTTGAATGAATTCATTATGGAATAATTCTCATGAAAAAAAAAGTTAAATTTGTTTGAAATCTTAAAAATTTTCAATTATATTCAGATCAAATTTGAACACAAGTCTCACAAGCCTTTATATATGAATATAAGAAGAAAAGAAAGAATGGAAAGAATCTGTAAGAAGATATATTAATAAAAGTACAGCCAGAAAAATAAATAAGTAGAAGACAGATAAAAATAATTATTTTGTCATATAAATGTGAAGATGCCAATAAACAATACATGATGCTTGCTTATAACTTATTAAAACAGGCAAAATTCTCTATACAGTATTGCCACTCAGTATTGCAGTGCTTTCAGGTCCAAGACTCCTCACTGATGAAGGCCATAAGCCAGAAACTACTCTGGGGATATTAGATGAGTAGGCACTAGATGGGGATTGTATGCACAAGCATTCTGGCATCCATTGATTACTCTGGCTTGCACTGAGTGGCAATACTGTATGGACAGTTTGCCTGTTTTAATAGATGTGAAGATGGATATGGTTTTTTAACATAATTGTAAAACAAGTCTATAATTAACACTTTATCATAAATAAAAAAAACTCATTATACCTTTAAGGTAATTTAAAATATTAAATGTCAGAATAAATAACTGTTAGCAGAAGTTGTATATAAGTGGATCACAAGACCTGTCAGACAAATATATTTACTGTATTCATTTTTATTAAATAGTTTATGAAATATAACAACTTCAACAGCTTCATAATTTTTAAATCTTTACACATGTGTATGTACCTACATATGTGCAATTGTGTAAACATTTTTTTCATCTTAAAAGCTTAGGCGAAAAGCAAATAAACAAATATGATTTCCAACATTTAATGCACATACATCTATATATATTGTTTTAAAATTATATAGCACAACAAATTATATTTAATTAATGATAATGAGCTACCAAATTCTTGAGAAAAACTTTTCCAGTAGAATTTTAATTGATAAAGCTGCAGTCAGTGTAAACTTGTATCAGATTAATCTAGGTTTGTATAGAAAAGTGATCATATTCTGACTGAAAAATGAAATATAATTGGAATTTAATGTAGTCTTCATTTCTACTGAGAGAAGAGCTGTTCTCCTATGAGTATTGAAGCTATAGCTTACACTTTAATTATAAAATTACCACTAATGAAGATGATCAAATGTGTTCAGATTGTTCAACCCATACTGACTATTTCCACAAGTTATTTCAGAAACAACAATAAAACTTTCCACACACAACATTAGATGAGAAATAGTTAGCACAGAAGGTAATATGAAAATCATTGGCAAATTGTCTTGAAAAATATAAAACAGGTACTTTCCTATTTCTGTAGTGTAATTTCACTACACCATTTTCAAGCAAAGTTAAGACTGGTTTCTATCCACTTTTAACACTTTGTGGAGGTTTATAATCAAGAATGTTGTGTTTGGTCTGGATTACAGACCCAACCAACAGTAAATAATGTAAAAATAATACTGAAACAAGTATTACAATTAATATATTTATTATGTTCAAATATATATATACAATACAATATATACAAATGAATATTTACAAGTTGAATATTGGAGTTTAACGTAAACTCTGTGTTCTGCCTGCTGCTTCCAGCCATACCTGATGTCTTGTGTTATAGTCCTCCCTTCTCTCAGAAGTGGACTATTTCAGATGCCGCCTTATCTGATCGGATTAAGCATTGTTTGCCTCAGGCCGATAGGATGATGTATAGATAAAAGCATAGCCAATGGCCAATGAGCAACGATGCTTGCTGAATCTGAAGGTTTTCAATAAGGTCAGGGATCTGGGTATAAATAGTCAGCCTTTTGTGAGAATCAAGGAAGAACGTGTCTAACCTAAACAGACATTTGCGTTCTCCCAGGGAAACTCTGCTAACATAAACAGCAACAAGTATTCCCATTAATAGCACTATGCTATTTAGATCTATGCAGATAGGCAAGTCCCACAGAGACCGGATGCTGCTAAGATCACACTTGGCTTGAGGCAAGCTAACTACATAGCTGAAAGAGTGATAGACTTTACCCGTGAGGCAAGCCATACTCCAAGATTCAACTTATAAACATGCATTTGTATACTGCATATTGTTTGTATATATTTGTACATAATAAATATATTAAATTATAATACTTGTGTCAGTATTATTTTATATTATTTACTGTTAGTTGAGTCTGTAATCCAGACCAAAACACAACAGATTTGGCGCAGTCGACAGCTTGCATCATGGGTAGGGTCTATGACTCTTCCAGCTATACAAGACAGCTTGCCTTGAGTCGAGAGTGATCTTAGCAGTGTCCGGTCTCTGTGGGCTTGCCTAGCTGCATAGATCTAAATAGCGTAGTGCTACCAAAGAGAATAATTGCTGCTGTTTAGGTTAGCAGAGCTTCCCTGGGAGAACGCAAAGAGTCTTTTCAGGTTACCTTGATTCTCACAAAAGGCTGACTATTTATACCCAGATCCCTGACCTTATTGAAAACCTTCGGATTTAGCAAGCATCATTGTTTATTGGCCTGTAATAATCATTGGCTATGTTGTTATCTATACATCAGCCTATTGGCCTGTGGCAAACAATGCTTAATCCGATCAGATAAGGAGGCATCTGGAATAGTCTACTTCTGAGAGAAGGGAGGACTATAACAAAAAACATATGACCCAAGACATGAAAAAGATGTATTTAGTCTAATGAATGACTAATAAAAATTATACTTTCCTACTATTTGAAAAGGCAATCTATTTTCACTTTTTAGAATCAATAAACTTTCTCTTCAGCAGAACATTTAATAGGCAAACATATTTCTAATGAATTCTGGCTTTATGAATTCTTTTATGTTTCTTTTAAAAAAAATTATATATTTTTTCTTTTTTAAAAAAAAAAATTGACCCATTTTAATAAAGTCAAATGCGATTTATTAGCAATTACTTGTCAAATCTGTTTCTGCCCTCAGGAAGACTTTAAAAAAAAAAAAAAAAGATATATTAAAATTCAATTGTAAATGTTTAGTGTAAAAAATTTTTTTCAATTAATAATTATAAATGGTACAAAACGAACATTTATTCTACAATATAAACAAAAATATGAAAACTTCTCTGCTATTTTTATTAATATGTTGCAGAACAACTATTTATAACATTAAACTATTAATTATACAATACAAACAAAAATATAGAAACTTCTATTATGTCTTTGTTAATATAAAAACAGGCAAAACTCACTATACTTATTGCCACACACAACATAAGAAATGGTGATCATGTGATGTCTTTTTTAATATGTTGCAGAACAAGTATTTGTAATATCATATTCTACATAAATAAAATTATAACATTTGAACACTATTTTACAATGCAATTTCCTCAACATTTTATATAGATTTTAATATTTATCCATAAGCTTCTATGTTTCAACAGCAAGATTTGGTTACCCTTGAATACATTACATAGACATTATTTCTTTGCTACTTGTTCTGTGAAATGTAAATTTCCTAACATAACTTTTCTGGCTTATAAAGTTATTTTAATGTGCTGTTATTTTTTAAGAATTCTAGCACATCAAACTATGGCAAATATAATATGTCACAATAAATTTGCAGATTTAAAGTTGTATGTCTCTTATTATTCATGAGCTACATGTGATTTCAATTTGATTAATAAATTTCCTTTAGTTTCTTATTTTTCATTATATATAGTCAAAAAAACATTGTAAACTTTCACATTTTTATTAAAAATTAAGTAATAAATCTATAATCATACTATATTGTCAATGTTTGCAGAGTGTTTCATTCTCTATCAAAAAGGAAAACATCATGTCACAAAATATTGCCTAGAAATAAAAGAATATGATTATTTGGTGATTAAAGGTACTAATAAAAGAGAATAAATATTAAAATGGAAAAAGAGTTTGATACTAAAAGCAAAAACGAGTGGATTAAGAAATTAGCACAATTTGTTTATATTAGATTTGACACACATAGAATGTTATGAAAAGAAGCTGTATTTCATCTCACTTTTAAATTATGCAGTTTATCATAACTAATAATTAATGATCAATTTAAACAGATTCAGAAAGAAGTGGAAAGATATGTACTTGGATAAAATATTTGGAAGACAGATGAAGAGATATAAAGTTAAATGGGATACTCATCATTTCGTATAAGAAATGTTAATATTAAATTGAAAATAGATAATTCAGAATTGCTAAATAATTTTTAGTTGGATTAATTGGAGGAAATGTTAGACAACTTAGTTAAGATAAGTATTAAAATATGCAAAAGAATTAGATGGTAAATACAAAAATAAGACTGAAAGCTGGTTTAACTTATAATTTTGAAAGATTTATTATTTCATAACTGACATTTAATATGAAAATTCAATTAGGACAATTGTTATTAATTTATAATTTACATCTATGGTTATTATTTTGATTTTTTTATTATTATAAAAATCAATGTAATATATAAATAAAATAATAAACTGTTTTTTAGGAGCATATATTGCAACTTAGTTGGTAATGATTTATCTTTAAGTTTAGATAAGTAAACATTGTTTACATCTAAAATAAAATTGTAGCATTCATTCAATTTTGGGTTGTTACATTTTTATTGGAAAATAGTTGAAGATGTCACTAGTTCTATGATTAGAACATTTTTATCAATTCGCACACACACACACAGACTCCGACTGAAGAAAATTTGGAAGCAGACAGTTCTAATTAACTAAGTGCTAATAATTAAAAATCAATACTACTCTTAATGATGATGAAGTTTGATCACTAATAGATAGTTTAATGTTCTAAATAACTGAAAAAAATATTTTCTATATATACTATCTATTGATGAAGAAACGTTAAGTTTTTTCATTTGATTATAATTTATTTAGTCATATAAAAAATAGTAAAAAATATGACTTTAAAAAAAGAAATGATAATTGCTAATCTACTGATTTCTTATCATTGTTGATTTTAGTATTTCAGAATATAAAACTAAACTTGAAAATATGATTTAAATATTTCATTTATATTATAGTGCTATATAATGAAGAGCTATGAACAAAAATATGAGCATAAAAAGAAATTAGAAATACAAAAGCATCAAAATGTATGTAACTATATTTTATGCTTAAAGAAATGTTGAGCTAATAAAGTAATATCAATTGAGAAAACTGGATCATTATTAATGATAATTTATCAACTCCCTGTCATTTCCTTAAATACAATATCTTATTTAGAGGCAGGATCTATAAAATATGGGTGATGATAATAGCAACGTATGACACACAGGTCCCTTAGTGACTCCAAATGCATTTTGAATAACCCATTAATTTCTTTTCCAGTTTTTCTTATTGAATTGATAAATTTATAAAAGTAAAATAAACTGATATTTAAGTGGATTCATATTTTATCAATCTATGTTTTATTTTAATAAATCATTAACCTCAACTCTAGACATGCACTTAGAAATAAATGTGAAGATATTTAAAACTAAAAGAAGATAGCACACTGATTTTTATGAGTTGTTATCACTTTCCAATTTATAAAATATAAAAATGGATTGTGCAAGATAGAGACCATAAATATAATTTGAAGTGAATTGTATTATGCATTAGTTCAAAAGTTTATCTAATAAAAAAAATAGAACATAGACTGCTGATGAAAGATTCAAATATTACCTATCTAATGTGGATGCCAGGTGAGTACTCAATTTAACTTCAGAAATTTTTTTAATTATAATTTAAAATTAAACTTAAGTTATTTGTAACTCTACTGGACAGAAGCTCCTAATAATGATTTATTACTCTGATGAAAATTTATTGAAATAATTTCCAACAATGAATATGAACAGTCACATATTTAGTTTTATTAATCCAGAGAATTTTGATGAAAATAAAGTTAGGCAAAAAATGCAATAATTTATTTTTTGGGAATCAATAATCTAGAAATGGAATTTATTGATATTTAAAGTTCTATAATTTGAAATAATAAATTCAAAGAAATGTGGAAAGTAAAAAAAGTTTGAAATATAAAACTATATTGGAATGTTAGCTATCTCTTCAGGAATAGTTTTTAACAATGAATTAACTAGTAATATCTATTTTAGTTGCTTTTGGTTTTATCTTACATTTGTGAATGAATATTTTTTTAAATCAGGCATTCCCAACCTTTTTGGTTCCCATATCCCCTTGGCTTTTAGTAAATTATTCGGTACTCCCTATTCATTAAAAATTTTCATAAAAGTGGTGAAACCTGATTTTATCCCACAACGTAACAGGAGAATCGTCAGTACAAATAGATTGTATTAATTCCATGAAAGGTCATTTGAATAAATATAATTACTCATCAAATTTATGATGTCCACTGCCTTTATTGTTTCTCTCAAGGGTTTACAAAAAAGAAATTCCTCTTTTATTTCATTCTAATGTTTATAAAAACAAGAAGCTGTGCACAGTGAGATACATCAGTTGATTTTATCTAACTTAAACTAATTCTTGCTGGACTTTTCTTGATTTCCTCCACTATCTGGAAATTTCACTAGCTATTGTGAATCTTAATGGGAATTTTGAGTTACTGAACCCTGCAGTGAGGAAAAAAATTATGCAATTTCACTGTGTCCATGTCTGAAAAGTGACTTGAAATGTTGCTGGTATGGCTTGACAGACATCATTGATATGGAATAGTCCAGAAATGTTGATAACATAATTATTTTTGGAATATATTAATAGCATAATATACTTATTTACCTGCTATTTACCATAGCCCATGGACAAGCTTCCCACACCCCCTGAGAGTATGGACACCTCAAATTGGGAACCCCTGCTTTAAATGAATTATACTTTAAATCCTTTTAGAATTCAATTGAAACACAATAATGTGAAATCTTGTGTTACTATAAGAGTCAAATTATCAAACGGATAAAAATAGTACACATTTGTAGTTGCATTTTGACTTATCTAAACATAACTTTTGTATGTTTCTACTGTTTTATATTTTTTAAAATCAATTTGGGTGCTTGTATTATAGATAAGACGCCGTAGGATGGCGTCGTTTTCACGCTAAAACTATAAAATATAAACATTCACAGGCCGTTGATTTTAATAATTTTTCTGTGCTTTTTTGTAATGCGAAAATAAATACAAAACAAAATCGTCTTTTTTAAATATTATTTTTTATTAACGTATAAATAAATGTAAAATAAAATCAACAAATTACAATTTGATTCGTGTTTTTTATATCGTATACTTTTTAAATTGTGTTACGGCTTTTTTTTATTAATTTTCTATCGGATATTTTTTTACTTGTGTTACGGCTTTTTTTTTTTATCAATTTTCTATCAGTTATTTTTTTACTTGTGTTAACGACTTTTTTTGTTGTTGTTTAACTAAAAAATTATAAACGTAATAAAAGTAAAAGTTGTTACGGTTAGATTTAGGGTTAGGTTTAGGGTTAGTGTTCTGTTTGTTTGTAATGCTAAAATAAAAAATTCAAAATCGTAAGCGTACTCGGAAATTTAAAAGAGTTGTTTTTTAACTTAAAGAAAACAATAGTTGATCTGGTTTTTGTAATAACAAATTTTATCAAGAAGTTATAGTCTTTACACTAAATTTACATTTTATTATTACTTTAATTCTTATAATAACATAAACTTAATTATTTTTTTTTAAAAATATCAATTTTAGTACATATTTATGTAAACAATTATTCAAAAATAAAACATCAACAAAAATTTTCATCACATTTGACAGAATAGCACTTATATAATTTTTTATAAATAATAATTTCACCCCTAGTTTGGTGCAAAGGCAAAATAAGAGACTCTAGAGCCCAAGACCCATGAAATATGACTCAACTGGCATCTCTGATGATCAAATTTTTCAACTTCTAAAAAATAAAGCATACATTTTTTTTAAAAGTAGCAACTTCAAAAACTAAACACCTCCCATTACTTTGCTGTTTTTGTAATACAATATGATTTACCTATATATAAGAGTTTTCTAATAAAAAAATTATAATTATTAATTATTTGAAATCATTTCTGTATTTGAATTACATCTGGCTTTTAGTCACTAAATACTTGTACTTTCAGGTGTACAAGCCCAACTATGAGATTACTCAACATTTGTTTCCAACTTTATTTTCTCTGTTCTACTATTTATTATGAAATTAATGATGGCCTTTATTAATTGGAGTTTATGATATTAATAACTTAAATACTTCATCTCATTATGTGATGTTTAGGTACTGGAAAAAATAAAGTTCAATTTTGATACAGGGACTTGTAACTGCTAAATTTGTCATTCTTTCACTAAATTAAACTTTGCAAGTCATTGAAGTCTCTAATTTAGAATAATTTCAAAAAAGATTTACAAAAAATTCTAATACAAATTATTTTATAATACTGGCAACTTACAATAATATAGGCACATTGGGTAAAATAATAAAGTCTACTCATCTCTATAATTTTTTGGCTATTTGTCTTTCAAGGATGAGGATGAGGAAAAATACTTTTTCCACTGACTGAAATATGCTCAACTTTGTGAATAAAATCTAAATAAACAGAAATCAAGTAAAAAAAATGAAGGGATTGCATTAATCATCAAATGTCCAGACCATACTGACAGTCTAACAATTTTAAAGACTGACAGCCTAAACAGTCTTAAAGATAAGGGTCACATAATTTCCTTAATCTATATTAGAACATAAAGATGTTTGTTATAACTTTAACCATGTAATTTCCAAGGTCTACTATAAATTAATAATGAGTCATGCAGTATTTTATTTAGATACTATCATTTTTCGATCAGATCATAGGTATTTGAGTTCAAACTATGAATATTAGAATTTTATTATGACCTCATGATCATTACTTAAATTAATACTGAGAGTAAAGATAATCTAAATTTTTACCTATCATATTATTCTCTTTTTCTTATGTTCTATATAATAATGGCATTTATTTTAACTGTAACTTTTTGAAAAAAAAAAAAGATATTTAATCAAAAGTTGAACTAATTACTTTGGTGTTATCTCTCTAGCAATAACAAAAAAATTCATTTACTATATGATAATAGATCATTAACTGAATTTTTTATAGGCTAGAGAGCAGATATAATTTCTTGGTAAATCAAAATTACAAAGACTAAATCTCATATATGAATTGCTAATATTTGGAAGACATAAATCAGTATAATATAAAACCTTTCAAATTAGTTTTATGATATTTATATGGAGTGAAATTATGGGATAAAATGTTTATTAATATATTCACAAAAATAAAATTAAATTTGGTAACATAGAATTCAGTATATTTAAAATGAAAGTTTGAATATAAAAATATAATGAAAAATTTACACAAAAGCTATGTGTAAATTCTTTAAATAGTTCACTTAGAAATAAATGAATTACTGTAAATATAATTTTTAGATGGCAGTTACTTACAGAATATTATGAATATAAAAATAATAATAAACGGATATTTGAGTACTGGAAATGACAGAATTGGGCATGATCTATGGAGCTTAAGCTCCAGAATGTACCACTCTATTACTGCACTTAACCATGCAGAGAATTATAAACATTATACAGTAGTTTTATTTTTTTTACTAGACATAATATTTTATTTTTTCTTTCATTTGTATTTAATTTCTATTCATATTCAAAATGGCTCATTGTCCACTAGGTTAGTGCCTATATTCTAATAACTTGAATTGGTTCTGATATTTATCTTATTTTTATATAAAAAACTCAGATGCCAGTAATTATAAGTGATAGCATTACACAGCAGTTTCTAATTTTTAATAACTATTCTTATATAATTATATAAATTTATTACCTTGATTACACAGCTTTTCGGTGTTTGAAATTTCATGCTATTAGCTTGAATAGAAGGGTGAATGAAAGATAAAATACTTCTAGTGTAAACAACTGTCCCTATTATAAGATCAATAAAATGTTGAAGTTTGTTTTACTACTAGCTAGTGCTATGAGAGAAAATTATCATATTGTCTTTACAAGCTTCACTGTTATAAATAATTGACCATTTTGTAATATTAGTATCAATTTAAGTTGTCATTTATTTTATTTTGTTTATTACACATTGATAAAAACTTATATAAAGTCACTTTTTCATTTCTTCATTGGGGAAACAATGCTTTATAATGAAATTTGAAGATTATAATGTCCATCAAGTCAGATTTGACTTCTGGTAATCATACGAGTAGTATTTCTCCATAATATTTCTATCATCTGTTGATTTATTAACTTTTGGAAGAACATTCATTATTGTGATAATGAATACACCCACATCATCACTATTGTCTCTTTTTTTTTTATCAATAATTTTTTTGAATATTGTACACTTTTCCAATAAATTACATTATTATCAATAGCAGATCCAAGCACAAACAAGTATGGTCATCATAACTCTAAAAGATGGAAAAAGGTAGAAAGATTTTTAAAAAAAGATTAATAACAACACATTGGAAGGTTTATACAAAATTTATGAAATACAATACATCCACACATATCACATAATCTTTTTGTGTTTATTTGATAACTTGTGGTGTTCTCTTTTAACTTCTATTGTGAATTTTACTTTTTCATATACTATAATACCTTATCTAATTGTATCTTTTCATTGTATTCTATCCTCAGCTATATCTTCCCAATAATATTAAACAATATGCAGTTTTTTTAGGATATCTTAGATATTCTTATAACATAAATGAAATCTGCTCCTCTAATAAAAACTATGCTCAAGTTTAGTATAAAATACTTTCTAGAAACTTTCTATGTTTTTCACTTCACTGCTCAATCCAATAAAAATCTGATTTTATAATAGTAGATTCTATAAAATTACACTCAGAAAGCTCAAAAATATCAATAGATGTTAGAATCTTGCTATTAAGCTTTTAGAATGCTATGGAACATTCTTAAATACAAATTTTGTAATTCCTTTATGTTATTTCAGTAAAAAATCCAGGTCTCATTTCCATACAATAAATTTAGTTGCAGTAGTTATATCATTATATTGAACTGAATGCTGCAACGACATATTGGAGTTTATGCATTCTGCTTAAAAAGTTACTAAGATATTTAAATTGTATTTATATGCTGGACTATTTCCATTATCTAATATGAATATTGAGTGTCTTTAGTATTGAATGTACATGGAATATTTAAATAAAAAGTTAATTTTTTCTAAAAAAATTCAATACTCTTATTAGATGATGGAAATAGTCTAACACATAAATACAACTAAAACACCATCATCACAAACCTTCAGAAAAACACTAGATATTTAAATTGCTTCATAATGTCAAATTGTTGACAATCCAAATTAAAAATTGCTGAATATTTCCCCCCATCACTAGATGAACATTAATTACTAAAGCGAAATCTTTATAGATGATATTCAGTAGATTATTCTTTGAATTGGAAAAAATAGCACAATCTTCAGCAAACTATATATCTAAAAACAAACAAAGTTCTTACGTTGCTTTTAATCAGTTCAAATTAAAAACTCTATCAAATCATATTGTATCTTGATACCTGTTTAATGAAAATGTCTATAAACATGTTTTAAAAGCCCCTGTCATAAAAATGAAATACAAAATTGGAGCTGGAATATATTCTACTGTAATACCAGTTTTCATTTCAAATGCCTTCGATTTTCCAGCATCAGTAAACATGCTTTCTTTCATTCCTCATGCATAAGATATATAATACACATCAGTTAATTTCAAATATCATCATAAAACCTACATGAATAATTGAAAATGTCTTGACAAAGACTGTAAAAACAATATATAAATTACTTCTCTTGAGATATTTCTTGCATTACACTGAAAAAAATAACTATAGTGCTTTTTAATTCTTTAAAACCATAGTAAATATGACAATTATTCATCTATATCTAAAAGCAATTTATTCAATAAATATTTGAAAATAATTTTATTGTAATGGATAATAATATTATAGTAATCTTTTTTTTAAAAACACGTCCACTTTTTATAAATTGGAAAATAAAAGTATTCTTAAAATCAATTAGTACTATTCCTAAAAAATTTGAATATTTTTGAAACAATATATCAACATATTTTTAAACTTCTTTAGGTATTACATCTTTATCTACAGTCTTTACATTTTTAAAAATATAAAGAATTCTTTTAACATTATGAAGCATACTCCTTTCATCTGTCTAGAATCCCATCATTATCACAAAAAAGAATACTATCCATGGATTTACCAATATTATATCATTTTTCATATCAGTATATTATTTTCAATGCTTCAAAAAAGATACAACATACCACAAACACTGAATGTCTATATCTCCTTTGTAGTTTTAATCTACTAACTTTTTCTTTTAGCCTTCTTATCAGTTATTGAATTTTTGCTTTTAAATCTCCATATTGTCTATTCAATTTTATTATGCTAAACAGAAATTGCCATGTTTCTTTTTCCCAAAGACTTTATCATGTGTTTGAAGTGTTTGTATTTAGTCATTTATAGTTAAAATCTGCAAAATGCATGTGCAACAGCTTAATGCTGTTAAGCTATTACAGTTTATAAAACTTCGCGCTATATAAAATAATTGATTTATTTAACTTATTAATACAATAATCATAATCAGAGACACAATCAGCATTCTTCATTTTAGTGAAATACTTACTTATAGCCATATGAAATTCCATTAAAGAATAATGTGTCTTAATAGCATAATCTTAAAAATCCAAACTGGTAATTTTAATGTTTAATACATGTTGAAATTTAGCATGGAAACAAATAATTTTAACTTGGTTCCTCTTAGAAACAATAATTTGTTCTATTTCAGAGCCATCTATTAAAAACTTGATAAAATAATGAATAATAGATGGTAAGTTCCATGTTATTGGCATTCTTAGTGACAAACAAATTTATACTTATAACCTAAGAAAGCCATGTTATATTTTATTAGTAGATATTATCTTAGTTAAAGAGTGATAGTATGTAGTTACTGATCTACTATCATATTTACATAATTATAAAAGCACTTTGATTTGAATTCAAAATTGTAAGTGTTTTGAATTTCAAGTTAATAATTTAATATTGTAAAAAAAGTTAAAGACTGTAGGTAGATTGAAATTGGAGACAGCCAATAACCAGAAAACAGTCTGAGCAGCTAGTGTTAATTACCTACACAAGTTAACAATAGATGGGTTTGAAATAAATAACTGCTATGTAGGAATATGAGCAGAGAAAATAATGTGATATTTTGTTAGGAATCACAATCATTTAACATTGATTCAAGATTAAAAAACAAACAATGACAAACTACCACAGTTGACGATTAAGGTTTTTGTTTAATCACAGTAATCTTAATAAATAAGCCCTTTCAATTAGCAAACTGCTTTTCCATAAAATGATGTAATATTTACAAAAGAGTTTGTTAGAATAGTTCTCAATGATCATCATCGAGAATAAATATTTTTTTCTAATACTTTCATCAAAGTGCCAGGACATTCTCTAGTTAACATTTTTTTCCCCGGCTGGATTTTGACAAAACAACTACCATAACAACGTAATGCTATTGTATTAGCATTATATTTTTAATATCGTATAGCATAAAAATATATACCAATGCAACATTTTTCTTTTACAGATAAAATCTAGGAGGTGATAAGAAATATTCATAGCAACCTGTGTGAGTTTAAAACAAGTTAAATTGCCAGTATCTATGATTCACTGGAACATTTTTGATAAACTCTAAAGGTGATAATTAATTTTTTAACATAAATAATATCAAGAGTGATAATTGCATTCATTAAATATAGAAAATGAGATTCTAAAACCAATGCTGACAAAATATACCTTACAAGAAGTCATAAACAAGACACAAATAACAAAAGAATAAATTACTCCCAAAAATAAACATTCTAGCATTTATTAAAACAATTCATCATGGACTTCACAGGTAGAAAATTTATAGACAATCTGTTAGTAAAAAGAAGTCTTTCTAATATATGAAAGCTGCAACAGGCAGAGGTGGGCACAACACAGAAACACATGACTAGGAGCAATCTTACATGAACCAGTGAATCATTGTTAAAATTGGAAAACTTAATGGAAAATCTTTGCCAGAAGTCTATCACCTAGTTTGTCTACTATGATGATGAAATGTCAACCTTAAATTAGGCTTATAATATCAAAGTATTCTATAGGTCCCCATAAAGATTTCATGGATGCATGACAACTATAAGTTATTTGTATATTTTTCAAAAATCAGATCCATGAAATGATGCAATATTTTTCAATAACTCTAATATAAATAGTGTTTTGAGAATGTGAGGTACATGTTTTACACAGCTTTATCAATCAAATCATTTAAATATTTAGCTTCTTTGGGGCTAATGTTCTCCAATATTCAAAGAACATGAAATTTTTCTCTTTGAGAAGTGGCTTATTTTTTAAGATCTTGTTCAATAATTTAATTGCAAGAACAATGGAAACAGTTCTTAATGTAAATAATTCTACATCTTATTAATAAAAGTATTATTGTACTTAATTTCCCCGTTATTTTGGACAATATCCGTATATATGTTAACTTTTTAACTATTGTAATAAAAAATGGACTTTTTAAAATTAAATTGAACAATTTTCTGAGCATTATTAATTATAACGGGAATAACTGTTTCAATTAATTCTAGTATTTCTCTTTTTTAATAATAATACCAGTTTGTTTGTTTTTATAATAATCTATTAAGTGCTATTATAATGAACAAATACAATGCTCATTAAAGCAATGTGTTACCCTATCTTTCTTAATTGCATAATTGTTTATTTATTATTTTGTTTAAATTATTCACCGTAACCTACACATATGCTCTTTTATCCCTCTGATCTAATTATAAATATTATCCCATATTTTAATTTCAATTGTTTCAACTTTTCTGAATGCAAATTAATTAATATCTTGGAGCCGTAACGCAGGCAACGACCCATAATGGTTTTATGAACTACAAAATAGTAGATAATCAGGAAGAGAAAACTTTCATTACGATTTGATTACTTCATTGCTATTGGTTATTCCAGAAATGGCCCTCAGGCAAAATAGTTTGATTGTAAATTTTCATCCCGGAAGATTAAAACAGGTGTAGATACAAGATTTACTTTTATTACACAAAATAATAATCGAAAGGAAAAACATTAATTTAAAATGAAATTTTGGATAGATATTAATAAGTTTATATTTAATGTTTTTTTTACATTTATTTATTTTATTCTCCCAGTCACTTTAGCAGACACTATTGAAGATGTTTGTGGGAAAAGGAACTTTTGCGATAAACGATTCGGATTAAATCCGACTGAATACCCTGGAAATGTTTTCCGAACAACGCCATGCTTTTGCGACGATAATTGTTCAACGTATGGGGATTGTTGCTATGATTCCCCGATTTCAACTTTTAATAAGCATGACATAAGTATTTGGTCCTGTACAACTCTTCCAGGAACTAAGTTTTCTTTGTTTCTAAAAGCGAAATGTAATAATCTCTGGAGAGACGATAGTGTAAAAGCACTTTGTGAACATCCGACCGAAAATAATAACTTTGGCCACTTGTACGTTACTAACATCCGATATAATATAACATATTTAAATATGTTTTGCGCTATCTGTAACGGAGAAACAGTCGATTATTTACAACCGTGGCAATTTAAATTAAAAGAACCTATCCGACTCGGGAGAGCCGTTATATCAAGTCCTCATGAAGTTATTCAGTATTTGTATAACTTGGCACTAAACACAGCCAACGATACGTATTTTAATTCTCAAATAGAGACACATATTAAATCACAGATAAATGTATCTAATTACCCGCCGGTTGGAATTAGAAAACATCTCCGGCGCTGCAAACCGAACGTAGCTTCTTGTGCTTCTTCCTGGTCAGACGACGAAATTGCAGAAATGTGCAAATCCTACATTCATTATGTTTATGACAATCGTAATTCAGTCGTTTACCGTAATACTTTCTGTGCTTTTTGCAACAACGTTCCTCTATCACATATTAAATGCTTTTCAGAGGCAATGCCTGAACCTAGTATCAGAACTATAATTCTTAAATCGTGCATTTCAGGAGAAGAAAGTTCTACCCATTGTAATAACAAAATAAAATTTGGAACTCGCACAACATCATCTTATAAAAAACAATATCCAAATTATAACAGAAGAAAAGAGCCAACACAAGACATTTTGTCTAAAGTAAAAGAAATAGACGAAGAAACAACAGATGAAAATCCAAGTCCGCAATCTACATTTAAATCATTCACTGTTAAATCTGAATGCCCTTCTGGATATGTTATGATCAAAACAAAATGTGTCTTGATTGGTTCAGATGATATGATTGAAGGACCCCCAGACTTATATTTAAAATAATTAAATTTACAGCCAAATCACCGGAAGTGGGAAAGATTTTTCTATAAAGGATTAATAATGTAGAGACTACTTATTAATCATACATATAAACTGTGTGTATGCCCTTGTATAAAGTTATTAGATAAAATATCTGGAGATTTATTTCAGTATACAATGTAACAAAATATTACTCTATGATCAAAAAACTTCCACTTTTATATATTTTAAAAAAAAAAAATTGTGATATAGTTAAGGAAGACAACAAATTTATTTACAACTATTTATATATGTGTCAATTGCTGAATTAAGTAGAATTTGGAGACCAAGTAGGTCTCTATGTATATATATATACATGAATGGGACATTCTGCAATATCTAGTTAAGCCATTGACATGTGTGTTTATCCTTTTCTTGTCTGTTATTTATAATGAATATAATATTTACGCCAAAACTTTTATTTCAATTGTCTTATATATAAGATATACAAATACATATGTGATTAATAAAAAAAAAAGATGTCGATGTGATTTCACAATTGTTTGTACAAATTAGATGATAAAAATGCTATTTGGTTATAAACATTATCATGATAATCTGTTAATGATTTCTTTTTTTGATAGAGCATACAAAGCCCTGATCAATATTAAAAAAAGCTGCAATAGTGAATCAACAAAAACTTTAATTTGATATGCATCTTAATTATTTTAACTTTTTAAAATAGATTTAAAACTTTTTTTGTGTGTGTATATATAACAGAAAGAAGATTAAAAAGCCATATTTGCTCTCCTGTTTCTTGTATTGTGAATACTCAGAGGATCCCATGTGGCAATCATTAAAAATCAAATTTTTACTTCGGTTATCAGCTTTCATCATTATACATTCAATTCAATAATAAATCAATGGTTGCATTTTCTAGTTGAATTCAAATATGTAAATGAATACAAATCAATGCTAAAATATTTCAGCAGTACTACCTGTATTTAGAACACAAAGTCTACTTGATTCAGAGTTTGAGTTTCTAAATACAGGTAATGCTGTTGAAGTATTCAAGCATTGGCATGAAAATGTTGACAGTATACTTGGTACAATAAATATTATTAAAATTTTATATTTAAACTCTGTATGGGTATTATTTTACATTAATATTTAGAATCTCAGAGTATGGAAATGTTATTATATAAAATAGTTATACTTGCGAAAAATCATCTAAATCTTTTGCAATAACTATATATAATATAGAAAGTTATATGGAGGGTTTAGGTCAATATATAATATATTCTTATTCTATTTAAAATAGAAGCAATGAAAAAAAATTGCTACTGTTTTAACAGTTTGTGTAAGCAAAAAGAAAAAGTAATCATGTAATGTTTTAATGGCTTATTATATTTATTGGTTATGGATTTATTTGTAAAATATTTAAATAAATCTTAGTGATTCAGAATTGCTCTCATAGTAGCTTAATGCGACTATGTTATCAGACAATTTTCTTCCATAGCGTAAGCTTGTGGTTAAACACCTGTAGAGGTCCCTACTATCGCATTTTACATGCATATTCTCGAGGTTATAGCCTCAGTAAATATTACTTATTAAATTTAACAAATTTCATTTTCATATATATAAAATTTATTTATTAAATTTAAACAAAAATTATTCATTTATAGTAAAATTATGAATATTCAGTATGTCATTCAAATGATTATAAGGAGTTAATGTTGACTTGACTATACCTAACAGTAACAATAAAATTGAGAGGATTCAGTGATATAAACATGATTGCTTAATTAGAATAACAAAAACTCAATAAACATATATTTATTTAAATATTAACCGTGATTGTTATCAATTCATTTCAAATTTCATGTCAAATATATAATATTAAATTGAAAAATATACAGTTTTAAAATTGTAAAAATTGGATTAAATTTTATTAGTTTCAGTAGAAATTGAGGCTGTAATAATTTTATGTCTTTAAATTTATTAAGATGGAACTTTTCAACAATTTACAAATATGTATGATGTTAATAGTAACATTAAAAATACAATTTAAGGGAGTCATGGCCTACTGATTAGTACATCCACCCATCAAGTCATAATCTAGGATTTGAGTTTGGCCTACTAAAGCTTGGAAATTTTACAAGCAGAGTTAGGATTTTTTTAGATATATAATTCAACTTTCTTTGTTTGATAAATAAGTATCTAGCTATTTTATTTAGAGGACCAAGATCCCAAATTAATAATATTAGTCAGTCAAATATTGATGTATCAACTGTAAAAACAAAAATACAGTTGTAATAAAATATGGCTTTCATTAGTGGTTAGATGTCAGATTTCCATTACTTTGAGCCTATTAAAAAAAAAAAATACTTAGTAGTACGAAAATTGCTTGATTATACTAGTATCTCAAGGTTTATTTCAATATTGATTCTTATTATATATATGTGCTACATATAAATATATATTAGCAGAAAATTATCCTATTACATCTTTTGTGAAATTTATTGCACTATATTATGTACACGTGTATATATACATTTATAATATTCAAATGTTTAACAAATAAGAAAAACAAACATATTAAAGATGATAAAGAAAATTATCTGTGATTGGTAATTCAGCATTAGCATCAATTGTTATATGTGATAAACAATTATCAATGGATGTATTCCTGTAATATATTAGTTTCCTCACTGCTTATTGTAATATAATAGAATGATCATTTTATGGCAATGTTTTTGTGATAATCTTTTTTCCAAATCAATGAAAAATATGGTAGTGTACTTAGAAATCCATGACCAATTAGTAGATATTCAAACTTACCCTATTTCTATTCACTGACTACTTTTTGCTCTTGTCTTGCTATTCAAATAGTTTGAATTCAAAATCAATTATTAAATATGTATATTAGCAACTACTTAATTTCATGACCTCAGATATAAATTGTTCATAAGCATCTTTGATTTTTGACAAAAAAATGGTGATGAAAAGATCAAGTTATTGTTGACATGTGCTTTTAAAAGCATGCATTGATATTCTTGGTCCACCTTCATAATTCTGCTATTATTGCAATAGTTCTATGAATTTTCTACCTTTGGGTTGTATTAACTATAATAGGCTAACATTGATATTTTTATTACACTACACAAATTCCAGTCAAGAACTAAGCCAGAAGTTTTTTCTCATCAGTTTACAGTCCTAACTATTAAACTAGATTTTAATACTAAATAATAAAACATAAATTATCAAATAAATATTGATTAATAATATTTACAGTATGAGCTTATTACTTGTAATTAGATATATTTTAAAGTTACTTGTTCACCATATGCTCATGACACTGTAGTATATTATTATTATTTTATTGAAAGCAACTCACAAAAGAATGAACTTGTTCAAATTTTAATGAAAAAAAAAAGGAAAGATAAAAAAAAAAAAATTCAGTTCACAAGAAGAAACTATTAACATTATTTTTCAAAGACTGAATATTATATGGAGATTATTAGATAAAGTGTTCTATATGAGTGAATGTGGAAAGAAAGTATTTGGAAATAGTGTTCTTCAAAATGATGATTACAATAATGTTGGGAGGGGGGGGGATGCTGTAAAGAACAGAGAGAATTAGTGAATCAAATTTAAAAAAAAAATAATTGTCACAATATCTAAGAAGAGTAAAAGATCAGTAGTGGGAAGATAATGATAGAATGATTGAGGAAAAGTTAGAAATGAACCATTGGTCAATTGAATTGAACAATCTGATACGGTATCTAATAGTTGAGAAATTTTCTTCCAGACATAAGAAAAACATTCAATAGATGATGGAATATAGATTGCAAAAAAAAAAAAAAAACTGTGAGAATTAAAATTATTAAAATTATTCATATCCCATTCTTTAGTTTTTTGGATAGCAGTTTTATTTATGTCATCTAAATTTAATTTTTGAAATTCTTTTGACTACTCTAATACTAATTCATAAGTTATCTCTCTTTTAATAGCATCTTTATATGTCAGATCTCTGATATCAACTACTATTTCAATTGTTCATCTGAGATCCCCTATAATAGGGATGCCCAACCCGTAGCTCGCGAGTCACATGTGGCTCACGTAACTGTTTAATGTGGCTCGAATTGCACTCTTCAAAAAAATTGATAAAATATTTTATGTTCCTTGATGGCACATGCACACACTAAAAAATAAACATTTTTACAATACAAACAATAACGATATGCAGTGTCAGGTTTCACATTAAATAAAATATATTTTTCCTGTAATTGTAATTTATATGTATGTTACCAAATTTTTAATAAATAAAATGTATTTACATTTTTTTTTTCTTTTTAACATATTACACCATTTTTTTTTTTTGCTGTACACGTTTGGTTTGGTGCTATATATATATATTGTGTTTAGTGCTCTTGTATATATTGTTGTTTTTATCGAGAAAGATCCTTGTGATTGTTTAAGTATTGAATGCCTTGATGTATTTACACACATATATATACATATCTTCATCCCAACCACTTGTTTATATATTTTTTATGCCTCAATCACTATATATATATTATTTAGGATATAGCTTTATGTTAAACAGAAATTTGAATGATTATAAAAAGGAGGTGGAATAAAAATTGAAGTTTTTTGCAATGTAAAAGAATTATGATACGTTGGAAAGGAAGCTAAGCAGAAGAAAAAAGAAATAAATTGATCTAAAAGCAGCAGCAGCTATGAGCATTTAAAATCAAATAAAGAACGTAAAGGTTTGAAGAAAATTTTTAGGACATTTCAATCCACTTGGAAAGTATTATTTTTTTTCTTAAATATATTTGCATATAGGTAGATTACTATACTTTTTTCTTGATGAAGACTAAGTTTTTTATATATATAATTTTCCTTTTCTTTATTTAACTTTATCATTGATTGGATTGATATATGTATATATTTATATTCTATGCTGTACACTGGTGGAATGATGGATTTGTGAACTAAGAGTTTGAATCAAAACTCAAACTCATTTTTAATGCTTGAATGCTAATGATCTTCTGAGAGTGATAACTGTCTGATTATTTATTTACTGCAAATTTTGAATAATATCAAAACCATATTTGTAATATCATAATGAAACTTGAACATAAACTATTATAACATTTGTAAGGATTGACAGTAATCATTGTTGCTAACGAACAAGTGGTTTTTTTTGTTGGATCATATTGAAATCATAAAACTGCTTTCTAGATCAAAAGTTAAATGGAAAGTAATAAAGGCTACCATGATCAGAATACATGGTGTTTTTGTTGCTCGATTATAATAACCATTAATGAGACTCTTTTGAATCATAAAACTTACTTTGTATAATAATCATTTAAAGTGAATATTATACTTTTATAAAATTATTGAAAATTCAATTCTTGGAATTTCTAATTGTAAAAACATATCTATCCCAGCCACTTGTTTATATATTTTTTATGCCTCAATCACTATATATATATATATCCCTCAGGTTATGAATGAAAGCACTGTATATTTAGCAAGAATTCTATTCTTGATTCTTGCTAAACATACAGTAGAATATTATTACTTTGTAACCTGTGGGACAATGATTTGCTTGCCTTATATATAAATATATGAGGGAGGGACCCAAAAATAACTGGACTTGTTCTATGGTAAGTGTTCCTGTCATTTGTGGGGATCTTTTTGCATCAATTGGTCAAATTACATTACTTTGTGAAATCATGATGCCATGTAGCACATGTTTTTGTAAAGTATGTTTCACTTATTTGTCGATTTTTTGTAATGGCTGAAAAGTTGGAATAATGTGAAATTTTCTTTTCTTTTAGGGAAAACAGTTATAATGCTTGAAACAGATAACAAGAAAAATACAGGTTTACAAATGATTTAATGAAACTGTCAAATTCATCATGTACTAAAAACACATGGTGAGTGAAATCCAATGTCAGAGTATTTTTTTTTTTATTGAAACAAATGGTATTTTTTCTCAAAATTAGTTCTTAATGGTCAGACATTTTATCTACAAGTTCTGACATGTTTATGTGATGTGGGAAAATGTAAATGCCCCATTTTGTGGCAAACTGAAAAGGGCAAATTTCAGCTGGACAATTCTTCTGCAAGCAGTACTGTGAAATAATTTTTAATTAGATTCAACATGACCCAACTTAACTATCAGTCATATTCGATTGATCTCTAACCATGTGACTTTTTATTCTCTTGAATGAAAAAATGCTCAATTATTTTTTTCTTAGAAATGGATAGTACTTTGAAGCTAACAAAGATAATAAATAAGGTCTGCCATCGTATATGGAGATATGTTTCTGTATCCATTCTTTTTCCATCATATTCTCATAACCTTTCTTCTTAGAATATCTTTCATTTTCTACCTTTCCTGACTTTATTACATACAGGAATGCCTTGATTAGTGCTTTTAATTAGTTCTGGCAATATTCTGCACTGTTTGAAACCATACTAATCGAGGACCGAAAGCTATAGGAAAAATGGTAATTGGTTCCAATAAATTTTTTTGTCAGCACTTTTTTCAATTATCGATATATTAATGATGATTTCCATGTTTGAAATAAATAAATAATAAAATGATATGAATAAATAATAAAACTACATAAATAAATTTAAAAGCTTTTATTAATGTATAATTGAACAAAAAAAAAAATGCTGTACTGTATATTTTTTTAAAGATTTTATTTTTTATTATCAAAAAATTGCAATATTTATGTTTACACTGGTTTCTTCTTTGGCCTCTTCTCTCCATACATTTCTTTGTAGCATCAAATTATAGTGTTGATATTTTGATGAATTGTAAAGCTACGATCAATATTTGGATCAAGTTCCATAATATAGTCAAAAAGAGTTTCAACCATGTTAGTAATTTTCTCAAGTTTTTTAGCTGTTATTTCTTTTGCAGAAACTTCATGTAACTCTGCATTATCTAAGTTGGTCTCATCTTCTTCCTAGGCTTGTTGGTCCTCTATATTAATAAGTTTCATTATTCAAGTCTTTTGTATTTGATTCAATACACTCAAACACATTGGCGGAATCTAATTCTTCAAAACCAAGTTCTTTTCCAATTTCTACTACGTTATTCATAACTTCAGCAAAATGGGTTTTGAAACCAATGAAATCATTTGCACAATGTGGTATATGTTTCCATACTGCCCTCACATTACTGGCTGTAACTTCAAGCCATGCTTCTGCTATGTTTTCAATAGCAATTCTGATGTTGTAGTTCTTCCAAAATTCAGTTAAACTTTGAGTATTTCTCCCGTTGTGGTTTTTATGGCTTGTGCGAAAGTTTTGCACAAATAATAGACATTAAAAGTTGCAATGATACCTTGGTCCATTGACTGAATTAATGAAATGGTATTTGAAGAAAAAAACATTTTACCATGTTCATTTAAATCACAAAGTCCAGTTGGATGACCTGGTGCATTATCTAAGATCAATAAAATCTTAAAATCAAAACCATTTTCTCTGCAATAACACTCTGTTGTAGGACAAAAGTAGTTGGTAAACCAATCTTCAAATAAATTTTTTGTGACCATGCTTTTTTATTTGAGTGCCACAATATGAGGAGAGTATTCTTTGAGAAACCTTTAAGACATCTAGAATTTTCAGTATGGTACACAAGCATCAGTTTTAATTTGAAATCTGCTGCATTTGCACCCAATAAAAGTATTAGGCAGTCTTTTGAAATTTTATATCCAGGGTATGCCTTTCATTTGCTGCTATATAAGTACATATTGGTAATTTTTTCCAAAACATTCCTGTTTTGTGAACATTAAATATTTTTCATCTTTATAGCATCCTTTTTCTATAATTTCACTTAATTCCTGAGATTATTTTAAAACAGCTTCTTTATCTGCACTTGCACTTTCGCCTACAATATGAACATTATGAATGCTAGCTCGCTTTTTAAAATGAAAAAACCACCCATGACTTGCTGTCCCCTGCTTCATTATCTGTTTTTTTTTTGTTTTCTTTTAAGACATTGTAGAGACTAAGCACTTTGGATTGAATTTCCATTTCATTTAGAGGTATTCTTTTTTGATTTAAATTTTCAACCCATAATGATAACAGCCATTCCATATCTATCATTAGACTGCTTCTGTTTTTAGTTATTGATTTAGATAAATAAGATGCTGTAACTATACCATGCAATTTATATTAATCTTGCTTTTTAATAATTTATCTAACTCATGATTCGTTCATTCCTCTTTCATAGCCTATTTTAGCAAAGGAAGCACCTTCATAAAGCTTTATTATATCAAGTATCAAGTTTTTGTTATAATGTTAACCACTTATGTGTGTTATTTCCAGAAGTTTTTCTTTTCTCATTCACGGTTGTTTATAAAAGGGGCGATTATAATTTTTTAAAAGCTGAAAATGATGAATAACACAATTTTTAGTGGATTATTATTCTATCGTTTTAATACCATACGTACTAATTGAAACCATGCTAATCTAGGCATTCTTGTATATATTTTTAATATTTTTTTCCTCCCAAAATATGGAAATTAAATTTTATATATTAAAAATCTTTGGCTTATTAATTTTACAATTATAATTTAATTTTCCTTACTTTTCTTCAAACATTTTTTTTTGTTATTAAGTTACAATATTTGACAATAATTTCACATTAGGAAAAAAATTGTAAAACTTACTTTATTAACCTTTAAAACATTTTTTTCATGTGGATACTCTGCTTGAATGCTCAGAAAATTTGCTATCTAGCCTCCCCTATTTCTGTGCTATGCGATAAATCAATTATAATTTTTACCAGATACAATTAAATAAATATATGTTAAATATTTTTTATAAGTTTCAGATTGATATATCTTTATATTTTTTTATTTAATAAAATGAAAAAAAAAAGAAGCAAAGTATGTAAATAATATCCACAGTCGCAAAATTCAGACAGAATATTGCATTGCTTAATATAGTTACAATTGAAATATAATTATATATAAAAGAATAGTTTCTTATATTAAGTTAATCAGTAACAGAATATTAACAAGGGTTAAATAATAGCAAGAAATGGAAAGATTACAATCATAATTTACATGCAAGGCAGCATATGAGATTAATACAATATTTTGCATTGAAATGCAATTAAAGTTTATTTGGACCACAAAACATTCATTATAAGACAAAGCAAAATAATTTGGTAATATGAGAAAGAAGTGATCACTGGAAAACTAAGCAGACTTATTGAAGGCTAATTATTCAGAAATTAATATGACATAAATGAAATCACAAGTTTCTAAGCATTGATCAAACGCCCATGAAAATTAAATAACTTCTACATTTTTTTTATTTCACAGAAAATCCATTCCCCTCTTTTCCCTATTATTTTCTTTCAATATACAATCATCAAATTATTCTCCCAGTGATGATTTATTTCCTCTTGTTCTTCTTTCCTATTTTTAAAAAAGTGTTTTGTTAATCCAATATTCTATTCTTTTATTTCCATTTTTATCATAAATATCTAAATAAAAACCCAAAAAAATCTATAATTTTCTCTGCTTCCTCCATTTTTATGTTTTTCCTTTTCTCCATACAATTTATTATGATTTTTTTCCAATACCTTATATGCCATTTTTATAAAAAACACATTAACTTTTGATTTCTTTTCTTGATATCTACTCTTGTGTCAAATGACAATAAGCTCTAGTGTTATACAGATATCCATAAATTCTAAATTATTTTTTTATTCATATTCTTTTTCCATAATTCTACTTATTTTTTCTCATTCTTACAATTATGAATTTGTAAAACATTATATATCTCATTTTTTTATATAAATACAGAGAAATAAATTACCCATCTATTAATTTTACCCTGAGTAAAATCTTTTTTAGCTCATTTTGTTTCTTGTCTTTAGATAATTCAATTAAACACAATTTTTATTCATTTATTTTCAGTCATATATTGCAGCTTTCCAAATATTTTAATTTTGCTTTTATAAATGTATTAAATAATCTCCACATGACCACAATTTTTTTTTGGAAACATGTAATTCAGGGGTCCCCAACCCTATGCCCGCAGACCATTTTACGTGTGCCCACCGTTATCTGAACACGATAAAAAAATATTTATCTGATACAAATAAATTTAATTTTTAAAATTTCTTATAAATTATTGTATTATATTGTAATCAATTTGTAGGACATACTATACTTTTACAGCATAAAAATATAAACATTAATTATATGTTAAAATTTTTATTTTTGAAATAAATATTTTTTTGTACATTATGTGTATTATTAACAATATCCAACTATAAATTTACATTGAAAAAATAAATGGTGCCCGCCTCCTGGCTGGTATTATAGAATGTGCTCTTAGTGCAAAAAGGTTGGGGACCCTGATGTAATTATTCATTAGTTATGTTTTCAAAAGAATTTGTACTGGTGTGGAGGTTATTTAATACATTTATAAAGATATTACACATAAGAAAAAGAAATGTGAATAACTCCATGTGTGTGTGTATTTAATAAAAAAGTCAAATATACCAATTTTTAAGAAAGATTTAAATTTTATATCTAAGCTGGAGATAATCTCTAGTTTAATAAATATTAGTGTTTATCATTGCTGTATTTATCTATAGTGGATTGTGGAATGTTTGATTCTTATATATCAAAAGGTAACAATTTTAATTTTGCTTTTAATTTCTTTGATTAAAAAATGGAGTCCATTCATTTCCTCTTGAGGAGCCTTATTTGCTATCCACAATTCTATCATGTAATATCTTTTGTAGAGATTAGTTTCTTGACTTTCAAAATTTTGATAATAAAAGAATGATCACAATAGTATTACTGGAAGCTAAGTAATTGAAGAAAATACATCTGATGATATGTTCAATGAACAAATAATCAAATACATCTAATGTATATCACAAATTGAAGAAAGAAGTCCTCAAAATAAATTTAGAGAAAGATATTACCAACAATTAAGACCAGATGCATTTTATCTTCCACTAATAAGTGTAGAGGAAAGTAAATATATTTTCATGTTCAATAGTAGTTTTCTTTCTCTAGTTATAGGTTCAAAAAAAGAATAAATCACATAATTCAATTATTGCTCAAGAAGAAATTATACATCTCATCCAATAATGATGACTAGATTTTTAATAATTCCTTCCTTCCTGATTATATCTCTCATGTAAGAGATAAAATCGTTGTTTTTTGAATTTAAACTATACACAATTTATTTATAATAATTTTATTAAAAGCACTTCTTATTTTATACTTTATTAATGACACCTGATGCAAAGTTATTAATCTCCATATTAAATAAATTTATAATTTTATTTTTGATTATGTATGGATATTTGATTTTCTTATAATTGTGCATACAACTTAATGTTTCTTTACATCTATCTCTTTATATATATATTTGCATATTTATACATTTTTGAATGGATTTAATAAATTCAACTAGAATTCATTTCAGCATTCATTGTCATTGCTGATAAACCTTATGTTTAAAAGAATAATTATAAAGCTAATCAAGACTCAATTTTCATAGATGTATAACAACCACTGATATTAGAATTATTATTATTTTTTTTATGATCAACAAACATAACATCAAATCAAATTATCCCATGACTTATTTTGCCTTGCAGCTTAAGAATAATTAGATATTCATTTACTGATGAATAAGTATATAATTGTAGCAGTTAGTTGCTTTGGATGTTGTATTTGACATTTGAAAACTCAAATAGCAGATTGAGCACAATAATTCCAGCTGAGCAAAACAATTCCATTTAATTACTTTAAAGTAAGCCTTTAAAATTTTTTATTTGGCTGAGAATTAGTTTAGGGATATTTATCTCTTAAGCATACCACTTTATTAAACTATTTAGGGTTCTCATAGGTAAACTTTCAGGGTTTGCTTTGAAAATCTCGATATATCTAAAAAAATCTTCCAGATTCATTGTATATCTCCAAGTCATGAATTATTGTTGCACTAAACATCAACTCATGAAATTCTTTAATTTTACCCTTTAATCTAATTATAAGTGGTAGTAAATCAAAAAAATATGTAAGACAAATATATAGGCTGATTCCAATCACTAGATGAAATCAAGTCACTATTTAAAAATAAAAAATACAGGTACACTGAGAATATTAAATAATTAATTAAAATTTAGTCACATATATATATAATATAGAAAGGATAAAATCTAATATCTAGATGCATTTTTTCTCTATTGATGACTTCATTAAAAAAAAATCATAATTGGTAACTTTTATTTTCGATTATATATACACATATACTTTCATATATAAATATATATCATTACTAATTATCTGGTAAAATAAAAGCTTTGCACATCAATTCAGATCACTGTTTCCAAGCTTTTCTCTTTTTTGATCTATTCTTTAAGCATTCCTAATTATTTCTCCAAGATCATAAATCAACTTCTTTCCTCTTTTATTTTATAACAATTTTTCTAATATATATACATGCTATAATTTCTCTATATATTTGCCAATAAATTCATTTTCTTTCTTTTTAATTTCTCCAAGTAATAATATTTTTCACTTCACTATTTTTCCATTCTCCAAATCTTTTTTCCTTTTTCCAAGTTAACCAGGTTTTTTCTCTCTATAAAGCTATGTTTAACAGACCCTTTGTTAATCTTAATGGACCACAAAATAAATTATAGTCCTATAAAAAGCTTGTTTAGCTGTTGCAATCCTTATGATTTCTTATCGTCAGGTAAATAATTTCCTAGTAAATGTAGTTTTTAATTTTTTCAGATGTTAAAAAGAATTAGGAAAATAACAGAGAAAAATCATTGTATTATCATATCTTAATGCCAAGCAGTTTAGCTCAGTGATAGTATGAGTGGATTTAAAAACTAAATGATTTTGATTTCTCAATTGAGAGTGAAAAAAACATTAATATGTGTGCTCTACATGTCAATCTGATGGTGACTAATATAGTGTTTTCAAAAAGAAAAATGGAAAAACTAATGATGGACTTAGTTTTTGTAATTGTATAATATTCTCTGATGGTATAAACAAAAACATCACCAGCATGCCTCTATAGAAGAACAAGGAAAAAGGAAAGAATTACTGTATGATGAGAGATTAAATGTTTTCCATCCTTGCCTTAACTTTTAACTGAGAATAATTAGATGAGCATTTAGTGATCAATATTTTATGATTATGGAATCCTAGCCATAAGAAAAAATATTACAATTGATTAAAATTATAAGAATTTTTAAGCTTAGCCCAGTCTGAATTTAAATTCTAGATCATGACATGACAGGTAGAGGCACTACTACATTACAGGTATTTTTCCTGGGCGATTAATTGTATGATAATAAAAAAGCTTCTTTCTCTCTTTCTTCATATATAGTGATATATTATAAGGGTAGGTTTTATGTAAGCTATTATTTAAAGAAATGTTAAAAAAGTTAGACAAGTTAAACCAATTAAAAAAAAAGAGCATGAAAATTGAAATAACAAAATCATTAAATAAAAAACAAAAATATAGTAAAAGGTTGAGTATGTGCACACAATCAATGTCTTTGTACACTATCAAAATGTTTATAATAATTTTACCAGACATCTAACTCATCAATTTGAATGTAAAATAGAAGACAACTATATTTATTAAATGAATTTAGTTGATGTAATATGAAAATTGCAATGTTTAAAGTGTATATGCATCAATGAGAAATCATTCATATATAAATAAGTATAAAAAATGCAATACCTTTAACTAGATAATTCAAACTCAATGAGTTGTATGAACAGATTTGAAAATTTAAATCAAATTTACATTGATAAATAGTGAGCAGATTAAAATATAAGAGAAAAGGTAATAGAATTTAATATTTATTATGATATAAAGCAAATAAAAAAATTGCACTACATTTAAAATGGAGAGCAATTCTTCAATAAATAAACAAATAAAATCTACTTATTTATGTATACTTAGTTTATTGTTACCAAACATTATCGAAATTAAAATATAAGTGAAAATTGGATACTATGAAATGCATTTCTTTTATAAAAAATTTACTTTGATAATCATTGATCTTATAAATTTAAATCTCAAAAATAAATAAATAAATATAAAAAAACAATTTTTTTTTCATGAACATTTTTTTTCTTCAAATAGTTGAGTAAAAAATTAAGAAAAACTAATCAAAAATAAGACATTATTGGTAAATAAATTCAAATATTTTTTGAAAAATATAGTCTTATTTTTGATTTCAGGACAACATATATTATTGTATAGTTAGACTGTTGATAAATAAAAATTTAAAAATCAATACTAGAATTAGTTTAGTGGTTAATCAGTTCAGTTACTAGATGAAGTCACTTGAAATAGAAGTTAGTGCTAGTGAAGAGTCAATAGGGAGAACTTGATGTTTTAAGGCATTGAACATAAATAACTTCCTATACAGAAACTGATATCAAGTTTATTAATAGAATAAAGCAATGTTGTTATAACAAACTAATTCATCATGCATACATTTTATAAAGTTATGTTCCAAGTCCAAATCTTTAGTTGCGATTTACTATTTGGAAATATAATCAACGTTAATGTATACAATATAGAGATTAGCAATATCATAAAGACTGTCTATTGTTAGTTTTACATGATGATGTTCTGGTTGCTGAATCAATAACCAGTCTATCAATGAAAAAAAACAATAAGATAAATCTAATTACAAAAAAATTATTGACATAAAATTGATGTCAGAAAGAAATTAAACTTGTAAAAGATAAAATTCAGTAAAAGTACGAATGTAAGATTATTTCTGTCAACATTTGTAAAAAGAACTGTCAAATATTGAAAGATTTATCTTACAAAAAAAAAAGGATTACTTTGAATACTATTAAAAGATATTTCACAAAATTATACATTGCACAATAAAAATTAAAAAGGATGATAAATATCAAAGAATGATACTAAACAGAGAACTACTGATTAGAGCTAAATTTAAATTAAATATAGTATTATCTTTACTAAGTCTATTTAATTAAAATTATTTTTAAAAGCTAACTTTAATAATATGAGACAATTTGTAAATTCTTTATCATTATCCTCTTGTTAAGTATACATTTCATTAATGTATATATAATTAACAAGAGATTTTTTTGCAATATGTGTATATATGTCTGAAGAGATTTTTTTTTCATTCGAGTCTTTCATATAAAGTTGGTGATAGTTTTAACTAAGGGAGTAAACCCAGACAAATATATATATATATATATATATAGATATGCAAGTGATATATGGATGATATATATTTGTATATGTCTACAATGTGATTTTTAATATTGAAAAAAAATATTTTTCTATTATTTTATTAATGTTATTTTAAAAGTTAATTGTTATCATATCCATGTTTTTGTTCCATTTTCAATTTGATACATGATACTTATATATGTGATTATTAGGTAATCTGAAGTACAAAAGATTTTCTAAGTGCCGCAAGTCATGCAAATATTTATGAAGCAATAAGAATAGGTGAATCAATTCTTCATCCAGAAAGTGGTGTTAGAGAGCCGAGAAATATTCTAACTCCCAAAACAAAGTTAATTTTCCAATTAGCCAATATTTTTTTTATGGTCAGTCAAGAATAATGAGTGATTATTGTTAAAATAAAATTATTTCATCAGTTTTACTTCAGTGAGATCATACTTTGAATAATCATGTAAATCACAGATGATGGATGGTCTAACTCTGATTTATTTAACAATGAATGTTGTGTTGTTTGAACTAAATTTTGTGTTTATTATGCATAAGAAGGAAGTTGTTGGCATAGCTTCATCAATTACACATTATTATATCAACAAATAGTTTATTATTTATAGATGTTAATTTATCAGTTCTTTTAGATTGTTTATTCCAATACAATATATAGTTATGTTTTGTTTTTTGTTCATTCAAGTTAGATACTATACTAGAAATATTTACATTCTGTAATTGTTTATATATATGTATACAGAGTTTTGAAAGCAATAATAATATTGCTTTCTTTAATACAGTGATAGAAATGTGATTAATGATCTGTTACAACGGAAATGTACCCAAATCATCAACATCTTTATTTAAACAGTGAAAATACTGTGAAGTAAAAATGGAAAGTCAGTATATTAATTACTATTTCTAAATAATATTTTAAATAGTCAAACTATTATGATACTATGACAGTTCATTGATGTTATAATTCTTTACATTGCTTCTTTACTTTTACAGAAATCATTTGTGTTGAAGTACTCTTTTTGTTTGTTTATATATACAAATTATTTATATTTCTTTTTCTGTACTACCTTTTCAGATAAGTTATTTTATAGCATGATGGTTAATCATCTATTTCTTATACTTGTGATATAGAATTCAAATGTGGGTTAAGTTTGAAATTTTTTTCACTTTTAAGCAGCCTTAGACTTTTGCTTTTAAATATTTATTAGTCAGTAAATGAATGCTCTAGATATTTTAGCTAGATGTCTGGATTGGTCAGAGGAGAGTATTTTAATGATGACTATAAAAAATAATATAAAATTGTAATATGATACATATTTCACTAGTAATAAGAGAAAAGCCATAGTCATATGGGTAGTAAGACCATGATTTAACTTTATCTTACAGTTTACTGATATGTGTGCAAATTATTATAAATAATAATATTTGACTACAGTGGCACCCAATCACAAACTTATGTTTCAATCTCATAATTCAATGTTAATAACAGACAATCAACCCACAAGAATATTTTTCATTCTCTTGCCATTCTTTATGAAAAAAAGATATACAAATCCAAAATTTGATATAATGAAATATGTTATTCATAAAAGGAAAAGAGTATTTATGATTATATAAATTTATATTTTATTAAAAAAAAAACTACTAATATTTGCTTATAAAATGATCTAGATTAAGATAATACTAAAAAAGATATATATATATGAGGTCCTACAATTACTTGAATGTAAGTATCAAAGATGAAAGTAAAATCAAGAACATGTTCATAATTTTATTAAAACATTTTGAGTATAGAAGTCATCATCTAGCATCCAAAACTTATTTTTTATATTTTAACTCATATCAATAAAATTTAATGATTATTTTGCATCTTTCATAAAGAACTAAAAAATAATAATATATTGCAAGATAATTACCATTAAGATATATAAAGTCATACCTATATAACATTACTGATTAACAATGTAATGAGAGAAAATATATAAATAAAATATGTGACTTGAACATATAAATAAATTTAAGCAAATGCTTTATTGAGATATTACAAGGTAATTTATTTCATATAAATTACATGAGTATATTCTTTACTCGTTGCAAATTGTACTAAAGTTGGAACTGTCATATATGTATTAACAATATTTGAATTAATTATCACCATTACAGGAATTATTAGCTATTCTTTTTATTATAATTTTGTTATTATTTTTTTTTTTTACTTTTGTAAAGAGTTCTTTTAAGTAGTAAATTTTTATTATTATAGTTCTATTTTATTATTAATATATATATGTGCTCTCCATTTGATATAATTCAAAATATTGTAGAGGTAATAACCCATTTAACAGTGATAATAATAAAATTAACAATAAAATGAAAAACACAATATTTACAAATTAATTTTAGTCTAGGGGAATTTAATATAATGGATGATTGTATACATAGTGGAGTGACTATACACATTTAAATTTTAATTGTCTAATTTATATAGCCACAGATGGCAATCAGATTGAACAAACCTAAAAACACATCTTTATGCAGATTCAATCATATTTCCTGATCGCTACCCCCTCCCACCTTAATATTATTATTAGATGATAAAATGAATAATGGACTTGGACTTCAGATGAAAAATAAACAAGCAACAAAATTATTAACAATAACAATAACTTTAATTAATAAATAGAATAATAATGAAAAAATATATTTACATATTTACACTTAAATTTATATGAAGAGTATGCTGAAAGGAAAACTCTTCGTGGATTTATAATTTATCAAGAAAAAGCTTATAGTAAGTTCAGTTAATTACCTTTATATCTTTGTGAGCTCACACATATTTCTAACTCCATGAATGTAAATATATAGCCATTAAAATCATTAATTGTAAATGTCTGCTAGCAATATTAATATTTTAACTCCTCATAGTTATTTCAATAGCAAATTAATCTCATGCAATTTTTCCTGTTACTAAGTGTATTGATTTATTTCCATAGAGGTTTTCACAGATATTTAGAGCACCAAAATTAAGTATATTTATAAACTAATTTATAGAAGAATATTTCTATGTGATAATCAATTTAAAAGGCAAGATTTCTTCTTATAGTAAACAAGTGTCACATATTTTAGCTTCAGCTTTGGATAGTAATTAATAAACAGGCAGCAGAATCACATTTAATTTTAAGGCATTCCTTTATTTACAGCTCCATAATCAGCTACACCATTGGAAAGATCAGGGAAGGCATTCTGAAGTTTTTCACCAGAGACTGCATAATATTTCCTGAAATAATCATTACAATTTTTATGGCCCTCTTTCCAGTAAGTGGTATAATGAAGAATTAACAATAATTCCCACCTCTTATGTAAAGCAGACAATTGAAGAGTTTCATTTGGTTCTCATAGCAACATTCTTTATTTTAAAATAAAATTATAATACATTTTATTTTTTACAATCATTATTATCATTTTCAAAACACTTTATAATTTATTTACACCCATCACTTTTAATATATTTTATTGAGTGCATAATAAATTTTAAAAAATGCATATAAAAGCTATGCTTGTAAACTCAACATGAGGGTTTATACATATATATGCATTAGATAAAAAAAATAATTGATTACCATATTTTAAAATAATAATTTAATAAGCAATTTAATATGTAAACAAAAATATCACAAAATCTATACCAAATCCTTTCTTTTTGGATTATACTATATAGTACATTGATTTTTTATTTATTTAATATCTTATATATTAAACAATTTTTAATATTTAAATACAAGTATAGGATAAAGACTTAAACTAGATGTAAATATATACTATTAGAAATATATTAATTGCTTTATTTTACTTTTTTGTTCAATACTTCCATTTTAAATTAAATAAATTTTGAGTTTATCTATTTTTAAACTTACATTATTTAAATGTGAATAATATAGATTTTATATAAATGACAATTTTAGTTTTGTTATTTTCATTCACTCTTGCTAGTTTTGGATTGTTATATCATGATCAGATATCTTTTGCTTTAAAATTGTCAAAGGAGATTCATAAAGCTATTTAAAATTACTAGTCAACTCCTCTACAAACAAATAGGGTTCACCATAACAGCTCACTATATCAAAAAATTAATGGTTCAGAAAAAAAAAAATACTAGTAGTATTTGATTTATTTTTCCCTCAATACTCTAATATCAAACCATCTATTATAAAAATAAGAGGAAACAAAAGAAGTTAAAGCAAAGTAGTGTTAGAAAATTTATTCCAAAATAACTTGCATATCTTGTATTGCATTTACATTTCAGAAGTTACCTACTATATTATACAATATTTTATTAAATAATAAGCTTTAGAGAGGATGCTTTATATGTCATGAATTTCCACTCCTTGATTGATATAATTTATAAATGAAAATAAAATAAGATGAACATTAAACTGAGAAAAAAGATCTGACAATTAAAGAAATTAGAAAAAATAATTTATTAAAAAGTTATACCATTTTCAGATGATAGGTCATAAATAATTTTTTGTAATGTTATCAAATTTAATGAATGAGAATGATGCAATATATATTCTGGCACAATTGTTAATAAAATTCAGACACGAAGATATAAACAGTAGTTGAAAATGATGTATGGATAGAAAATGAACAGTTGATAAAAACTATTCAAACAGAAATAGGATGATCATTAATGTAGGAAATGCTATAAGGATATAAATGTTTGGGAATATTTAATTCCTGGAATGAAAACATAAAAATAGTTTTCATTTGGATTAAATGTAAAGGATATTAAGCAGGATAATTGAAGAAAATAATCATATTTACAAAGAAGTTTGAAAAAAATTATATTTAGATGTATGTAAATAAATTAGATAATGAAAGTAATAATGTTGCACAGAATGTACATAAATAGCAAAAAAATGCAATAATGTGGATTTACAACAAGTAAATAGTAAAAAAAAAAATTTAAAGCAAGAATTGGCAGTTTAAAAATAAGAAATGCAAAAAGAAGTGGAATAAAAAATTTGAGGTATCTTGATATTATTACATATTTGATATGCCACAAATTAGTTATGGGCTTCTTAAAATCATTAGAATTATTAAAACAAAATAAATTTAAAAAAAAAGAGAATAAATAATGGAATTATATAATGAATATAATTAGGCAAGGTTTAATTTTTTTCAAAGTTAATTGAAAAATCCAAGAGAAATTGGGAATAAATTAATTAAAAATTTACTGATTACATTTCATGATCACTCATCTAATAAATGATAATCTTGCTCATCAACCAAACTGGCTTTTTTTTTTCATATGTCATAGCATCGGCCAGGAGGCGAACCCGCAACAACCATCTGCAAACAACTACTTGCTTGGAAGGCAGCTGCGCTGACCTCTCGGTTAACAATGCTTGACAGGCTTTCTGTTTCAATTTTGCAAATATCGCATTGCATTGGAAAAAATTATTTTAAAATAAATATAATATTCAAATCACAATATTTATTATTATAAAAAAAGAGAAGACAATAATAAAAAAGTAAATATAAGGTCTCTAAAGAAATTTGGAGTAGCAATTTTAAATCAAACTTATGTGACACAAACATTTTTAAAAATGTGAATTATAAACATAACAAGTAAATTTTTATGATTAACCTGCAACACACATAAAAACATTTAATTGATAATTTAATGTCATCATTAAGAAAGGTCTCATACATAACACAATAACCTTCTTCAAGTCATTCTGTCCTTTCATCAACTTTTCAAATGCTTTTAACTAATCCCTTCTTTTAGATTATCAATCTATTATATATTTAGTTCTTCTCTCACAAAACTTTTCAATATTCCCAAGTATCTGCCTTTAGGTATAAACCTACTCCAATCCCATTTACATCATAAATTTCCTTAATAAATAATATTTTTTGAATTACTCTATCTAACACTTCAACATTATTAATTCTATCTTTTTAACTTATCTTTTATATTCTTCTCTGCATCCACAATCCAAAAAACTCCTATATATGTTTTTTTCTTCTTTTTTCTAATTCTATGTTTTCAATTTATTTTTTATATTATTTTAAAATTTTCATCTTAAGAATCTGCCATATTTTCTCCCTTTTCTTTTCTTACACATATCAGATACTTAGATTATAATCTAAGTATCTGATATGTGTAAAGCTATTCCCAAACAAAACATTTAATAGGCCTCTCTCATTTCTAAAGTTAATAAACAACAGTATAACCTTCTGCTTTATTAAAAATCTGCTAACAATGACAATTTCACTTCAATAATTTTGTCACAATTTCCATTTTCAAAACAAAGAATATACTAAAAGCTCACTTTTTATCAACTATCACTTTTAAAATTTTATTACTTCCATCTATAATTATGTTCATTTTGGATATGTGCAAGCACTGCCATATCATCTATAAAATGATACAATAAACTATCACACTATCACTGCTAATTTTATTTTATCAAACAATAAAAAATAAATGACACTATCTTGTAAATCTCTTCAGACCTATTTCTTTAATATGTTGATTATTCATCCTTACAAATATCTTGATTCATATATACAGTTCTTAATAATCTTTTCTTCTTCCAATCTATTTTTTTTTTTTCAAAATATTTATTTAAAAAATTCCATTTACTTTGTTAAATATCTTTCAAGATAAATGAAACAAATAATGTTTCTTCCTTTTTCTACTTATTTTTAAAAAAGTTTCCATTATATCAATTGAATGTCCAGTTCCGCTACACTTTTTAAATACTTATCATCTATTGACACATATCAACTGTTTTAAATATATTTATTTTATTTAAGCACTGTAAGCCAATAACAATAAACCTTTAGCACATTTATTACTTGGCCTGAATATTAATCTCATTCATTTTGATATGAAAATTTGCATTAGATTATATAATGAAACAGTAAGATTCGTATTCAAATCTTAAGTTTCACCTTTTTCTGTCGTCTCTCACTGACCGGTCTATCCCGCCCAAATTTAAACTTTTTGGTATCGAATTGTGTGTGTAGCAATATTAAAAATGTATAAATATATGTAGAATTCAGCATAAACACGCACACATTTCGATCTCAAATTAAAGGCAATAAATAGGGATAAAATAGTATAATTTAGATTTCTTTTAGTTATATAATTTTGTATAATTTTAATCATTTATTTTGGATTATAAAGTTCGTATTTATTGCTTTGTTTAAATTTCGTTTAATAATAATTCTAAAAAAATCTGATGTAATATTTAATTAAAAGTTAAAATAATCTTATGTTCCCTTTTTGTCTTTGAAATTTAAAAGCATCGGTCAGTGATAGATAATAGATTAATTAAAGAAAAATTCCCCAAAGTATAATTAGTAAATCTAAAATGTAAACAATAGAACGGCAGCTTTCTTTAATTAAAAAAAACCAACAAAATGCATTGATTATCCTCAGGGCAGATTAAGTAGAACCTAAAAATACCTTAACAAAAATGTGAAAGATCAAGATAAAAAAAGAGGCCATCTTAGACTTGCTGGAGACATTCACTTAAACTTTAGCTTTGCTCTCGATCACTGAGAGTCTCCAAAAATAATAAAATAATTTGTTCCTGCCAAGGTATGACCGAGTAAAGCACCTAGATTATTCTCCATCGGGAGATGCCTATCGGATGCCGAACTTTCCATTGGCCGTCATAAATTCACCATGAAGATCTGCTGCCTGAAATGAATGAGAAAGCTGCTGCTGCCATGAAATTAAATGAATATCTAAATACAAGAAAGAATTGCCACTCATGAACTTTTTTTCTGCTAAACTAATGGAATCAGAAAACTTCTTATAAAACAGGTACCTGTCTGTGTTCAAACTCTAGAGTACTCTAATAATATGCTATAGCTCTTCTTCATCCTACTTATCTAAATTATAAAATGTAAAAACTACCATATGTATAACTAAAACTGAATAATTAACTTAATGTGTAAATTTCTTTACTAATCTAGCTTACCTCATTCTATCTTGGGTGCGTATTTTTAAAATCTACATTTTATCTATATTTATTATCTAATTATTGCATGCTCACAATTGTCTCTATTTTCAAAGTTTAAATCTATGATCGTTTGAAACAGTGAATGCGTGTCACATTTTCATTAATATGTATTTTCCTAAATAACTTAACTTCCATATAAATCGACACGCATTCAATGGCATCATTTATTGTAATGCAGGGGTCTACTACTTCGCAAATGGCTGACGTATTAGTTACAATAATTCCCAATTTATATCTGTTTTGTATTTATTAAATCATCATGAATAATTCCAGAAAATTACATTTCTTTGAGAGTCACCAACGTTCTTTAGTAAATGTTGATAATGTAGGGCCGAATTAGAAATCTATTTAAATCTCATCCTAATCGTTTGTACATTATACATGTGTTACATTTTAGAGACGCGATGACCCATTCCCCGTGAAATTTCCGGATTCTTCAGGGTTGAACTTAACCCCAGTCGTCCTACACAAGCGGGCATAATGGGTGCTCCCGTGGGATTTGACAATGTCATGCAGCCAGCCGGCAAATTGCGACACGTACCGCTTGTCCCTGGTTATGCTTATGTGACACCTTACTTCGTCGGGTCGAGGCAGAGACCAGCCCGACATTCTTATAAACCCATTCGCGGCATTGCAGTTTCAATATACTGCCATTCCATATCGCCTTTCTAAAGCGTACCACGTGTTCCTTTACTTAATTTTATTATTCTATATATCACTCTGCCTCTGCATTATCTTCATAATTCACTCTCAAATAAATGTTTGCCCTTAGTCATAAAATAAATATTTTAATTAAATAAATATATGTCCGCCATTACTCTTAAATCTTACTTTAGACTCTTGCCTTGCAAAGGTATAAATTCCCCAAGGCATGCATTAGAAATACTTACTCGAGAATTTTAGGTAGCTAGATTACGCCTTCAAATAAGTGAATTCCTTTTGTAAACATTTCAGTATCGGAAATACCGCTACTGAAATCCTCAATATAAAATAATGTCTAAATAAATAAATGTATTCTTTAAAATATAATCATGTCGCAAATCCCGCTACTGAAGCTTTTAATCCATAAAATATTATTAGTAAATGTTCTTATTAAAATGTGTTAATAAATAATTTTAAACTATACGTCTGCAGTTACGTTTCATTTATTCGATACCCATTCTATATAATATTTCCTCGATTATGTAAATATGAATGTTTAATTAATATTAGTTTGGTTATTGGCTAACTCGAGAATAAAATCATGAGTCTCTTGCATATCCCTGACCACCGTGCCTAAGGAAATATTTACTAATGTCGCATCAGATGCGTTGTTTCGTGGATTGTATTGTGGAACCGATAACTATGTTCGAACTCAGTACGGGTGGCTTCGCTACTCGATGGTGCTGCTGTTCTGTATGGTGGTCGAATTCTGCACTATGTTTACGAGTCACACGTTTTCTGACTGTTACAATAATGTCCATAAAAACTGCTGTAGTAAAAAAAATTCTTCAAAATCTTATGTTGTAAAAGTTTTTTTTAGCTGAAAGTGTGCTAAAAAAAACTCTTGTATACTAGTAAAATTTCAAGAAATAATATTTATAAAATTGGCTTATATTTTACTGTAACATATTTATAGGATACTTACAAACAATCTTTAAAAACTTTACATTATGCTATTTTAATATAAGTTAATTTGTTATAAATTATCAAACTATTTGATCTACAATTTTCTGAAATTATAATTTTTTTTCATAAAGTTATAGAAAAAAATAACAAAACTATAATTCAAATCATTTGATAATTTATGATTATTAAATTAACTAAAGAAAGATGATTTACATACTTTGATTCTCCTTTAAAGTCTTAAAGAAACAAAGCTAGGCAAATTTCTAACATTTGATCAATGTATTCTTGTTATTGCAGCTGCAATTATTAAGTGATTATTCATATGATAAATGAACATGGATGGGCTGCTCATCAATGTGTATTAGCGTAGTAAGTTTATTGGCTTTTTACTCTAAAATGAAGAAACAACATTTTCTTTCTTTTCAGTTGCCTGACAATTCTTACTAGAAAATTCAGCTGAGTTGCTTTCAAAATGAATGTGTAAATGATTAATATATATTATAATCATGACAAACAAAACTAAAATATAACTCATTCCCAAGGGGCTGTAAAATCACCAATCAAGAGAGTATGGCAATCAAAAGCAGAGAGCGCTAAGAATTCACTAACTGTGGATCCAGATTACCATTTGATGATGTCCTTTTATTTAGCTATTTATAACTGCAGATAATATTCAAGTGAAAGAAGATTAAATGAATTGAAAGAATTACCTAATATTGAATGGGAACTTTGTGAAGTTAAAAAAAAGATAAAAAAACAATTGATTTGAGAAATGTATAAGGTTTATGCATCAACTAGTTTTCATTGTGATAAAAAAGCAGACAATTTTATAGATATACAAACTGCTTTTAATCATTCCAAACAACATTTTATAATTGCCACAGGAGAATAGCAATAAAATGAACAAGAAAACAAAGTATTTCTACAGTTATTATATCTTCGGAATTGTCCAACATTTTAAATGAAGAAGTGAGAAATGAAACTAAATCTATGAAGAAAAGCTCCAGGAAACAATGGAATTGTGATATCTTAAAAAAAAAAAAACAGATGAAAAAATAGGAAAATTGTTGACAAAGTTATAAATCAAATGTCTACATGATAATGAAAAATAGGAAAATTGTTGACAAAGTTATAAATCAAATGTCTACATGATAAAAATGTATCAAATGGTTGGAAGAATCAAGTAATAATATTGATATTTAAGAAAGATTATAAAGATATTAAAAATTACCAAACTATTAGTTCTATATAAAATTTTACCAAGATAATTACAAACTGTCTTTAGAAAACATTGGATTTTAACCAACCAAAGCAGCAAGCTGGATTTAAAAGTGATTTAAGAACAATGAATCATGACCAAACCTTGGGCAAAATCATAGAAAGGGCAAAGGAATATGAATTGCCATTGTGTTTTGGATTTGTATATTATGGAAAAACATTTGATTTTATAAGCATTTTGCCTGTTTAATAATAGTTATGTGCTGCATAAGAAATAGTATGTTTAGCATTTCTATTATGATTAAAGCAATGGAATAGCAAGATATAGACCTTATAAAAATGCCACAGCAATGATTAATTGCATGGTGATACTAAAAAGATTACTATTGAGGATATATGAGGTGTTTTTGTTGTGACCAAAAAAGTTTTACAAGAAGTATTTTGTGGATTAATTTGAAAAGCAAAGGAATAAAAATAAATGGAGATTATTTAAATCATTTAGATTTTTCAGATGATATGACCATTATTGCAAATAATGCTTCAAAAAAATGTTACAAGAATTATCAGATAAAGTTAAGAAAGTAGGACAAAAAATAAATGCTAAAAAGACTAAACTGATGATTAATGGATTTTTCAGAAAAAGAAAATAAAGATTGACAATAATAAATTAGAAGTTAACAATTACAAATATCTTAGTCAGATTATTAATACTGATGGATATATAATGGATGAAATTAATCATAGAATTAAACTTGGAGTGCTTTTGATAGAAATAACTTTATATTAAAAGAAAATATGTCTATGTATTTGAAAAGAAAGGCTTTTTAATATATATGTTTTATCAGTTATTATTTATGGATCTGGGCACTTACCAGAAGAGAAGTATTGACTTCAGAATACACAACAAAGTAATGAGGGATGTATATTAATAGTAACAAGAGAAGAGACTGAAAACAAAATAAGATGTGTGAGAAAACAACAAGTATTATTGACATCATTGAAATGGAATAGTTGGACATACTGCTAAAAGAGCCAATAATAAATGGACAATTAAATCTTAAAATGAATCCCAAAATCTAGAAACCATATGTAAGATGCTATGAAGAAGAGTGGCTAGAGATCAGAAAAACTGGATTAAACTTGAAAAGATCTTCATCCTGCAATTGAATGATAATGCTTGAAAATAATGGTAATTATGACATGGCAACAAAATAGATATATAGTAACATATTTCACTCTGTAATTCTGTTAGTTACCTTTATATCTCTTGATTATATATTGTCAATATAAATTAGTTTGATAATATTTATCATTTTGTTCACTTTCACTTTGCTTTCTTCTTCTAAGTAATATTTACTAAGGCTATAACCTCAAGCATACACACGTAAAACTTGATTTTTATTTAGCCTTTTTTAGTAATTCCTAACTTAAGTGCTCATGTCTTAAAATGTTAAATACAACATGTATGAATAATGAATCATTATCATTTATTGTTTATATCATGCACTGAACTTTTCTACTTACAATCTTCATCTGAGATATACATTATACTTTGCTAGATCTGTTTTATTTCGATCAATACTTAATTAAATTAATTATGCAAGTAAGTAAATAAAACTGTTATAATGCACCAATGATCAGAAACAGGAATGCTAATCCCTATTATCCCTTCCCTTAATATTTGAATGAATAATTCACTTTCAAACAGATTATTGATATCAGAACCATATACCTTCCAAACTCTGTTTTATTTATTAATTAAAAACATACATTTCTAATAAGATCATTACATATCTCAATATAATATTATCATCGCTTTATTCAAATTTGTAACTTCTTTCATAAATATCTTGAAGTGATATAAGTTATCATATAAATAAATAGTTAATCTATTTGATCAAATGAGATTATTCTTGTTCTTTGCCACTACAAATATCCATTTAATAACTTATAAATTATGAAATATCATTTTCGGATCATCAGCCTCTACCCTGAATTAAATATTCATTCAAATATGCTTGCATATGTTTTAATACTTTCATTTACATATATATGTATAATTTAATGAATATGTACTGAATCTATCCTCGAGTTTCAGTCACTCATATAAATTATCATAATTTATACACTTTAATTTCAAGCAACAACTTATCTAAAAATATAAAAGAACAATGATAAATTCCTAACAATATGTTCAATGCAAGATATTCACAAAATTGTGCACACACTCATGTCAATATGAAAGTAGATTATCTACTCTGATATATTTCAACCTGTAATATATATATATTTACAGTATATTATTATTTAGTAAGTCACTAGAAGAATAATTCTACTAAAAATAATGGCTTGTTTCATTAATGCCTACAAATGAATCTCAATCTGAAATTATCATTTTTAAATTTTTTTCTAACTCTTCCAACCATTCTAGAATGAAATCTAAAATCCATTACTCTAATTTTATATGCAAGTTTTATTATTAATTTATTAAAATCTCTTTGTTCTTTTTCATGGATTATTAAATATGCTTTATTATTATTTTTAAATATTTACATAAATGTTTAGATAAACAAAAAATCAATACAATATATATTTCATAAAGCATTGTTCTGGAAATGTAATTTTCTCAAGAGAACAATTAAACAACAATAAGTTCATATAAAAATTTGTAACATAGTTAAAAATAAATAAGCACAAATAATTTACACTCCTTTTTCTTTCCTGTTTTATAGTTTTT